>JAOTQP010000870.1:13322659-13392716 GCA_026413545.1 Cichladusa arquata | reverse complement strand
GGTGGCCCCCGCGCCCGGGAGGAGGAGGAGGCGGCGGCGGCGGCGCCGGAGCCGTCGGGCGAGCAGGCGGACAGCGAGCAGGGCAGCCCGGCGGCGGCCGCCTGGGAGCCGTTCGGCGGCAAGTCGCTGGAGGAGATCTGGAAGGCGGCCACCCCCCGCCTCACCGCGTTCCCCACCATCCGTGTGCGGGGCAGCATGTGGAGCCAGCGGAGCCTGGCGGCGGCGCGGCGGCGGGCGCAGCGGATCCTCGGCGTGGACCTGTCCCCCGTGGTGCGGGTGCGCCGCTTCCCCGTGGCACCGTCCTGAGCCCGCGGGGGCTCCGCTCCCCGCGCCTCACCTTGGCCGCGGTGCGGACAAAGAGACCGGTATCAGTCACCTGTTTACATTGCTTTTGTCTGGATCGTGTTCTGCTGCTGCACTTTATGGCCCGCTCGGGCGGCGCCGGGCCCCCCTCCGCACGGGGGGCGGCCTGCCGGGCCCCGGCCTCGCCCCGGGCTGGGACTGCCTGGCAGGTATCACGCGTGGGGACCAAGTTCCACTTCCAGTTTTTTTTCTCTCCCATTGGACTACCTCACTGGTCCAGAAGTCCACCCAAGAAGTTATTTTCCAAAGGAACTTACTTTCATGCTTGTATAATAAAGCACCATCTGATTCTTGCTCTTTTTTTTTTTTTTTTTTTTTTTTCCCCCCTTCCCCTCTTCCCGTTTTCCAATGGATTATGTATGCTTTGTGGTGTTGCACTAGTATGTGCTCAGGGTATTTTGAATCCCAAGCATTCCCAAGTTTCAGTTCACTCTGATAAAGGATGCGTAAAGAATGGAGGTTCAGGACTTGTGGCTGTTCTTGATGGTGCAAAAACTTTTTAAATTTTAATTTCATGAGCTTAGTGATATATAAAGATGTATCGCGCAGTATAATTGTTACACTTTTGTATCTAAAGTAATTTTTAAAGTTTTCTAGTTGAACTAAGTATTTGTTTCTATGGAGCACCTAAAGATAGAATCATCCTGATATTTTATAGCCCTGTTTACTTTAGGGAAGCTCGTTTGGTCAACCTAAGTGAACTTAATAAAAGTCAAAGAACAAATGGTGTTTCAGTTCAGTGAAACTGCACAGGGATGGGTTCCTGGTGAAGTACATCACCACTGAGGTGCTCTATGTCAGTGAGCTCTGGCTTTGAGAAGAATGTACCTGCTTATCAAAGCAGTGTATAGGTGTCTAGAGATGAACTATGATCCAGCGTTGGTGCTGACAGCCAGAAGTCAGTAGCTTGCATGACACAAATATCACACTGAAGTGCCTCTGTCTGCAAAAAAAGTAAGACTTGATCTCGATAACAACCTAGTACTTGTTGTCCTGTGGTTCTGAGATGGTTAATGGTGGATAATCATGTTTAATATAATTACTTGCACATAATTATTTTTATAAACCTTTCACGGATTCCACAGTTGACTGATGAAAAATTCATGATGTAGCTTGATTATTTTGACTGAAAAATAGCATGTAGTCATTCTATGTGATAGGCAGTCTCTCTTTAAATTGATTTATTAAAGGGTTTTTTTAGCTTTGCAATTGGTGTGTGAAGAGCAAAGATGTGTGTGAGGGAGAAAGTGATTATTCTACTTTTACCTTAATTTTTTTTATGCTTGCAAGAGGGTAAAGAAATGCTGGGTAATACACAGTTTTACATTCCAACTATCCTGGCAGATGGGACTAACCAGTTTTCATGTTGGAATGAACAACCTCACAACTTGCTTACAGAATCATTTGGTGATTTAAAATTTCTGTTGTCTCTTGACTCCTTGTTGCCTGCCTTCAACAAAGGCAGTAAGACATCTTGATGGTGTAGAGGCTGCTTGTAAAAACTTGGCTAGTACTAACGTAAAGCAGCCAGCTTCTTCTAAAAACATGTATATTCTGTAGGTTTTTTTCTTTGCAAACTCCTTCCAAACTAATGCTTAATCTATTCTACATCCATTTGGCTTTTGAAATTGTTTACATAATGTTAGACCGTCTGCTGATGGCTGCAGTAGTGCCACGTTGCATTTCAGAAGTGAATTAAATGAAAGTTCAAGGGTGCATATTGTTGTGCTGTTCCTCTGGGTAAGATACCTCCTTGACTGTAAAAGCAAAATTGGGTTGATTTAAAACCCAGTAAGGCAAACTGCAGAGTTACCAGATGCCAAGGCTTCAGGTATTTTGATTTTGGAATTCTACTTCAGAAACACATGAGTATTGTTACCAGTTCATGAAGTGTATAGGTGATTTCAGTGCTCCTACTGTTAGGTTGAGGGGCTTTTTAGAATTATTTTCAGCTCTGTAGAAAGATGTGATAGAATTAAGGATTTGGCTTGTGCGGATTCTTAATTCCTAAAGAGGCGCAGGACAGGCTAGGTCAGATTTCAAGGGTGAGAGTTAAGGCTGCCAGGAGTACGATATGAGAGACACTGTATTAAATTTGTGCTGCCTTGTTTGGAGGCATGTCCTGAAATGTTCTGTGTAAGAACAAAATATAGTGAAGTAACTTATAACTCTGTTGAGTGGCTCTTGCTCTGAGGGCTCTATGTGTAAGACTTGCTTATTTTTCTCTTGGTTGTGCTTTGACTTCTTGGTTTAGAAGTGGGAGCTTTATTGGGGGTATAGTGTGTTTTGCTGATACCCTGTTAGCAGGTTGGGTTGGAGTTTCACTGCAGTCTGAACTCCTCTGACAACTGCATTTACGGATTCTTAACTCAGCTATTTCAATTTGTGGAGTCAATTAAGAATGGGAAATCTTTAGTCAGGTTTTCTGGCAATGTAGTGAGCTGAAATAGCTCACCAAAGTTCTGAGTGCTGGATGGGCTGTGAAAGCCAACAGATCACAGGGAAACGAAACCAGCTTATTTCATGCTCATATTCCTGGCAGTTTGTGGCAATCCAGGACAGGATTGTCTGTGATCCAATTTCCCCCATCTTTTTCCTTCTCAAATGTGCTATTCCCACCTACCTCTCTGTGGTCATCTGAGGAAACTAAGCAAGCAGAAAATTCTTCCAGCTTCAGGTTTGGCTTTTGTTCAGCCTTCTAGCTGTAGACCTGATCTGAGGAAGGTTGGAAAGGGGTGTGCAGTATTGCCACAATATTGTGTTAGATAATAAAAACATGATAACAGTAGGTTTATTAGAAGAAAAGGGCCGATACTCTTTTTGTACTCTATCTGTATGTGTGGTGTTGGAAGTAGCGTAATGGATTAGACAAACCACTGGTCTGACTCCATGTGGCTGTTCCTGTGCCCACACTGAGCAGTGTGAGAGGTGTGATTTGCTTGATTTAACTCAGTGGTTTCAGCATCCTGTCACATGGGGCTGATTCTGAGACTGACAAAATGCAGGCCCAGAGTAAATCCAGTGTACAATGCCCAGTCTGCTTTAGTCAGCACAGATGGTCTCATATTGAACAGGAATTTTGTGATAGCCTCTTGCTGGTTCTCTCCCTTTTGCGCTCCCTTTATAGAATATAATATGGGCTATTTTCATTACCAGATCGGAATTTTCAACCAGTCACTCAAAGGTTACTGAACTTCAAAATGTCTCAGTGCCAAAAAGAGTTGGATGATGGCTCTGGATGTCAGTTGAGGTGCCGTTGGTCTAGCATGTTGCCTGGTGTAGTCCTAACATTCAAGAGGCAGTGGCTTCCTCTGAGTCATTGCACAAATACATTATTCAGGAACTAAGCTAATAAAAGGAGAATACAGTGCCTTGCAAGAGTTCTCCTGGACTCTACTATTACATAAAAGTTTTTGCATCAGAAGGATCAAAGTGTACAACTAGTCCCTGAAACCCTCTGTTGCTGGTGTTTAAACAACAAAAAATTTTAATACGCCCAAATCTCATGCAGAGCATCATTGTACTTGCAGAAGGCAATTCTAGTACTTGGATTTTGCATCGAAGGGTAGGGAATGTTTTGTGTATCTCTATTTTCTTGCCTATCAGAAGCAAACGGCAGAGTGAATCCGGTTTGAAGATTTCAGCATTGATCCCGAACAGTTTTTCACTTATTGCTTCTTCAGCAGGGCAGAGTCCTGGGCTCTTCATGCTGTTTAAAGTTGACTTATGGTAATGTATGTTGGCTCAATGCTCAGTACTTCAAGCCCAAAGTTTGCATACACATGAAGCCAGTAACACACTAAAGCACCTCTATTTCCTTTTGGCCCAAGGGACCAACACAAAAATTTTGATTTGTATGTATGAATCAAAACCAGTGATTGGGGTTGAACAGAAGCTTTTGTTTGACTTGAAATGCTCAGGTTTTGCTTGTATCTATAAACACAGGAAATCTGGAAACAAAGGGCTAGATTGACAAGAGTGAATGGAAATACCTCATGGAAGTGAGGCAATTCATATCAAGAAAGAAAGTGGATCCTAGAAATCCTAGACTTCAAAGATACAAATTTCAGTGCCCCCTCTGTCACACTTGTAAGGGTGAACTTCGAAGTTCTGTGTTATGGATGACCATGTTGTAAGAGTTTGAACCATTTAACTTTGTACAATAAATGCTCCCTAAGTGAGAAAAGATTCCTGAATATCATAGATTTTAGGGATCACCCTGCTTCTTCATCCACTATTTCTTTTAGATGAGCATGACTGCCTTAACCAGAAAGACTGAAGCACATCCATCCCACAGTATTCTGTGGTAGGGAATCTGCTCAGGTGGTGGCTCCAAATGTTGGCGTGCTCCACATGGTGTATTCCCAAAATACAATGAGGCATCCGGTATATGTGGTGGTAGGACTATGTAGGAGAATTTTGGAACATGACTTATCCCTAATTAAGGCAAAGCCATTTTTCCTTACTGTAAAAATGAAGCATATAAATATATATAAAATAAATATATATATATATATGCACACACACACATATATATCTTCTCAGTGTTAATACTGAAATATCTTCATAAAATTACCCCCACCATTGGTGGTAATCTTGCCACCATTTTTTAATGTAAAGAGACCTGCAAATGTTTTCCAGGGTTTATTCCAAGAATAGTGTCTTATTTATCCATTTATTTACTGTAAAACTCCTCATGAAACTGCTAAGGAGATGGAAGAAGTGGGCCTTCATTTATGCATTTTTACTCAAACAGGTGTGCAGCCAAGAAGAAAAGTCTGTGCCTCCCTGTACTTTCTGCTAGGCTTTAAGAAAGCTTCCATTTTGGTTTTCTTTCAGCCTCCTTATTTGAGACTACAGAAGATTAGCATTGATAGTGTTGAAGTTAAGAGATGATAGTGTCAAAGGAAATCCCACTCTTTTGAACTGCTCTCATTATTCTGGCTTTCTCTCCCCATTACTGCTTCAAGTATGCAGACATCCTGCCCCTGCTCCCATCCTCCCTTCCCAGGCTGATTTTGAGGAGAGAGACAGAATTGATCACTCTAGAATAGATAGGAGGTGAAATTCTTCCTCTGAAAGACAGGTGGGTTTTTTGTTGTTTAGGTGAGTTGTTGGTTGGTTGGTTGGTTTTTTTGTGTTGTTTTCGTATGTGTGGCTTGTTTGTAGCTGGCTGCTGTGTTCCATCTCCTCAGAGGGTCTTCACTTTGCCTTTGCTGTGCCATTGGCCATCTCTAGTTACCTTTACTTTGCTTGTGCAACTGAGCAGCCTGTTCATCAGCTCGTGTTGCCCATGCCAAACCACCTTGCTATAGGATGATTTCTCAAGATGAAGAGGACATGTTCATATGTACACATAATAAGTGTTATCCTGACCTCACATTTTGGATTTTACTCAAAATATCAGATGCTGTTTCCAAATGGATGGTATTTTCCTGGAGGAGAGGTAAGAAACCAGACTAAAAGGACCCAATGTGTCAGTTTCTTGTGTTTGAGTCTGTGTGATTCAAGATGCCTTTTCAAAGCATTTTTGAAAAAGAAGTTTCTTTCCATCTCCCCGTGAATTCCTAAAAATTCTAAAATGAAGATACTATGTTGGTTTTTTTTTTCCCTTCCAGTTCAGCGGTTGAAATAACAACTATCCACTTTATATATCCCAGAGCTGTTGAAGTCATTTATAACTGAACTTATCCCATGTCTCTGTAAGATAAATGGTGAAAAAAGGAACATATACTTATGAATTAACTGTGCATGTCAGATTATGTAGGAAGCTGACACAACACATTTCCCTCCTCTCAGGGTGTCTACTCAGCTAAAGGGAATTGGTGCCGCAGTTTGGGACCAGTGATGCAAGTTTTCTTGAAATAGAGCAGAAAGTGTGGGTTAGGGCATGGTCCCCTGTCCTGTACTTACTCTTCATTCTTCCCAAGCTCCTGTGTAAGGTTCCAAATAGCAGTGATTTCCTAAGTATACAAATATGTATAGCAAAGGCTAAATTTTACAGATGGTATATATAATTATGGAAGCTTGCAGTTGATAATAGTGTACGTATGTACTCATGCACACATGCACTCAGACCCCAAAGCAGTTCTCCTAAAGAGGTTTCAGTTGTAGGTTTTATTTGTCCAGTGGCTTTGGAACATATATTCTGAAAATGTCCCACATACATTCTAAAAATCCCTCCCAGAATTTACCTTGTGTACTTTCTAATGGTTATCCCATCCAGAAACCCCTTTCCAGTAAGGTTTCTGTAGACTTCTGCCTCGTGGTAAATCCACTAATGTTAAAAATTGTGGTATAATCTCCACTTAGCACTTGCAGTCTTGGGAGGTTGTGATAGGAATTCAGCTCTTCCAGAAGAATGGGTATCTGATTTTTCTTTTACAGTGACAGTTTGAGAGAAGAAGCAACCAGAGACAGAAAATCTTAAAACAAATCTTTTTTTTAGGAGAAATACTGAAGTGCAGTTCCTCCTGCTGTTGAGTGGCCTTCAGGAGGAAGGGTCACACAGCTCAGTCACAAAATGCCTTCCAATTAAGTACTTCTCCCAGGAAAAAACACAGAGTACCTTATCCTGTGAGTGTACAGAAACACTTCAGTGCTGATTATGAGTGGGCTTTAATGTGGTTGTAAATGTCAGGTGTGGTTTTTCATAGCAATTCTCAGTACTTTGTGGCTTAGAATATGCTAAAGAATAGTCAGCTTTTCTTTTCATTCCTAGATCTTTCAAGAAACCCGAAGTTAAATCTTTTAAGAGCTGCCCACATTATTTTTCTCTCAAAGATATATCAGTTGCTCAGGAACTTGTGCCTGTGGAACACAAAATAACTCAGGCTGGAAGGGACTTACAGAGTTTAACCTTGTCAAGTAACATCCCCCATGAGCAAGCACAGATAAAAGATGTTTTGAAACGTGGTCCTTTAAAGACATCCTAAGTCTCATAAAAAGAGAAGGAATAGGGAGAGAATTAATTAGAAACAATACTGGGGCAAATTTTCCTGCCTTGAAGTGTATCCCAGGGTCCTGAGGGATGTCATTGGCTGATGTCATTGCCAAGCCACTCTCTGTCATATTTGAAAAGTCATGGCAGTCAGGCTTAGTTCTTGGAGACTGGGAAAAAGGAAATATTACTCCTATTTTTAAAAAGGGGAGAAAGGAAGACCCAGGGAACTGCGGGCAGGTGAGCCTTTCCTCTGTGCCTGGAAAGGGCACAGAGCAGATCCTTGTGGAAGCAGTGTTAGGACACAAGACAGAGAGGTGATCTGAGAGATCACTAAGGGCAAATCACACCTGATAATCTGGTGACTGCTATGGTGGAGTGACTGCAATGGTCAAGGGAAGACCAACCAATGCCATCTGCCTGGAATTCTGTAACGCTTTCAACACAGTCCCACATGACTTATCTGTCAGTTGGAGGGATGTGGATTTGAAGGGGTGAGCTGTTGGTGAATAAGGAATTGGCCAGATGGATGCAGCCCAGAGCTGTGGTCAATGACAGGTTGGATGGAGCTCTGAGCTACCTGGTCTAGTGAAAGGTGTTCCTGTCCATGGCAGGGGGATTGGAACTAAATGATTTTTAAGGTCCATTCCAACCCAAGCAATTCTATACCTCTGTGAAATCCAAAATGAAAAAAAGAAGGTGCTAATCTTTGATAATGTAAAATCTGTACATTGTGACCTTAATGTCATTTGGAGCTTTTTATCCTCTCATCTTGTATGATAAAATTAATGATGCTGAACAGAAACACCCCAATACTTATTTCTGGACAAGTGGAAAGATGTAGAGGAGAAAGTGGCAGAAATTTTTGTCAATTTTAATTTTTTGGGATTGTTCCATCTACTTTACTACTGTCTTTGTTTTATGATCCAGCCTTTCACTGCAGCTTAATGTAATTTGACAGAATTCCTGAGTGCAGTGAGTTGTGCTACTAAGACTATACCCTAGGTACTCTTAAAACATATTAAGTATTTGAATACTGACTAGATACATCAAATGTGCTCATTTATTAGCAATAAATAATGATCTTCTGTGTAACAAATGTGCATATATTACCTCTGTCTGCACATAAATTTCACTTCATTGTCCAGTATCTAATGGAAACCTTTCTATCATACCAAGTGACTTAATAATCCCCTGGTGTTTGTATCCTTCTGATTTTGCTTAACACCTATATAGTCTGTTTACTCACATCCATCTTCCTCTTCCATATTATCACTGTATGTAAAAATCCCTTTCCTACTAAAAAAAAAATCATAATTGCCAGAATTATGGGCTTGAAATAATTTGAATGAAACAAAACCTCATGGAATTTTGAAAAATGTCCCATTTAAAAGAAAAGCACAAAGCAGCCTGTTGTTTTCTGCATGATATATTTTGCTGACATTTTTATAAAAGTGTCTTTTATTTTTGTAAACAGTCTTCCATTAAACTAAATGTTTGAAAGCTTCCATTTTTGGCAAAGGTAGAAAAGATAGTGGAGGTGAAAGCCACTTACACCTTTTTCGTCATTATTTGAGTAACTAAGTTTTTTAAAATGCAGAACAATATATCAATGAGCACTGGAAATAATTTATTTTTAATTATTATCTCCATGGTTTTCTTGCTAGTAGTGTCTAGTGCAGGGTTGTGTAAGTACCTACCCAAAGAGATCATGAAACATGAACAGGTCAGCTCGGCACTGCCTGGGCAGGAGGGTCCTTGTGTTGGGCACAACTCTGGCACACATGATAGGATATTAGGAATGCTGTGCCCTCCCTGCTGATGGTTAGCATTCCCCCTCTCCCAAGGCACTACTTTCCTGAGAGAAGGTGGCTGAAACCTGAGTCTGCAAGGCTGTTCCCCTCCTACATTGTGTAGGACTTTTTCTTGGGCACAGAATGTAAAATACCACCACATCAGAATTGCAGCTCGTGCCTTACCAAAATGCTACAGAATATCTGGAGTGCCAGACAAGGAAATAATATTTCATGTCAGCAGTGTTGCTAATTAATGTGTAAATCACTTTGCTTGCTTTTCTCCATCACAAGGTAGGCTTACAAAAAATCAAAATATTTAAAAATTAAATATATATATATGTACCTGCAACTTTTGCAAGTCACAAAATATCATGCTTTCCAAGATTTTCTTAGCCTTCAGGAAGAACAGAATCTCATTTTAATTTTGAATGACAAATAAGTGTTCTCAGTCTAGGAATGGGGACAGTAAGAAAAACAACAAATACCATGATCCTGGCAATAAAATCCCAGAGTTGGCAGTCGTGGGTCAGAGAAGACAAGGCTTGGGAGAGAGCCAGACCCTGCCTGTGAACAGAAGCAGCAGGCTGGAGACAGCTGTCTGGAATCTGTCTGGGCAGCAGGCACCCCAGGAGATGAGAGAGTCATGCAGGGAAGCAGCTTTTTGCTGCTATGGGAGCCGAACCTTGGAGCTTGTTTCCACTTAAAGGGGGTTCCTGTTAGAACTGCAACTGGCAAACCCTGCCCATGAAGATGAAAGCTAGACAGCTTCCCAGAATAGAATTATATGAGCAGAAGGGAGTTGCTGCATGTATAAAAACATCTATATTAGAGGATTCATTGACATGGTTATAGGGCTTGAGAATGGGTGTGTGGTTTGGTTGCCTTTTTTTTTTTTTTTTAAGAGGAGCAAGGCTATAGGAGAGAAAGAGGGTACAGGAACAATCCAGGGAGACACAATTTGCCTTTTTCTATGCACGGTTTTGAACAATTGAAATGAGGTCAGATCAGGATTCCTCAGGTGTTAGAACCTGAGGGGAAGTGCAGATGACCTTTGGTAACAAAGCAGTCTTCTACTACTCCCATGAAAGTTGGGAATGCTTATGAAAATTCATTCTGAAGTGTATGGGTTTGCAGAGCCCAGACTGCATCTCATTTCTGGCTCTAGACTTCTTGTGCACAGAAATTCCATCACACACACCAATGATTATTTTGGGGCTAGCTGTAACATGAATTTGAGGACATGTTAAAGAGTTTCAATCATATTAGCCATCCATTTTCTTTTCATCTTGGTAGCTGCAGTTTAGACATAAATTGTCTGGGCTGTGCTTAGGAAGACCAAGTTTCAGGACATCTCATGGTGGACCACTTTAATTCAATCCAGCTGATGTCAGTCTGTCTAGACTATGTAAAGGAAAATTTGGAAGCATGTGATAGCATAATGCAAGTATTTAAGCTTTCACCACTCCAGGCAGGTCTGGAGTGCAGCATTCACAAAGCAGCACTGGTGGTAGAGGATGCTGGGTTTGAGCACAAACTCAAAACCAGAACTGAGGAACAGTGCAGGCATGGCCAGAGAAAGGGCTGGCTGGACTTGGAGATGAGGACAGCATCTGAGGGTGTGAGAGGTTTGACAGTGTGTTGCATCTCTTACTCACTGGTGCCTGCTCCTTGTGCCAGTGCAAATAGCAAAGTTGGGCCCAAAGGCATAACTGCTGTTGATGTAGTGACCTATTTCAGCATGTGGTTATTAATACTGCAACATCCCAAATGTGTCTCCTGCTGTACAAGGGACCTGCTGCATTTTCAGATTTCCTTGCAACTGCCAGACCTCAGTTCTTTGTGACTATTTTGTTCCTTCTCAGTCACCTACTTAATCTTCTTTCATGGAAACCCTGACTTCTCCTGCTTTCCCCAGACTTTGCTGTTCTGTACTTTTTTCCCTTTCCTACTGTTCTCTTCTGAGGATATCAGCATCCCAGAAGACCAGGGTTTGCAACTGAGAAACTGATGCAACCCATCAGCTGTGCTTCAAGAGGGCTGTCAATGTACCCAGAAGCAACATAGCCTCGTGGCAGTACCAGGAGGCTTCCAGCTGCTGAATGGTGCCTCATTAAACTGGGAAGGTTATGGCCTTGCTCTTGAAGATCCAGACAAATTCCTGGAGCTGGCATGGCTCAAGTGTCTCCAATGCAGACAGCTCAAACCAATCTTTGGTGAAAGCAAAGCACCCTGTCTGTTTAGCACCTGGAGAGTTTGGAGGGGCACACTTCTTCTGTCACTCCTTTGGGGCCCCTGACCTTCACTGAAGAGCCATGCAAGGACATATCAAGAGACATGTCTTGGGTCCTCTTCCCCAGCCCAGCTGGAATCAGGAGAACCACATTAGTGGACCAGTTTCTAGCCCCAGGTGTGTGCTGGTGATCACCTCTGGTGCTGGACCTCTGTGAGTGATTATAGCACCATTCCTTCACCATCCACCCCTTGCTGTTTCAGCCTCCTCTTCCTTCCTTCCTTCAAACTTCCCCTTCCTGGTGAGATGGAGCTCACAATGGGGGGGGAGGTGATAAATGTAAATTGTCTCAGAGAGTGACTAAAGGCATGGGCTTTCCTTTTGTCTTTCCAAATCCCACAGAGCTGATGCTAGGGCTGTGGCTCTATTCCAGACAGAATATATGTCTCCATAAAACTGTGCTCAACAGCTCTCACTACTATTGAAACCACCAGCATGTTAAAACTCCTTGTTACTAGTGGCAACCATTTTCTGCTAGTATAATTTCTGTGCTTTCAGAGAATGGGAAGGGAAAAAATAGCATTTCTTGTTTGCCTGGGAAGCCCCAGTGTCCTTTACATTCCTTCACAGGTCAGTCTCCCCTTTGCTGCCTTTGCAAACCACAGCACAGCCAGTGAATTACCCCCCCAGCAGCCTCTGGTGCTGAGGGTTTTCAAGACACCTGCCATAACCCAGATTTCCCCATGCTAGTACCTGTAAACACAGCAGAGCTCACAGCCTGTCCAAATATGCAATTTGAGCCCCATCTCTCCTGCCTTCTGTTAAGTGGCCTCTCAGCCATCCTCATTTTCCCCCAGCAGAATGATTTTGTCTAGCTCAGAGATAAAAATAGCTCTCTGTTTTCTAGGGACAGATTCTAGAGAGATGTTCTCAAGAGAAAAGCACTGAGCAGCAGAACAAATAACCAAAGGAGTACAATACCATGTTAAATCAAATACCTTTGAACATACCTAGATGGTCTGTGGATATAACTATCAGAAGCAAAGACCAACAATTTTTGCTTTTCCAGTCCATCTTTTTTTTGTTGTTTTTCTGCCTCTGTCAGAATAGGCAAGTATTTTGTCAGGACTCATACCCCTCTGGGCTTGCATCCATAAAGCTTGCATCCACACAGCTGAAAGACTGTGTTATGAGCAGATCATATGCTCATGTGTGGCTTCCCAAAGACTTTTTAGTTCTTGCCTCCCATAATACCTCCTACAAGAAAACCAAAGTCATGTTGCTTAGGTGTAGTTTGTAATAAACTGGAAGTTTTGAAGATAGCTGTTGGAATTCACTGGGTTTCTGAGCACTGCTGGAGAACTTTAGCTAAAGCAGGTCTTGGAAACATAGCAGTGACAATTTCCATTTCAACCTACGAAGTTAGCTACCGGGAGCTGTGGATATATTCAGTTTAGTTGTCAAAATTTTGCACTCATACATAAAATATCCATACATATCCATACACTGGATATGAACTTTTGCTCATTTCAGTTTTGCACAGAAGGTGCAAAACTTGCACTTGCTACGAAAATCCTGTGAGGACTCAGGCAACCTGGTGAGGTGCTTAGAGATTTGCCCAGCTGTCCATTGCCATGTGCCTCTGCTGTCTGTTCATATCAAGAAGTGTTCTGGGTGCAGAATGCCTGAAGGATTTTCCCCTTTGAACTTGACCAAATGTGCTCCCACCCTAGTCTTGACAAGCAAACATGATGGACCTCATGACATGGATGCTCAGCTTTACAGGATAAATTGCTTCTTACCAGAGCAGGCTAAGATGTTTTGAATCTTTGCTGACCTCACTTCTGGCATCAGCTAAGTCATGGCATTTGGCTTCAAGACTGGAAGCAAAACTGTTCAGTAAATGTGACTCTAAATCCCAAACCCTTAACAACAAGGGACATTTGTGGTGATTTAGTATCTCTCACTTGGGTTCCTTCTTAGCTGGAGGCTCCAGTTCAGTCATTGCTCTGCTTGCCTTGTACAGAGCAAATTTGCATAAAGAATTTGCGTTAAGGTTGGGCTATCGCTCAGCACCCCTGTCTGCTCCACGGGTGGTGATGTGGTGGTGGCCACTCCAAAGCCCCTCCTGGTTTTGACTGCCAATTCCAGTCTCTTTTGGTTTCACCTTAAATCTATTCCCTTGCTTATTTTCCCAAACCAACGTGTTTATACTGGGGTGACAAAGCATTCCCAGAAAAACAGCTTTCTTCTTATCCCAGACTTTTTTCCAGGCTGTTACATTGTCTGGGATTTTAGTAACATCTGTTGGGATATATATTTTCCTCTAGTCTGCCCCCCATCTGGACAATGGTGGTAGGATGCATAATGTAATACAGACAGCACATCCCACGGTCTATTCCTTTTTTCCTAAAATCCTGTTCAGTACCATACACACATTTTAGCATTTTCAATTTCATTCTGTACAACTGCAGTTTTGGTGAGCTGTCTTTCCAAAGATTCTGAAAGAGAAAATCGAATGTAGCCTGTGGGTCTGTTTCCACAAGGTTTGACACCTGTGTCCCTATGTCTCCTGAGTTCTTCAGTTGCCAGAGTCCTTCCAGCCGAGGCAACACTTGTTCAGGAGGTTTTTTGGGTGTCGCCACACTCCTAAAGACTGTTTTTCAAAGGATGTATCACTGAATGATTCATTGCTCTTGCCTCCTCCTTGGTTGTCAGTCTGTTGCCCAGTTTCTTACATGCTTATATTGTGCTGTATATGCCTTTTCCTTTCCCACACTTGCAATGAATTTAGGGGCTCTCAGAGAGTTGCACTGGCTTCTGTCTGCACACAAGTGACAGTGTGACACCCAGGGGTGGCAGTGGCTCAGGAAAGAGGCTTGAGATGTTCACCTGATTGAGTGCTCATTATGTCTCTGAGCTAAACGTGGGGAGGCCACTGTGGTCACTGCACAAGCTCTGAGGTTTGGGGGTGTGGCAAGGAGGGGGTGAGGAAGGGTTCACAGCTACAGCAGTGCTTCCCCGTAATTTGTCACCCAAACACTTGACCACACTTCTCAGACAGGTTAAACAAAATAGAGACATGATGGATTTATGCAATGGGGGTATCACAGAACACAATTCTTTTCTGTTTTGATTCAAGTCCTTGTCCATCTCTGTGGCCTGATCCCCACTGCTGCTGCACATCATCTCCCTCTATTCGAGGCCAAATTCCTCAGCACTGGAGAAAAGGTGTCCTTGGTCACTGACCCTCTGTGCAATTGCCTTACTGGGAAGTCATTACTAGATATGACAAAGCCAAATCTGCCCTTCAAGAGTACAGTTCTGGATGCAGTAACTTGGAACAAGGGAAAACAATCCAGGGGAAAACAACCACAACAGTACAGTATGTGCCAGTGCTCAGGGTGGTGAAAGGCAGGCTCCAGTGATGATAATCCTGTGAGACAGTATTGTATTTGGCACTCAGACAATGGTGTGATCTGCATTTCAGGAATCCCTTAGCAAGACAAAAAAAGGATTTCCAATCTAAAAGGAAAAAATGACAGAAACTGGGAGTGAAAACTCACGTTGTTCGATTTATGGCATGTCCATGTTTATATCCTCCATAAATCTTGGAGAAGGGACCAGCCATTGCTCTCCCACTCAACTCTAATTGATAGTGCTCTTTCTCTGCAGACTTAAGTTCCAAAGAAATAGGATTTATCTTCAGAATTTATGTTTGCTTTTGTTCAGGAGAGAATTCTTCTGTTTTCTTAACTTCAAAAAAAATGGATCATTATGCAGTGTGAGGCTTGGACACAAGGTTGAACAAGAATGAATTTCTTGTTTTATGAACTAGAGAGTACAAACTCCAACACCTTTTAGTAAATATTTTTTCATTTAGATTTTCATAGTCTACTGTGGTTGAAACACCAATAGTCCACATTGCTTAAAAGTATTTTAGGAGCTTGTCAAGATTTCATTTTTGAAGTATACAATCTAAAATCTAACCATGTATATTCTTCCATTTGCTATTTTGATATTTTCAGCTTTTAATTATGAAGCATTACAAGTTGGATAATAGCACTCTCTAAAAACTTTTGAATTTGAAATATAGCATTTCACATAATGAAAGCCTAAAAAACTTCGGTGTATACTTCACATACCAGCACACAAACAAAACACATTGTACAATCCTTGTAATGTGTGAAATGTTTTGACTCAAATAGTTGGTGATGAATAGCTATAGAGGTATATGTGTGTGTGTATAAAGACAGATTTAATTTGTGGTGACTGTAGCACCTCCTTAAACAAATGTCTTATATACACATCATGGTGTACCTAGTCTCTGAAAATAACACACTGTTTTAAGAAATCAATGCTACAAATGGGTAAAAAATTCAGGTTTCGGATTTTTTTACACATTTGACAAGATGTTAGGCATTGTCATTTTCATCCTTGTTTCTTTCTTAGAATGTAAGTAGTGAATTAATGTCTTATTTTCTTATGCAATCAGAAAAACATTGATTATACAGAAAAATGAGATTGTGAAACTCCTGAAATTTGCATGGAATCCAGAAGGCAGACGCAGCCCTTGTAAACATGCTGAACTGACTTCAAAAGCCAATAGGTTTCAATTTGTGTGTGCCCACTGAAATCCATGTATAACCTTGCTATGGCAACAGCATTGCTGGGAAATTAACATAGAGATAGACCTGGTATTACTTTATGTCTTGTTTCAGACTGCTCAAATAACAACAGCAATAGAATGGAAGTGACCTTTGTGCCAAGAACAATAAAAGGGATGCACTCAGTCTGAGTATTCTTGGCAACAAATACCTCACACGAATTTTGGCTCTAATATGAAGTATTTTCAGTATTTTATCCTTTCATTGGATGTGCAAAGGATATGACTCCTCAGAGCAAGTCCTTATCAGCCTTTTCCTCTTCCTGGAAAAGAGTGCAATTCTTGGAAATAGGGACTGCATTTCATTCCAGGCAAAATTCTTACTCATTTCACTAAAAATAGAGGGTTATTTTTTTTTAATATTGGCTCAGCACAGAAACTCAAAACTCAAATCTCAAATTGTGGCAAGGGACTGGTGAACGAGGGAAGACTTTCTTTGAAGTTTCACAAGGAACTCTGGTTATCCAAGGAAATCATGATGTTCAGCATTTTTGGTGAGCCACATAACAACTTCAGTGAGCAGGTCTGTGTGGATGATTATCATGTTGCTACTTCTGATAATACCACCTTGCACCTCAAAATATTTTTTTCCACACTTTAGCACCAAGAGTTCTATCATTATATGAGACTCAATTTTCATTGAAAGAGGGAGAGGGATAAGTGCATGCCTAACCCTTAGAACCATGGAGCATGTGATTTCCAACCTCTTAAAATAAAAGACAATTCTAGTTTTTATATGCTTTAAATCAAGCACAAGATTTTCAGGATCTGGGTTTGTTTGGATTTTTTTTCACCTTGTGTATTGTCCTTCTCCTGCATAAGCAAATTGTCTGCTTCTGGAGACAAGAGCTAGATTTGAGCACATTTTGCAGGTATTTCATTCTCTTCAGGTTCTAATTGTTATCTTAACCACAACACAGCAGTGGTCTCTGGGCAAGAAGGAGGATGATTTTGGTTCTGCTCTGCACAGAACTCTGTTCTCCTGCTGAGAATCCCTCTGAGTTCAGTGGAAGGAGGGATAAAGCAGCCACTCCTAACAAAGACAGCATTGTTCAGCATTGCAGGAGTCTGGGATGCTGGTGATGCCTTTCTTCTTTGTGCTCACTTCCTCTGGCTCATTAGGGCTGTGGCTTTTGGTTTTACAGCCCAGTGTGTATATTTGATGTTGGGTGTCAGCAGTGTTTTGTGGGCTCTGGTGCCTGTGCCACAAGGCAGGTGTTCCAGCAATACTTTCAAATGCAAGATTCATTGTAGGGGAGTAGGATGTCTACTCCTAATTTAAATGCAAAAAATCTAATACTGGTTTGCATTTCACTTGAGATTAGATTTGTAAGACTTTTTATTATTTTTGCTTTTTAAATTTATTATTTTTTAAAAATTTCCAGTGATACAACATAACTGAAAACCCAAGAGGCTGCCTTAAGCACCTGTGTAGCTCTTGTCTTTCTTGATGTGTTGATCAGCAGTGTGTTTCCTTCACACAGGATGTCAGCAGGCTTCCTTTTCTATGCTGAGGTGGTAGTAAAAAGCATAAAGAGAGTCTGGGAAATTGAGAATTATGGGAGTTATCAAGACCTCAGTCTTGTAAGAGGTCCCTGGAGGAGCACTGATCCATTGTTCCAGTCGAGATAAAGCACTGCACCCTGGTTAAGTGGGTGTCAGGCACACGGAGTATTTGGGCAGCTCTAGGGGAGGAGGGGATAGTCAGTGTCTCAAGGATAGTGGTATTTTGTAAGCACATGCATAAGCTTCCAAAATGCATATTTGAAAATTCTGATATGTAATTATTCTGTTTTTGCAGGCTGAACTACTAAGATTAATTACCATCTATTTTCATTCTTTATAATTACTGTAAAGGTTAGAGAGATATATTTGTTCCAAATTAGATTTTATTCTCGTACTCAAGTACTTTTTTAGATTAATTCTACCTGAAGTGGATGAACTATTTTGGTTTTACATAGCAATCTGGGCAAATTTCCCAACTGGGCATTTTAAAAGAAGGAACATGAAACATCAAATGTGCTCATCATCCCTTGATGAAGAGACCTTTTCCCTGCAGGGAAACCTGCATTTATTGTTGTTCATTCCACATTTCAGAAGCTATTCAGCTATAAATTGCAGACACAGTTGAAATACATTTTTAATTATTACTAGTATTTCCAAGGCTCTCAGAGGTGGCAGCTAGCTTCTTGAAGCATTGTATCTGGGTGCATCTACTACTACTAGCAGATAAAAAAATTCTCTCTGCTTTGTATTTCCAAGTTAGATAATTCCTAGTTTTTCCTTCTCTTCACAAGAAGCTGTATGGCAGCTAAGGAGCTTTTGTCCCCAGTTTTCCCCAGAGCCTTTGGAGAGCCTGGGCTGTGGATTTGCCAACTCACTCTACTTGAAGGGTCCAGATGCTGTGGCTGTACAAGACCAGTTCCTCCTTTGCTCCTCAACCTGTGGTCCCCAAGGATGAAGGACAAGGCCAAAGCACCTCCACAGGGAGGGAAGGAGCTCTCCCTGAAGCAGTGGAGGAGCTGCTGCCCATCCCTGCCTCCTGTGCAGCATGTCTGACTCTGTATCCAAGGTTAAAAACAACCACACTCTCCTTTAAGGCTGCTGGTGTTACAGAGTCTGTGTGTTGTATCCTGCTCTGGGAGAGCTGGAGGAAGCAGTGTGAAACCCATGTTTATAAAAGGATGTGAGGTATAAACTAACAGTCCCTTTCTGATATCTGAAGATTTATCTTCCAGCTGAATTCCTAAAGAGAAAACTACAAAAAATTCAACCTCAGTGTTAATTAAGAACCTGTAAACTGCTTTTATCTGAATTTACATATGGAAGAGAAGGTGTTATGATAAAAGAGAGATTTCACTATACATCCCTCTCTGAAAATGTAAACACAGTTTTCCCTGTGTTTATGCTAGGCTTTCTACAAGTGCATTGTAATACCAAAAAGGGATCCTTGGACCCCTGAGCACAGCTCTGTGCCAGGGCTGAGGCTTTGGCAGGCAGCTGCAGCACAGAGCAATGGAGGCTGCTCTGCAGACAAGGACAGCAGCTATGATCATGACATGAAAGGCAAATCCAGGGCAGGATTTTGAGTGGGGAGAGCTGTGGTCAAAGACAGGAGATGAGCAACTGGGGAGGAAGATCTACATGTACAATTATTCTGAGCAAGAAGGAAACACTGCTTGAGCAGCAAGGATGAGTAAACAGGATAATTACCAGGAATTTACAGAAGTATTACTGCAATCATGGAAGGGCCTTTGTTTGAGCACAGACAAGGCGGTGGAGGAGCCAGAAATAAAATCCTGGTTAAAAGTGGCAATGACAAAAATTTTAGAATAATTTTAATAGACATGAAGAAAAGGGGAAGGAGAAAAAGTATTAATTAATTTTTGAGATATCAGTGGACCTTGCAGGAGAAGAGAGCAAGGAAAATCACAAATTTCAAATTTTGTGCAAATGTGATAATTTTAACTGGAGAAAAGAATGTAAATAAGCAGAAATAAAAGGGAAGCAGAGTAGCACCTCCACCAAAGATAAGAAGAAGACAAAGAAAAAAAACAGGAAGAAAATCTCATTGAGCAAAGGATACACTTGGCTGTTGAAGGTGAGAGAGAAGTAGGGAAAAATGGAAAAGCAACTCTTGCTCTTAAAAAAAAGAGGTGGAGGGGCTGCTTTAATGCCCAATGGAGAGAGAAGCTGGTAAGAGGAAGAAAAGGAAATCAAAATACTGGAAGCAGAAGCCTTGAGCTTTTGAGAAGCCTGGAGATGAGGGGGAGGAGGGAGAGCAAGCAGCAAGCAGAAAAGGAGGTGGAGCTGGGCAGGCTGCTAAAGCCTTCCAGGGAGAGGGAAAGAAACCCAGGAAAAAATGGCTGGTGAGAAGCTGAGAGGAAGTGCAAGGCGGGTGTGGGGACGAGCTACAGAATTACAACTGGAGCAGTGGATTGCAGCGGGAACGAAGCAGGAAAGAGGCTGGTAATGCATCCTCATACAGTGCCTCTTCCCATTATGTCTGAACATGTTTCTGTCAATTTGATTAAATTAAGCAGTTGATCTCATTATCCAGGTGATGGGTGGGTGCTGATGCATAGCCCTCAGGAGCATATAGAGCCTATAGGGAAAATCGATTTATGGGTCAGTGGCCAAAATTTAAGACAATCCCTAAAAAACCCAAGCAATGTGATGCCAAACAAAGCTTATATTTTCCTATTTCCTTTCTTTTTTTAATTTTTGTTTTCCTTTTGATGGTGAACAAATAAGAGCAGAAACAAAAATCTCTGCGTCCGACATGAAGAAAAATATCTGATTTCAGGTCTTCATAAGGAATACCCAAGGAACCCAGTAGCAAATATTTTCTGCTGCTGCTACTGCAGGAGCTGCAGCCTCACTCTTCCCCCTGGGAGAGCACAGACCACACTCCAAGAAGCTGCATTTCACTCCTGCCAACAGGAATTTGACTCCACCTCTCTCTGGTGGCTCCCTAAGGGCTGGGCTGATGAGTCCTTTGCCTATCACACTTTGTACAAGGCACAAAGTGTCACCAGCTGGGACTGGTGTGTGTCACCTGCCTGGGCTGTTCTCCTCTCTGGAGGTTCACACCCACTGCCTGCCAAGTGCAGGTTGTGGTTGTTAATTGAATTCCCCCATCTTCCACAAGCAGACACTGCAGGGTGGCGTTGAGGGGTTATCTGCCCTCCCTGCTGGTAGCCAAAGGTAGTCCACAGAAGAGTTGCTGGGACATAAAGAGAGAAGGTGAGTGGTTTTGTGGTCCGAGACTGGAGTAAAGTTTGAAGGCAAGGGAAACACATGACGTTTTAGATGGGCTGGTCTTTTTAAAGGAAGCATTATTATTTGGGATGATCAAACATAAGTAGCCACTGTAAGAGAGGCACAGGACTCTCTCACAGCTTTCACACTGAGTCCAGTGGATGCTGGAAGGTGACTGGAGTATGCAGCTAGCAATGTTTGGAGGAGATGAAACTGCCTAAGGGAGCACTTGGTTGGTGGGGCTTGGGGTCTCCCTCTGAGAAGTTCTTACTAGCAAGGACTGGTTCAAGGACTGGCTCTCAGGGAGCTGGGGGTGTTCAGCCTGGAGAAAAGCAGGCTCTGGGGAGACCTTATCACTCTCTACAACCACCAGAAAGGAGGTTGTACCAAGGTAGGTATTGATCTCTTCTCCCAAGTAACAAGAGACAAGACATCACCTTAAGTTGTGCCAGAAGAGGTTTAGATTGGATATTAGGAAAAAGTTTCTTCGCCAAAAGGGTTGTCAAGCTCTGGCTGCCCAGAAAAGTGGTTGAGTCACCATTGCTGGAGCTATTTAAAAAAACACATAGATATGGCACTTAGGGACATGGTTTAGTGGTGGACTTAGTGGTGCTGGGTCAACGGTTGGACTCAATGATCCTAGAGATCTTTTCCAACCTAAACACTTTGAGTCTATGATTTGCTGAGCTCATGGTGCTTTTGGGGCAGCAAACATACATGCTTGAGTATAAATGTGGTCCTCAGACAAGAAGAAATTAAGGGACATCCTAGATCTTGCTCTGTGCTAAGCCTTCCTCTCTGCACTGAGGCCGTGAAAGCCTTTGGGAAAGTTAGTGGGCAGTCTGCTCAGCAGGGAAACAGGATCCATTCCTCTCCATGGCTGTTGGCTCCCAGCAGCACAGAGGTGCTGGGCTCCAGTCCCCAAGGAGCACACCAGCAGCCCTGCTTGATGAAGAGTCCCTCTGGCCAGTACCAGGGATCTTGTACCATCCCTCTAAGGTCCAGCCTTGTTCTTCAACACAGCTATTGCCCTTCAAACATGGTGCATTCCATGGTTGCTTTGTGCAGGGTTCTGTAGTCCTGCCAAGAACCTCACCATGTGTGAGACCTCGGTTTTTGCTGCTCCTCTCTGGCCTGGGTAAAGTGCATGCTCCCAGTGCTGAAGCTTTCCCACCTTTTCCTGAGTCTATTGCAGGCTTCCCTTATCCCAGCTGCAAACTCCACACCCAGGGAGGCTGGAGAGGGAGAAGCTCTTGGGCAGTCATCCCATTTATTGGTGTGGAGGTTTGAGCTCCCTGGCTCTCAGCACCATCCCTGTTCAGTGGAGCTCAGGGTCACCTGTCCCACTGCCTTGGCTGACACTGAGCCTGCCCACAGTGGGACTCAGCTGGCACTGGCTCAGAGCAGAGCATGCCCTCACTGCTGAGGCAAGGTCTGTTTAATACTTGTCTGCACTCAATGTGTAAATATTATGAGGAATCAGAAAAAAAAATCTCCTGAAAGCCACTTTACACAGACGTTACCATGAATAGATTATTGTCCATTTATGGCCGAGGGAGAGACTTTGTAATTTACAGTTGATTTTACATCTTTATGATTTCTGTGGCATTGGGAGTAGTCAGCAAAAATCTATTAATAACAAAGAGGACAGGATTAGGATCTCTGTAATAGGAGAAAGAAGGATGGTGGAAGGGTGATTTATGATTAGTCAAAGAAAAGAGTTTTATCTGTTTGCTCAAAGGCAGACAGCCTTCTTAAGAAAAAAATATTGCTATGTAAACAGGAATACATAATCACTTATAATGAGACAATTTAAACAGGTGATTCTTCATAAAAGTACAAATAAATGTACTGCTGTTTTGACAACAATCTTGTTAATGGCAAAGTCCCCTTTAATTAGCTCTTGGATATGCTGCTTTAGACTTTCCTTTACCCACTCCACATGCTATGTGACCTCCTCACAACAGCCTTGGGTTGGGAGGTGGCTTTTGTACAATTGAAACTTGGAAACATTGCTAGCCTTCAAAAGAATCACAGCAGAAGAAAGCCCTGAGATTTTCTGATAACCTTAAAAGCAATGCAGAATCACTGCAGGCATCAAACCCAGAGGGGTGCTAGAGCCAAGGGAAGCTCTTGGCTCAACCTTTGCTTATCAGTGCATGATAAATTCAGGTTGTTAATGCCATGTGAACAGTATGTAAAGAAACATGAACACAGAGCCATAAACCAAGGCCACCTTGTCCATGGAAAAATTGCAGTATGGCAGAGGAGCCTCAGAAATGGCTTTTGTTGTGGGTTTAAAGGGCTGGGGACAGAGGGAGTGGCTGAGAGGGAACTAAAATAGCAGAAGACACTGGGCTCTGATGCATCTCACCATTTGGGCTTCTTCTTACACTGAGTGAAGTTGTTTTAGGAACACCCCTGACACAGGAGTGCATATGCAACTAAAAATAATTCAAAATGAATGCAAGCTAAAGTCAGCCCACCTGGCGGCTGCAAACACATTTGTATCCTGCTCTTTCCTTCCTTCCTTTCTTCCTTCCTCCCTGCCTGCCTGCCTGCCTGCTTCCCTGGGCTCAGTTTAACCAGAGAACAGGTGTTTTCCTGCACACCAGCACTGAAAAGATGAAGCAACCCCTTTTCTGTTAAACCAGTGGGGGATTGATCACTTGTGTTGACTTACTTGTGAGATGTTAATGCCCTGCAGATGCTTCCTTTCCAAACCTCAGCAGTTTCAGGGGGAGCCAACAAGGTGAGACATGGGATAGCTGCCCAGCCTGAGGTGCAAAGGAGCAGTTCACCTCAGATGTGAGGGAGAGAGGAGACAGTACTACACCAGCCAAAGCCAAGCATAACCATGAGGAATATCAGCACAGGTAGAAGGAAGACCCTTCCCGGAGTTAAACTTTTCCTCTACTCCTTTTATCTTCTCTTGGACTCTTAACACTTACCAGTTGAGGTCTTCTTTCCATCACAGCTGAAGGGAGATAAGCAGACATAAACAGTTGAATGATTTTATTTAGTTAGGCCTTTTTTATGTACGAGGTATTTCCTTCATGTTCCTTTGAAAGAATGCCTTCAAAGACACCAATTTCTTTTGGCATAACCATGTTAATCCAAATCTAACTTGAAGATAAGACAGGGCAGAGTTGCTCAGCCTATTCCTGCTCTGGGAATGCTCTTGTCCAGCTGTGGACATTTTCTAGAGATGAGACTGGGTGTAAGGCAGCACTGAGCTGTTTATCAGCTTTTCCAGCAAGTCTCATGTAGACATGGGCACATTACCTAAATTTTTGCCCTCTGCATTTCCATAAATGTAACAAGAGAAAAGATAATTTTTCTAAATAGCTTCTGAATCTAATGAGGAAAGACACCACAAATAAGACTTCTGAATCAGGCCCAAAAGGTAGCCTGCAGGTCAGGTCCTGCCTTCAGCTTTGACGTGATCCTTTTAGCAATCCTCTAAGGACAACCTATTGCCCTTGCACGTGAGCTCGCTCCTGCACTTGTATAGCAGTGTGGGGTATGAGTGGGATCCCAAATGGGGGCCACCCCACACTGCTCCAGAGGCCAGCTCATCCTGGAAACACCTTCTGTTTTGATGGAAAATGGAGCAGCACAGTATTAGCCCCATATTTTGGTTTTATTTTTATCTTTGAGTGTGTAATGGGTTCATATACAGAATGGTAATTGGAAATGTCAGGTTTTACCCTGAATGAAAGACACCAAATATGTTGTCAAGAAAACAAAATCCAAGGCTGTTCCCATGCCATTTGCTGCCTTTCAATAAGCTTTCAGCTTCATGTCAAGCTTATTGTTTGATGCCCCCAAGAAAATGGATATTCATTCACCTGAGGAAGTTATATCTGAACTGGGAGAGCCCTCCATTTATCATCCAGGAGCAAAGAAATAATTTCCAGCTCTCACAGCTGTGTTTCTGGGACGTCTCCATTGCCTCCTTCTTTTCTGTTTCGTAAACCTTATCTTCACTCACAATCCCTTCCTCAAAACCAGCTCTTCTTATCATCTCCCCTCTGGGCTGGGAGATGCTCACCATCCACCATCCTTTTGTCACATCTTCCAGCAAAAGCTTTAGAGTGTGAGCTCATGGCCAGCACTGCCACGGGGAGCTCCCCAAAATCACTAGTACGAGTCACTCTGAAACATCCTCTGGTACAGCCAGCTCAGGCATTAGGTGTGCAGGGCTGCTTGTCCTTGTCCTCCTCCATTACTCAATACTCTTCTGTCATCTGCAGTGCTATATTTAAACAGTAAACTACTTGGAGCACACCCTGTCCTTTTCTTTTGTGATTGCACAGTGCCTCATAAAATGGGATATTCCTTCATGGCTTGTGGTCTTCAACATGGACACAAAGCAAACACATAATATTAATACTACTAAAAGCCTTTGATTACTTTCTTTCCATCTTTCTTTTCTTGGTTTATTTCTTTGCTTATTTTTTTCTTCACTCCCACAGCTATGCTTATTTCATTTAAATAAAAGAGCAACTCAGATACTGCTTGGTTTTTATCTTTCCAAAGATAAAAATTAGTAATTCACTTAGGGATTTTCTCAAAGTTAAAAATACTGAATACTAAAACAAGGAACGTGGAGGTTGTTTCTAATAAAATAATTTGTCTTGGTGGGCACTGCTGTTGCTTGGGAAAATATTCCATTCTGTCTCAGCAAAAGCCTATGCATAGTACTGAAACCAATCCCTAATTGATTTGTTTTTCTTTTTACTTTGATCAATACTTCAAAGAACAGCTCTTTTGTATTAAAAAATCCGAAAGTCTCTTACACCTTTCTTTTTGATCGCTTAAAGAACTGCTACTGAATAATTAACTTTGTTCTTAGAAGACATCTTCACTTCCTCTCAGATGCCTCACTATGCATGGCATACAAAACACAAGACACAGCTGCAGCTCGTAAACTGCAATTTTTCTTTTTTCACTGCAAATAGTGAATTTCTGTCTAAATCTTGTTTTAGTTATTCACAAACTATTTGTATATATGAGAAAAGTGTACCAAGTAGTTTTGGCTCTTTATTGGAGAGAAGATATCCACAATTTATGCAACTCTCTATGGTCAGTATTATCTAGGCAGTAGAAGTCTTACATGTTATCCTCATTTCTTCATGTGGGACCTAAACTCTGCTTCCCCAGAGAGGGGTCTGAGAGGCAGCCTGAGGAGTATTTGTGTAAAAGGGTTGATCACAGATTTTGCGGTCCTGCTGGGGATGGGATGTGACAAGAACCTTACTAATTCTACTGTTATTTTGCTTCAGGGATAGAAAAGAGATACAGACACTATAGCAATTATAAATTGTTAATAACATTAAAATTTTTGTATGATCTGTCCTTTTTTTTTTCTCTAGCAATGACTGTTACTAAAAATTGTATTTAGTTAAGCAAAAGAAATGACAAATATTAAGGCATAAAATACCAGATTGTCATAAGCTATGGGAAATTTCTGGTGTATTTAGGCAGCAGCCTGATGGAAAAGAAGAGAAAGGATGGGACTGAATTTTTAGTATGAGCAACTTGTTCTTCATTCGCATGTTCATTGCATCCCAGAGAATCAATAGTTCTATAAATAAGCCACTGAAATGGTAAGAGTTATCCACATATTCTATTTATTTTGTAAGAGCTGTTAATCTTATACTTGATTTGATAATACAGATCATCACATCTTGATTTTTGTGTGCTTAATTTGAACAGTAATTAACTGTGCATTATATATGCAAATTGCAATGCAGAAGTCTTTAAAAGTAAATGAGGATGGGGCTGTAGTCCAAAAGGAAGTGTACAAAGCTGTTGCTGAATTCCTATATGAGTGCAAAAAGGAGACCAGTTGAAGAAACAGAGTAGCTACTCTATTTTAGGCCAGCCCATGCCAGTAGGTTTCCAGACACAGGATGAAGGAAAAAGGAAGGTATTAACCTAAGGGGCCACATCCATCAGAGCTTCATGACCAGAGTATCCCTTCTGGGCAAGTTCTGCTATCATAAAATTTGGCTGCTTTCATGGTTCTGAGTGAACAGAAGAGACCCAAAATGCTGTAGGAGGGGATGTAAATGACAATGTTTCCTCTTGGGAAGTGAAAGAAATAGCTATCTGAAAGGTGAAGTGCAGATACGCACTGAACTCTGGCTGACAAAATTTGGTACATTGCCCTTTGGCCCAGATCCATGATTTACCGCTGAAACTGAGTTGTATGGGACATCTAAATAATTGTTTCTGTGTGCTGAAGTCCTGTGACAAACCAGATCTGCAATGAAAATACAAACCTTTAATTACAATGACTCCATTGCCTTAACAACAATTTAGGCTCTTGTTTCATGGTCGCATCCATGAGAAATTTCACATCCTGGTGGAGACAAGTCCTACTTTCCCCGCCTCCTGCACATATGCCACCCATCCTCCCATTTGCAAACACACACACTTTATGTGCCCAGGCAATAAATTGGCTCTGGGAACTCATCTGGCTTCAAACAAGCTGGTTTTCCTCTGAAATTGCCCCCAAGCCCCCTCAGCACTGCCTTTGGGGTGAGCCACTGATAACAAAACCCTCTCGCTCTCTCTCCTGTTGGGAGAAGTATTAACTTCTCAGAATCAAAAGTGATCACAAGGAGAAAAGAATCCCTAATTGTTCTAAGTTTTATGGGAGGGATTTAAAAAATTGGCTGGCCCAAACTTGGGTACTAAGGCAATTAAGTTGTCTTTGTTCTTTGCCTAAGATACACTTTTTCTCCGTTGTTTTTAAAAACTTCAGTGGGGGATGACCTTTTAGATTCAAGATAGAACAACTGAAAATTTCTCTCCTCTGTCTCCTTGAATCCATCTATTCCTTCTTCCTTTTGACTTTTCTTTGTGTATGTATCTTTTGAGTTGGGGAAGAGATTTGAGTGACGTGTTCCCCAGAAATTGCCTATGGTCTAGAAAAGCATACATTAATATTCCTGAGGAGATGAAGGAATAAATACCTCAGCATGTACACACCTTCAGTAGGTATTTGTTTTTAAAAATAGGTATGTAAACAGCCATGCTGGAACTTGCAATACTTCTTGGTATAATTATTACTGTCCTATGACTGTATCCCTGTATGATGAATGCTCTTTTAACATAGTTCAATGTAAACATTTGATGAGTTAAGAAAAAACCTTCTTGTTTGCTGGAAATAGGTTCCATTGGGTTACAGTACTGAGAGACCTGAGTTCCTTGAAATGTTTGAGGAATAAATTTTTAATGTTGGTAGAACATAAACTGCTGGAGCAGTTTGTTCTGCTCCTGAAGGACTGCATCCCATACCAGGGATCCATATGGGATGCAGTGCTGGAGCACTACGTGAAGAGCTGCATCCAATGGGAAGACCTGTGTTGGAGGACTGTGTCTCATTGTCTCATGTGACAGACCCCACCCTGGAGCAGGGGAGGAGCACAAGGACAAAACAGAGAGCAAGTGTGATGTACTGACTACAATCCACATTTCCCTGTCCCTGAACTGCTGAGGGGAGGAGGAGGTAGAGAAATTGAGAAAGAAGTTCAGCCCAGGAAGCAGGAAGGGATTGAGAGGAAAGGTATTTTAAGATCTGGTTTTATTTCTCATCTACTCGGATTTGGCTGGTAATAATTTCCCAAACTGAGTCTATTTGGACTGTGACAGTAACTGGTGATTGATTTATCTCTCTCCTTATCTTGACCCACAAACCTTTCATAATGCTTTTTCTCCCCTGCTCAACTGAGCAGGAGAGTAATTGATTGGCTTGGTGGGCACCTGCCATCCAGCCAGGGTCAGCCCACCAGCACACATGGTTGTGTTGGAAATGAGATATCCAAAGCAACCATTGGCAGGTTTACAGGCTTGTAGTGTGTAAAGTAGGAAAAACTGGTCATGACAGCTGCTTGCAGTAGACACTGTGAGTATAACCATTGTCTTGGCAATTTGGGAAGACCATTATGTTTGGTCTCTATATGAAGAAAACTTCAGTGTACCAGAGGATGATCCAAAGCAATCACACCCTCACAGATGTCAGTTGCCCCTAAGTAATCCTATTATAGACCAATACTTTTAATTTTATCCATCTGCTAATCTTCAAGGTCACTTCTCCAGTCTTTCTCACCATGTAAGCATTCCTGAAGTCAGCATCATCTCCTCTGGCCCTCAAATCACTAAGTCTGTTGTTCAATATGGTCAGGTTACAGCCAACAGATTCTACCTTTGCCTCTACTTTTATCATCTACTGGTGATTGTAAACACCTCAGATTGTCATTGTTCTTTATCCCATGCTTTTATTATGGACATCTGATACGCATCTCCAACCGGAATTTTTTCAAACAGTGCTTGAAGAACCTTTTTCTTCTCCCTCATCTCCAGTTTAGTGAAAACATTATTTATGTGAGACTGTATTCTCACCAGGACTCCTTCCCTTGCTCATCTGAGCCCTGCACCACAGAGTCACAGGGGCTCTGAGATACACTGCCTGGGTAAATAAATGGGACAACAATGCTTGCAGTTACTCCTTCTGTAGCAGCACTGCCACGTAAGGTCATATTTATTTTCATAGCCTTTGTTTTCTGACCTGTTGATTATAAGACCTTTTTGTTTTGCTCTTCTGACTAAGCTGTTTGTCTTTTGTTGTATCTCATCTGGTGATGAATAGATATTCTCAGCAAACCAAACACCCCTGGGACTCCAGTCTCTGTGCAGATATTTGTTGCACAGCACTACAAGATATTGCAGGGAGATGATGTCCCTTCGCCTATGCTGGCAGTGACATCAAAGCAACAATTTAATCACCTGTGTACTGAGAAAAGTTTTGGAAAATATAGACAATTTTGCAAAGAAATCCATGTATTTTCTGTGTCTTGCTACAACAGCATTGGTGTCAAAAGCTTTCCTACAATCACTGCATGTAAGAGCACTATTTGCTACTAATTTTTTGTTCATTAGTATTTATGTAGTGTAAAGGTATGGTCAATGAGCAAAGTACTGGGAAGGAAACCAGCCAGCCCTACTTAGTGGCTTGTGCTCAGAATAATTGTACAAAGCTCCATAAGGGGCAGGAACATTATTTATCTCCAGTTGTTTGTTTATGCATTTCTGTCATAGTGGATTTCCTCCTTTCCTTTGAGATGAATTTTAGACCAAGTTCCCTGATGTAGTTTCATTCTTTATATCACTTTAAGTGGATGTACCCTTCCTATCCTTGCTGACAGTCTTTATAACAGCAGCTGGCTGCTGCAAGCTTCCAGTTCACCCTATGTAATCCATGTAATTATCCACGGATAATAATTACTTCTCTTCCTTATATTGCCAAGTTCAGTCTTGTGTTGGCTGGGGGTCTATTTAGTGTACAATAGAAATAGTCCATGATCCATATTAGAATAACCTGTATGGCCTATGTGTTTTTGTGCTTGCAGTGGTTCACCACTGCTTCCTTTCTTTGGAAAGTCCCGTCACATCCTCAGCTATATCCCTGAGTGTGCTTCTCATGGGTCTCTAGGTCTAGCCCATGTGACTGAAAATAGATTCCAAGTCCTTCTAGACAGAAAATTCATCTGAAGAGAAGGAGTTGGGAACAGTGTCGTGATGCTTCCTATTGCATGGCTGAGCCATCGACTCTGGGTGACCACTTCCATCCAGAAAAGCTCTCATTTCCATAGCCCATGTAACCCTATCAATGAATCTGTCACTGCACTACAAATCCTGCAGTTAAGAGTAGACAGATGGATCTAAATAGGAAATGCTCCAATTGTATAAAATGCTTCTACTCTCATTCTTCCAGAGAGCCACATAGAAGGCTCTTGTTCAAAGGTAATTTTTTTTCTTGCTTTCTTGCTTTCTTGCTTGTGAACTACCGTCAGAAGTACCTGTCTGCTTTACACATAAAATATTAACTCAAGATCTTCATTCAAGAAATGTTTATGAAATTTTATAAATTTGTGAATAAAACAGGTGATATCAATGTGATAGACATTTGTAAGTCACCAAGTGTTGAATGTTCATTTCTGGTTTTACCAACATTACGACCCTACAACCCAACTGATCACTGTTAATATGTATTGAACTGTATGAGCTATGAAAACTACTGACAGTGCTGGAGAAGTTTCTGTGGGCACTTTTGGAAAACTATAAATGCTAAACAATTAAAAAACTTGCGTATGCTAGAAAGCACTCCATGTAAACTGATCTTTACCTCAAGTCACAGAATAATGATGGCTTTCCTCATTGTGAGATTAGTTCATGACTTACAGCCAGAACCCTTTTTTTTATGATTGTCAGCTGCAGGTGCCGATTCTTATGTTGGCACCTGCCTTTTGCTAAAAACCTCCATGCAAGGACTGAGATGCCTGTTAGGACACCATAAAGAAAATTTCTGTAATGATCCCAGATAGTGCAAATGAAAATGGCCTTGAAGCCTCCTGGAGAGCATAGTGGGGAGATGCTGCCCTTGCAACAGGCTCCTGGAAATCAGTTGTCCCCTGCCACCCAAGGGCCAAGTGCTTTACAAACAGTATGCACCTACTCCTGAGCCCTTGGATAGAATTCACTGTGACCATGGTAAGCATTGACTTTTTGACACTAAGACACAGAATGTGGAAGCTTCTCTGCTTGTTATGTGCTGTGAACCAACAGGGTGACAAGCTTCTGCCAGTAAATACAAGTGCTGTCATCAAAGCAGCTGCTCAGGAGCACAGAGGTACGAGTTATTAGATCCTGACAAAGTCAAGCTCATAAATAACTTAATCAAAATACATGAGCGTGTCAGATGATAACCTTTTTCTTTCAGTACAAAAAATTAACAAAAGGCTCATTGTCACCCAATCACAAAAGGTTGCTGAGGCTATTTTTGCTGAGTGTCTTAGGAATTAGAGGATAGCTGGCAATTTCACTTACAAATATTTGCCTTCCTAGTCAGGCAGAGGAGGCTTGGAAAGCTGGAAGAATGATGGCTGTTCTGCATCTGCAGAGAAGACAAACGAGCTCTAGAGCTATAATTCCTGGCCAGGAAGCCTTCTCTTGGATTGATATACAGAACTGGAAACCTGTATTAAAATGTGTGTTTGGACCTGGCCCTGACTTTTGGGACCAGGATGTAGCACAATCCACCTAGAGACTGAGAAACTCCCAAATGTAGCAGCCATGCTGACTGACCTCTCTGGGTGCTCCAGGGAGCGTCTGCTGTGCTGAGCAGTCCCAGTCATTTTCTCATCATTCAAAAGCTCAGCGACAGCAATCTGCATGCCTGGCTTGGCAGCCATCCCAGTAGCACAAGAGCACTCTGTGATGGGCTCTTTGAGTTTCTAGGCTCGTGTGACTATTTTTCAGACCTTGAACAGCAATATTTCACGCTATCTTCCATGGTTTTTGGATACAATGGCACTGCAAGTGAAATATTAGGCATACACTCTTCAAAGGATGAAGCAAACCCTTAGAGATTTTGAGCTGTACTTCTTTAAGGAGAATATATCCACATATATGGATACCCTCCCCCAAGGAAGGATGGATTTGGAACCTCTGCTCTCAGATAGGTTCCATTCTTGTGTGTGGAATTCCAAGAGCAATGACAGATTAGAAACTCATGCCAAAGTCGCTCAAGCATTTAATAGAGTCTGAAGAAGGCAGTGTCAATCTTTCCTTTGTCCAGAATTACTTTAGCAGAAGTATGCAGGCTCTTCACATTCTCTGCATGGCTCAAGAGAAGCAAAATCTCATCTAAGTGCAGCAATCTCGGGGCATTAAATTACATTTAACCCAAATTGCTAACTGTTGTTGATTCTCCATGTTATAATTATATTGGCTAGAAACGGGATCCAGTCAACAGCGTGGAGGAGACGTCAGTGGGGTGACTGTGAAGTGACAGGCAGCAGCACCAATCCCTGGCCCCTCTGTGCAGCTCGTGTGCACTCGCAGCTCCAGGCTGGGAGGGCTCGGGGGAGGAGGGGGGCTCTGCACATATGTCCAGAAATTGCTGCAGTGGATGGCTTGGCTCGGCTCTCACTGCTATTTAAAGGCACATGAGCTGCATGTTAAATTGGGCACTAGTATTTGTCTGGCTCTCCAACATACGGCGGGTCTGACTGTGCTGTACACACATCGAGGGCAAAATGCAGGCAGAGCCCATAAACACAGAAATTGCAGGACACTAGGGGATGATTCTTCCTTCTCTCCAGATGACAGTTTCATAAGGACAGCTCCCTAAAACAGAACAGTACTAGCAAATTAAGATTATGGTTTGCCACTGTGTTTTGAGCTGCCAAGAAGTCCTTGGTTTCTTCCTCAAAGTACCAGCTCAGGTAAATCTCTGGACTTCTAATGCAAGAAAAGAAAGTGTATTTTCAAGCACTTGCAAGCCAAAAAAATACAGAGGATTTGTCTCTTCCATCACCAAAATACTCAGCATGAGTGCCCATTGCTAGCAGCTATTCCAGCTCTGCAGGAGGTGACTGTAAAGCCTCAGGATACCTGAAGATTTAATGTGGACTCATTCTAGGAAAATAAAACAAGGAATTCTGCTAAGTCCTTAAATTGCTGTCTAAAATACCTATCAGCTGACAAGCAAAATGTTACCAAAAAGGTTTTAAAACACAAGTGAATGAGAGAGGAACCACAGCACAAAGAAATTGAAGCTGTATCTATACTAGCAAGTTAAATGTTCCTGAGTCCATTCGCTGGCACTGAGGCCAGCTGGCAAGGAGCTGCCTGCATCCATAACATTAAACAAAACAGAGTGGCCACATGGAAACTGGTTCTGGGAGCAGTCCCTGGCCCATGATGGTACTGAACACTACCCAGGCTGGTTGGCATAGAGCTACCTGGCACTAGTCAAAATGTGTCAAGATCTGTTCTAAAAATTCGTGGTGTGGAGGATAGGGAGTGCTGAAGGATGTTCCTGGTACTGTTAAATGTGGTGATATAGAGGTAGCCTGAGAATTTCAACCAGTTCTATGGGCAAAAAGAAAAGTCTCAGAAAGAGTAGGAGTAATGTCACCCTTTTCTATTCCTGTTTGGGAGCATGAGGACATGTAAGATGTGTACTTTGCCTCGAATGCCTTGCTGGCAGGAGTCACAGCCCGTAAGCATGGGTGGGCATGCATCTCTTCTGGAGTACAGCTTTGTGTTTCCCAAAGAGCAGCTTAGCAGCTTTTTTATTTTTTTTGCTGTAATTTGCTTCCTTATTGTTCTACACTCTGCAACTGCTGATATGTATGTACTTTCACCTCTCAGCTCTTTTCCATCTTTGAATTTGATTTTCATTACAATAGATGGCAAACATAAACACTGAATAAATAGCCACAATATTTGTTGTGATAGAAGACATCAGTACTTAGTTATTTAAAACAAAACAAGTGTTAAAAACCCAAATCCCAGGAAAGATGACTCCCAGCTTCTAACGGCAGTTCCTTTTGTAAATCTGAACAATGTGGAGTAGGCTAGCCTTGGAACTGGGCTGTGATTTCTTAACACCACATGTTCAGGGGCAATGCTCATTTCAGTTATTCTCACAATCACTCATTTCCATCACACAACTGACATTTCTTGGCAGGATTTTTAAAAAATTGTATCAGGTTCCTAATCCAGTTCAAAACAGAGTCCTGTAAACTGTTGTGCTGTCAGCTGAACGGGCTGAAGACCAGCAGGCAGGACACAAGAGACAGAGAATAGGAGGCAGGGAAGGTACCAAATATTGAGCTTGTATTGCATTTATAGTTGCTCTCTCTTTCTAATGCCTGCTGCTTTTGCTTTCTGCTCCACCTGTGGGTGAAAGCATAATCTAAGGAGATAGTGAGCTCAGGCTTTCACAGCTGTTCCATTGCTCGCCTGCTTTGCACCCTCCTTCCTTCTCAGAGTTCAGTGATGGTTCGTGGAGACAGTCCCGTGCTCCTGAACTGTTTTGGCAAAGCAGTGTTTAAGCTTCCTCTTTCCAAGAAGGAATAATTCAGAAGCCAGGAGGTTTTCAGGGCAAATATCAGTTTCTTTTGCCTGTGTAAGACTGGTAGGCCTGGCCAATTCAACCACGCCTTTGAAAGCAAGAAGCTATTCTATCAGGACTTCCATGGCCACTCAGATTACTTAATGCACTTTTTTTCTGCATTCACCTTCACTAAAGAGATTAACAGCTATCAAATGTTTAATGCCATTAACATCACTGTTGAAAGGGGAAGAATTGAAACTAGAAGAGAAGGGAGAGATTAGGAAATGCTCTGACAATTAGATTTTTTCAGCTTGACTGGGTCTAATGAAAATGACTCCACAGTATTTAGGGACATAGCTAAAGCAATCATGAAGGTGTTTGCAGCTAAAACCAGCTCTCAGACATCTGTGGTTGAATTACCCAGTTTGTAGATTATCTGTGCCACAGACAGAGAGCTAGCTAGTGTCTGACATGGCTCATTAGCACTAGCACCACATGCATAAAATGTTGCATATTCCAGAGTCAGGCTGGGTCTGGAAATAGTCCAACTACTTCCATTCAGGGAAAAGCTAAAGTTTTCTCTCTGAAAACCCATCTGGATGTGAGCTGCCTATGTACCTGTACCTGTATAATATTCCCTGCTGAGCTCCTGGAGGACCATCACAATTCATCACAGGCTTAGGCACAGCCTGAAGGAGGTGGTTTGGGTAATTTCAAACTTGTTAGGTCCATCTAAAAGGCCACACCTAACGTGAGTTCCTACTAGGTCTAAGTGGATCCAAGCTAAATTGGTCAAAAGCCTTGGACCATCTGTTACGTGTTCTCACGGACCTGCATGGCTCCTTGTATCCACACCCAGAGTGCCTCAGCATCCTGAGGCTCCAGTGGGGAGCTGGTGATATCTTGGAGGGTTTGTGAAGCTGCAGAGGACTGGAAAAGAGGTAAACATTAAAAAGACCTGGGCTGGGTCAGATCAAGTCATTAAGAGACTGAATTAGAAATTACCTGTTGGACTGTGATGGGGAGAAAAAACTCGGATACAAAGTAGCAGCCCACAAGGGTTGCCCAAGGGTAAGTTGCACTGAAACAATTGAACTTCTTTCTATGTTTTGACCCAGCCCTGCCTGTGACTGTGGCTTTGGGCTATGGGTGTTTTCCAGCATTTGCTAAAGGTGCAGAGATGATGTCACCAGCTTGGGTGCTCCTCTCTGCAGCCCTCTTCCTAGGAAATGTGGTGGCTTGATGGTGCAAATTCTACCTGGCACTGACTAATCCATGCTTCAGCAGTAGCCTTTTCTGATGAGACTTTCCCAAATAAAGGGTCATTTTACTGCTCCTGGCTCCTGACTGGCAGAGTATCAGTTGCTACACAACTGCAACAAGCACCAAAAGTGTTTCAGCCAAATCACAACACAGTATGAGGAGACAGAAATATTTAAATGAAGTATCCAAACAATCTTTCTTCTTTCCATTAACAACCCTGTGCCTTTCCACTAATTACAATGGAGTAAGAAAGAAAATTTAATACCCTTCCTAAAGTATCTTTAAGTAGCAGTATAATCCTAAACTGGATTTATGTAGATAGAGTTCCTCTATTACAATTGCGCTCTACTTGTTCACCAAGTAATTATATAACTAGGAAAGGTTGTGCAGGTATTGTATATGTGTTCTTCCACACCCTGAGATATTTCAATATACATTTAAAAGAAGAAAACCTACAACTCCAGACATTGCCTGGAAGAATCAAAAGTGTAGGGATGTAATAAGAGACACACTTGTCTTCCAGCGAAAAAACGCTGTGAAAGACCCAGCACTAATATGCTGCCCCTCACACTTTTCAAACCACATATTCTCTGTGTGCCATGTCCAAGAAACTTCCTTCTCTGATGCACCAGTGCTGAACGGTGATAGATATTTTCCACTCCTTCAACTGATTATCAAACACCTTACTCATCACATACCTGAAGGGAGGCTGAATTACACTCATGACTCAGATTTTTCTTGTACTTTAATTACACACCTACAGCAGAAATGGAGGTTTCATGACTTTGTCACTGCAGGTAATGGATGTGTCTGTGTGCTGACAGTGATGTGAGTTATCCATCTGCCTGTCTCCTGGCTGTTGGAGAGACATCAGAGTGACTCATCTCTGGGGTACCAGGTCACATCAGATTCTTCACTAGTTTCTCCTGGTTTCCTTCCTCTTTGAATTTTGCTCTGTATGTCCAGAAAAACCTGGGACAATCAATACCATGATTACATTTTAAGGCAGATGAAGTGGCTCAGTCTGAGGATCTCACCTCACTGCAGATGCCAATGCACACCCATCTATGTCAGAGCTGGCTGCTCTGGGCTCCCCTTTAGTCACTGGAGGGATATCACAACTGATTCACCTTCACTAGATTAAATACCAGCATTAGCATGAGATGACTGCTTCTGTAAAAGTGTGGGTTCCCTTGCTGAGTCCCGAGACAGCCTGCAAGACTTGCTCTAGCATTGATGGCTGTGCTGCAGAAAACAGAAAAGTGATGGGCGATGCATCCTGTTCCAGGTGAGTCAGAAATATGCATTTTAAGATCTGATAGGATAACCTGCTCTGTTATCCAGACATGGTCTCCCACCATCTCTACATGACTTACAGCTCTTTCTTTTATTATATTTTTGTTGCATGGATAACATTTGGGCAGATGCACTGGATTAGTTGGCATGACAAATACAGGACAAAATGAAGTTTTTTTATGCCCACATAAAAGAACACCTCATCTGTTGAGATAAAATGCCCTAGGCAGACTTTCCCTCTGCCCCACCCTCAAATCAACAGGCTTCTAGTCTGAAGTAATATACAATCAAATAATTGTACTTGTATCAGAATAAGCTGGACACACTTCAGCCTCAAGTCACTTTGGAAAGATTCTCTGGACTGAAACAGCTGTGCAGAGCCTGTTCCCATTACAGTGTGCAATGGGAAAATCCCAGGAGAGCCAAGGACAGAAAGGCATGGTGCACCCCCAGGGTTTTGAACCCCCTTCTGCAGATGGCAGGGTCTGCTGGCCCCTGCAGTGGCAGGAGGTAGCACAAGCAGGTGTCAGAAAATCTTCAGAAACTGTCCTGTAAACCGACTGGAGACTGATTTGACCTTTTGTTTTGCTGTGATTTCCACTCTGGTGCAGCAGCCCAGCACTGCAGGCAGTGCACCTGGGTGCCCCCTAGCACATTTGGTCTTTCAAAAAAATAATTGTTATTTTGCCAAGCTATAGTTTTAGAGACCTAGTTTCAGAGACCTAGTTTCAGAAGATGCAGCATAATATGTTCTTTTCAGGATCTGAAGTGCTCCATTGGATCGTTTCCCTAGGTTTTTTTCATTATTTAGTTTGATGTATACATCCAGTAAATGGATAATGTTTAATCCCAACTGTAATGTCACTGACTATTTTTAAAATATAATTGTATTATTAAGTGCTATTGCTGAACAATCTTTTTGGGAGGAAGAGAGAGAAAAAGAAGAGCCTAGCAACAAATTAAAAGCCACAACATTTTAACCAAAAACATTTATAAAATCACACATAAGCCCTTTCAGAATTATAATCAATGTCAGTGAAAATAAGTTTAAAGAAGGATTGTGGCAATTTAAATACCATTATAAAAGTGCAGCCTTTAGGTAGATAGGTAGGTAAAAAAGAGATTAAAATTTCCACAGCATTCACAATAACTTTGCTCTGAAACCTTGGACCCAATCAAACAGTAGGTGTATTAACTGAGGAACACCCAAAAACCCCTCATGTGATTTGATTTCTGAAACAAAGTACCCTGAGTGTGGTGAACCCCAATGGAGGGTGCTGAGAGCAGCCAGACTCAGACTCAGTGGCCTCCACTTCTTAAACATGCCACACCACCAACTTATGGCCATGCTGGTTTTGAGCAGGAGGGCGTGAAAATCTACTTCTACATCATAGATACTTGTGATGAATCGTTTTGAGTGCCATTTCATAAGCATATTTCTGTAAGCTTTATTCCCCCTAGGCCTTTAAAAGCCATATCCAGAACAAGATGTTCCATAATCCAACCTTCTCGACATTTTTATCCACCTCCATACTCTGGAAGAAAACATTTCTTCTTGTGTCTCTCACTCTTTGATACTCTCAGACAGCAGGATACCCATGAACTGCAGTTTGCCTCCCAAAAATAGTGGAAGTTCCCAGCTTCAGCTGGTGCCCAGGACCAGGGCATGCTGGAAGAGCTGCAGCCCTGCCTGCTAATGATGCACTGTCCAATAGCATCAAAATTATGTTTTACAATGTGATAAGGCTGACAAAGTACTTTGGCTGGCTGAGGCTGTGAGTGAAAAACACCAAGGTGTCAGGTGTCAGAGTGGTGCAGAAGGCTACCAGGTCTTTATTTATGACATCTGAAATTATACCCTCCAGGGCTGCATCCTGACAGGAAGGGCAGCAGCTTGTGCATAGAATTTTTCAGGAATGTCTCCATTAGTTTTAATGACCAGGCATAATTGCAGCACAGATTTTGAACCAGGTACCTGGAAAGTTTCGACAAGCTCTATCAAAACTTTTGCAGTTCATCTCAAGGACTAGCATTACAATAAATGTCATTCTCTAGTTTATAGTTCTAATCCTGGAGCAAGAGCTGATGATTGTTAATTTTATGCTTTCTTTCTTTCTGCTTACTCATTATGTCAGCATATTTTATTTCTGCTACGCTTTCTGAAATCAATCTTCATTTTAATGTATAGCTCCCTACTGCCTTTTTTTCCCAGTAAACAGATGAAGATTTAGTGTTGGCCTCTAACACACTGAATCCATTTATGATAGTTTACATAATCAGATTTTCAGTGCACTGTAAATCCATCTTTAAAGGCTTACATTGCTCCAGGACTAAACTGGTTAAGTTTCTGAATTGTTTTTCATCATTTGTGCACAAGTCATCATTTTAAGGAACAGTTAAGATGTTTTTTTGCTGGGGCTTTAGCACCTTCTATGTGTCATTGATTATTCTTTCCCCAGTGGGGAATTTCTACAAATAATGGTTTATTTCAGAGTAACAACTACTTTGGTAACAAATATCTTCCAAGCTACTAAATGTCAAACTTTCTTGCAGCAGTAGGATAATTCATCTCTTGAATATAGTGGTTTACTTTTGCAATTAAACAAAGTCATGACATTTCACAGGGAGAAACAAGCAAAAGTAGCCAAAACTTTAACATGCAGATGGGTGGTGAATCTATGGAGCAGCTCTGATGGGAAGCAGGAATGTGCTTCTACAGGCTGCCCATGGATTTTCTTCAACCCTATGGCACCTTGCTCTTAAGCATCAGGGCTAGCAGGAGCAAGACACTAGCCCTGGTGCAGGGCAGTGCAGCTGGGGCTCTGAAATGGTCCCTTCCTGCCATGGAGGACCAGAATTCTTCAAGTACAGTGGTTTACTCTGCTGTGTCCTTTGCCAGTGGGCCACAACAGCAAGGTGTAAGCCCCATGGAAGGGCCTGGCAGCCACTGAAGCCGACACCAGAACAGCCTGCCCAATTTACCCAGGGATGTGTTGCTTCCCTGATGTGGGTTTTAGGTGGCTTCAGCTGAGTCATGGCTCAGCAGACACATGTGTGACCTTGCCATGAAGAAATTGGAGGGTGAAGCCCCTCAGCAGCTGCCAGCCAGGCTGGAGCATGGAGACACAACTGGGGATTGCTTGCAATTGCAAGAGTGGGTCTGACCAGCAGCTTATCCTTCCCTAAAACCTGTCTTTTCTTCTTCTCCAGTGTGAGGACAGCTCTACAGAAATGCAATCCACTACACAAGCTGAGTTTATAAATTGATTGCATACATCAACAAAATTTTCTCATAAGGACACACATTGACTTTGGTTCATACCTTCTCATATAAAGCAGACTCAATACCAGCCATTTTGAATTTGGTTTATAACTGGGGTGTTATTAAATCATTTTATAAGCTGAACTGGTGTGGAGAGTGAGAAAATTGGACTAGGATGTAGTTTGTGATTGTGGACAGATGCCAAATACAAAATGTCCAAGTTCAAGGCTGGGAGATAACAGCCTTCCAAGGCCATATGTGGCTTCATTGTTCCCTGAGATAGCATTACCTTGCAAAACTAAAGGTGAAGGAGCAAACACTAATATGGATTTAACTGGAGCAAATCCAATATAACTTAGCTACAGCTGGGTAAGTATCACTTTGTTTATCATATGCCAATTCACAGTACTTAATCAAAACAGCCAGACCAATGTCTATTTTAAAACATTTGGTCCAGGTAAAGCCCTAGGTTTGTCCTGGAGATTTATTTTAAAAAGATAGAATTGCCTAGATGAGGAGCAAACTGGGTGTGGAAGGGACAGAGGAGAGGAGAGAGCTGGGAGGAGCCAAATCTGAAGTGAAAGCTTGGTGAAAATAAGTCAAAATATTTGTACCCCTGAAATACTGAATGAGAAAAACAATCCCAACAAAGCCACATAAGCTTTAAAGGGTTCAGATGGCTCATGTGGACCACAAACATTGCCTATGGATGCTGTCCCTGACACCTGATACCAACTGCATGATGATATTTACTTTTGAATGAGTTTTTCTCTTTTAAAACTTAGGAACAAACCCACGGGTTAAAAGCTGTGGAGCCGGCACATTATTGAAGTTATGATGTTAAACTCTTCAGAGTTTGGAAGTGCCAGGAAGAAGCACATCTGTGCTCTCTGTGCATGTCCTCGGTCGAGTGGCCTTTAACCACCAATAGCCCAAGCTCTGCTGTGCTGGGCTTTCTCCACTGTTTGACCTCCAGACACCTGCCCTCTGTAATTATGGGCTGTGGCACTCCGCTGAGTTTAACAGGGCAGGCAGGTAAGAAAATTATCTGCTGAATTTACAGAGCTTTCAGGGCTGGGTGGCCTCATAGCCATTGAGCATTAAATTGTTCTGTTAGATACAGACACAAAGATACAAATTCTTCCTAAAACCTCAAGTAGTTTCTTTTGCTGGTGTCCAGAACTTTGGCCCTAGACCTGAGGAAAAAAAAAAAAAACAAACAAAAAAACGTATTGCTTAATTGAGAGTAATATGATTCTTATCAACCAGGTGGAGTAATACCAGGAAGCAAAGGAGAAGGTCAGCACCCAGCAGTCCCTGAGCTGCCCTCTTTAGTGCCCTGTTTTATATGTTAAGCCATAAATTTGCCCTTACAGAACAACATCTAAATTTCTGCCTTGCATTTGTTCGAGCTTTGTAATTTTGTTCTCTGTCTGTGGGATGTGAACTGTGCCAAGGAGTAGTGTGTTACAGCTAAGGCTGTACATGCTGCTCTCAGGGTGCCCATGCACTGCCCTAAGGGTGCTGCAGGTTGGTGGGGTCCAGGTGGGGATTTTGATTGCTCACTCTACCTCATTTACTGGAGTTTTTTTCCTGTTAGGGAGTTGTGTGTTACTTGAGGTGGTCTCTGGACAATCCTTCAGTATAATTGGGGCATAATAGCTGGAAATTACCATCTGCCTACAGAATAATTATTTTTTTATCACAGAGGAACTGATGTATTTTTTACTATCTATTCATGTGAGGAGTATTTCTAACCAGATATCGATCTGAGCTAGATTTCCAAATTCACATACACTTGAACTTAAAAGTAACTCAAATCAGGCTGCATGGTCGAGAACTGAATATTCAGTCATGGTCATGGGCAGGGTTGAATACACAAGTTCTTTGAATCAAGGAAGAAGATGGACTTGGATAGAAACATGTATATGCAAGAAAGAAAAAAATAATTGATGGAGTTGGAAACTGTGTTGTGCAGCTCTGGGTTCATCCCTGTTTCCAGCTCCAGCATACATGGAAAGGGTCTTCCCAGCTTTCCAAAACAGGTAGGCACAGTGCGTTCATAGATTTGAACAGTTACTCTTTTCAGAGTACTCCAGCTGAACATCCTTAAAGTTAGGCTCCTTTTGCAAAGACACAAGGGGACTGCTGCCCTGGGGGATCTCTAATAAGCTGTGTTACTGTGAGGCTGCTGGGTGCAATCTCATCTGCACAGATTTGTAATGGAGCTGTTATGTGAGTGATTGTGGGATCTGCATTTTTGCACATATGGAAAGGTGGAGCTCATGTTTCTGCACAAGGCTGACCTTGAAAGTCAGAGGAGGAGGAAGGAAAGGAAGGAAGGGGAGGAAGGAAGGAGAGGAAGAGGGGAAAGAAGGGAGGAAGAGAGGAAGGGAGGAAGGGAGGAAGGGAGGAAGGGAGGGAGGGAAGAAGGAAGTGTTATAAATGAGAAACGAAGTCTCGATATTTAGCAAAATTTAGATTAGTTTATTTTATATAGACAGAGCAAGCAATGAGCTGGGGAAAACGTGAGGGGTCACCGCCCACTCCACGCTTCCATTGAACTTCGTTTGCAACTCCCTTTTTATAGTAAGGTTTTCCTTGTAGTAATCAATAATTGTTTTTGTTTTGTTGTAGTAATTCTGCAAGGTAAGCAGTGGTGGTCAAAGAAAACTTCCAAACTTCCATGGGACAGCTCTTCAGACAATTGGTCATGCAGCCATCTGGTCTTGGTAGATAAAAAACAGAAGTAGGAATCCTGATCTTTAGCAGATAGTTTGTGATTGATTACACAAAGGCAGGATATCTGATTCTGCAAACTCTTTCAGGTTGTAATTGATTACACAAAGGCAGGAAATCTGATTCCCCAAAAAAACCTTTCAGACTGTGGAAAACCCCCTTTTTTTTTCTTTTACAAACTGGTATACAATATTCAATATACAAAATTCATAACAGAGGGATTTAAACAGAATGGGTTTAATCATATATTTCCCCTTATCTAGGTCCATGTTCATTTCTTATTTTAAGTATTCTGGTTTATACAAACTCCAAAACTTCTACGATTAACACGAATCATTTATCAATTATCAAGGAAGGAAGGAAGGAAGGAAGGAAGGAAGGAATTCACCCTGCAGTGCAAAATGTGGATTTTGATAAGGGAAGCAGCATCAGTCATTGCCAAGTGAGCACGAATGTATTCCTGATACAGCATAAATGTAGCAGACTCTCTGGTATAATGGTGACAAACCAATGGCACCCTTTTATAGGAAGCCCCTGGAAGGACTTAACGTGCAGCTTCCCAGGATACTGACCCACTTGAGCAGCTCCCTGCCTGGGAAGGGGCCCCCTCAAAATAAAATATCTGTCCTGAACACACAGGGAGGGAGTTGGTGCTGAGGGATGGTCTGCTGGCAGACTGGGTTTGGAGCTCTTTCTTACCAGATGTATGCTGAAACACCACATGAACATCTTGAAAAGCCTGTTCTACTTAAAAAAGAAAGAAGAAAGAGAAGGTGTAAATTGGATGTCCTCCACATACACTCTGTTAGGTTCTCTAATCAGATGATGTGTTGGTCAGCAACTGACTACAATATCTAAAACTTAAATCAACTAATATTGGGCTATATATTTTAAGGTAGAAGGCTGACATACAGTTAGGATTAGCAAACCAGTCCTTGGACCCACTCAGTCAGAAATACATCTAACAACACATTTGTGGCAGGAATTTCAAAAGAATGAGATGAAACACACTCAGTGTGACAGTATATATGCTGCTTCTGTTTGCTGAGCCCTTGAGGTTCCTCTTTTTTCCCCAGCCAGAAGATTATAAAATTTAACATTTAAAGTGGAAGTGGTAGTGCTCCTGTAATTTCTTGGCACTTTACAATGCATGTGTAAATGTGATTTCTTAATCAACAACGAAGCTGAGCAGTTTGCTGAAGATATCTCAGTAGAAAGTTTTTGAAGTTGTACTTATAAACAAATTGCAAATCTATTCCAATCCATAATTATCTGTCACAACTGATGAGCACTGAAAATATATTCCAAGATATTGTTAATCTTTTAGAGCTGCTGGAGCTGTGAGTTGTTATAGCTTTGTTACTTCAAACAGGGAATGTTTATATGAAGTTTATATTCACTACATGGTTCTGTGAACTAGATTTAAGGGAAACAGCAAATTCTGTGAAACTGTGATAAGTCTGGAGAGCTGGTGAAAGTGTGCTTGCATAGACAGCATAGATCCAAGTGTGAGACACCCTGTACACTCCTGTGGGATGTTCCTTAACACGAATAGCAAACTGCAAAAGCTGGTTGGCTGCCTCAAATGCCAGCTGTGCCCACAGGCTCATCTCTCAGCACTTCCAACCTCTGAGAACTCCAAAACATGCTGAATAAGCTGTGGGCATCACCTTTTGTAGTTCTGGCAGAGGAGCTGGGAGGTGGGAAGGGGACTACATAGCACCAGCTCCTCCATATGTGGGTTAGAGCTGGGGCAGCCCTGTGTGAACCCAAAGCACCCCCAGTCACCCATCTCAAGAATGACCGCTTACACAGCATCAGAGTTTTGACATAATTTCCTTACATTTTTAAACTGCTATTAAACTACTATCAAGAGCAAAAATGCTGTCCCAGGTCTTGGATTTTTGACCGCCATGAAGACTGAGAGAAGGGTGGGTGCAGCTGTTCCTGGTGTCCTGCCCCCGTGCTCCTCAGTAGAGACCCTGTTTGTCTCTTCTTTCAGGATAGATGTTTGGAAGAGACCTATCTCTCAATTTCATCTAATCTGTAAAATGTCACACCTCTGAAACCACAGCCACCCCCAGATACGCTGAGCCATTGACCAGACACATGTCTTGCTAAGTGTCCTGTCACACCAGAGTTCCCTTATACCCTGTGGCTGCTGGTCCAGCAGCAACAGTGGGAAATATGGAGAAGTGATGCAGCGTGGCTTGGTCCTAACATTGAGCCTAGAATGACCCTGGTCAGATCTGGGATCTGAGTATCCACCATGTAGGAACATTGTTTCAGGAGCTTTTAAGTAGTTTACACTAGTCACATGTGTAATATGGGTCCCTCCAATGTATCTGTTTGAAGACTGCCAAAAAATAGACTCTGAAATACATGTGTGCATTTAAAAATGGAGTTATAGAAACAAATTGTGTCTCATGAAAATTACATTTCTGACAGATACATTCCTCATTTAATGCTATTTGGACTTGCAGTAAAAAAGTGAAAATGCCTGCAAAATCTCTTTCTACGACCTCACTCTTAAGATTTTGGATAGTAAAAGAATTCAACATTTCGAGATCATTTCCCCCAGCTAATCCTTGGCCTTGACTATGCCACAAAAAAACATTCCAGTGTGTTCAAATAATGAGAACTACTGCTGGCACTAAAAGGAGGAGCCCAGCATCAAGGACAACATGCAGTTTTATCATGCTCCCATGTAGCCTGCTGAAGATAATAAAAAGAGACTACTCTAACTAGAAATTTTTGTTCATGTCTAGCATTTAAAATAATCTCAAAAATTATCCTGAAGGCTCAAAGATGGCAAAGACCTTTGCATACAATAAATATTTAAGTAGCTCATTTATCAAGTTTATTCCTGGCAGTCAATGCACACTTTTTTTTCCCCTAAGTTTGTTTTGAACCATGGCTGTATTTATTTTGGGATGAGAAGAACTACATGATACTTCTCCATGGGATTACAGTCCAATGTAGTGAATGAAACACTAACATTAACAGTAGTGGCACTCTTTGCTCATCCTTTGGTTCAACTCCTGCTCTAGGCTGAGCCATATAATCTTTCCCTTAAGCCTTCCAGGTAGCAACCAACCTGTGGAGCCTCTGATTTGTCAGACTGAGCCCCCAGCCTTGCCCAGCTCCTGCTGTGAGAGAGGCACTGTGGCTCTCTCAGCACTGCACAGCTCAGAGACAGCACAATGGCAGGAGGAGGGAACTGAGGTCTTTGCAGTGCCAGAGCATAGGACATTTGTTCCATGAGGCAAATGTGGGTTTGTGGTTCAAGAAAACTTTTGGGACCTGACTTTCTATCCCCTGGAGTTTTTAATTGTAAACCAAAAAGCTATATACAGAATGATTTGGAGAAAAGGAGCTGAAGTCTTAATTTTAGACTAAAAATGGCATTTCCAGATGGAGTTTGTAGATTTGTGACCGAAAGCTGTGGTGTATATTAATACTCCTGAATTGGTGGTGATGCCTCAGTGGCACAAGCTTGTTTTGCAGAGAGACCGAAGCAAGGCTGAAATAAACCCTCACTGAAGGCAGCAGCACAATTCCTGTGGTACTCAAGGACCTGAGATTTTCTTTAGAAATGGAGATGGATGAAGTTCAGAGGTGAACAAAGTTCAGAGATGACTGAAGGTCTTAGTCATGTTTCCAGTGAAGCACAACTTCCTCTGGCTAATTCCCAAGACAGGATTTCATCTCTTGCAAAGGCAGCCTCAGGGAAAAACCCTACTCCTGCCTGTTTTCCATCCACTCAGCTCTGTTTTCCATCCCTTGGGATGTGTTCAGGGGTGCTGCCCAAAGTGGGACCCCAGAGGCAGATGGAGAAGGACAGGGGCAGAGAGCAACTCCCAACACCTCTGCCTTTCCCACCGCAAAGCCAGGGTGTGTCAGCTTGCCTCACCACTTCTTTCAGCCCACGTGTGGGAGCAGAGGGAAATCTCAACCATCAGCCCCATGTCTGACTGGCAAAGTGGGGGAGCTCCTCTGTCCCAGGCTGCTGGGGGGAGTGGAGGGAACAGGATCCCAGGCAGTGCCGCGAGGCACATGAGGGAGGAACATTTATGTAGGTCATGTTGGTTCATAATTACTTGGAGGACAAGAGAGCATGCATGGAAGGGGAAGGACAAAGCAACAACATTTCGGAGAGAGGCTGGATTGCATTCTCAGGCAATTGGCAAGGGCCAGAGTCATCCTGTGACTTCATCTTCACCAGCAACAATGAGGAAGACAATGGTATGGCCGCTGCCAGCACTTCTCCATCTCTCTTTGCTGCTCCTGCATCTTCTCCTTCTGCTAAAACAGTTGCTCTCCACGTGCTGAATCAGATGAGAGGATGTAACTCAACAAAAGGCTGGGTGTTGGTGTTTGTTTTTTTTAAAATAAGCCCAGTAGGTATTTTTCAGCCAGATCAACTGTCTGAACAGGTTTGCTCTAAGGCTGTGCTAGCAGAGCAGGAGCACTGGCAGAGGTTGAGTATGGAGAGAGCCCATCTGAGCCCACAGCACACACACAGAGGTAACCCTGGGGTGCTACATTTGCAGAACAAAAGCCAGTAACTCTGGAAAACTAATGCCCCTCTCATGCACGTGGGAAAGAAACACAAAGCTGATCCTCAGACAAAATCTTTATTTCTCAAATTTTTAAAAATATGTTTTAACTTTTTGAGCCTGGCAACTATATGGTTTGTATGCCTTTCACCTACAGTTTTCCATCGATTTTTCATTCTAATTACATGAGATACGTCACAAGAGGACAATGTCTGCAATGATGAGTAAGGAATGAGGAAATCAACAGTAAAACAGCTACAAGTCAAAAAGGGCAGTGAATTCACTGTGAGTGAAATGCAGGAGGGACAGGTAAGCAAACAGGATGACTGGCAGATTTTACTGTGAGGGTGGTAGGGGTCCATCCCCACCACAACTTTACTGCTGTTGGCAATAGCCCTAAGCCCTGTGTTGCCCCTGTGCTGGTGTGGCCAGTGGCCCAGATGCTGCAGCAGGAAGCAGTCCCCTGCACACCACTCCTGTAGAGATATTTCCTTCCATCTCCAAGTTTGTCTTGTTAGCGTTATCTGGAAGTTCAGGGCTAAGGGTACAAGTCTGTCTCCCTATTTGCTTCTGCAGGCTTGTGTATCCTCTGCCAGTTGCACATTCAGTTCCCAGAACATGCTCCAAATTCACTATTTACAGCCTGCTAACTTCCTGCAAGTTTTCCTGATGGAGATGCAAACATTAATTGACCATGTACTTTGATACCCAAGATAAAAGGTTTCCTTGTCTGCTGATATTTCCATACCTGTACGATTACAAATTTTTCTTCCATCTTTAGGGATCACTGGGCCATTGCTTTCAGTGGGCTCTATGGTGCGTCCTCAGCCTGATGCTGGCCCATGGTCACAGTAAATGCTCTGAAGGGTGGCCACCACCAGACAGCTGAGCTCAGCACATCATCAGGAGGGTGTGCAGAGATGGAAATGGAGCTGAGTTTGGGGAGATGGCCCCTCTCTTCCCATGTCAAGGTATGTACTGTCCCAAGGATGCAGAGGCTCCACAACGAGTGGGGAGGATGGACAGGGAGAAGCTCTGGGAATGAGTGGAGGAAGCACATGGGGCGAGGATGGGGGCTGGGGCAAGGGTCACACGGAAGGGTGTGATTTGGAGCATGATAAGGGTAGAACACCTTTGGGGAAGGGGCAAGAGACCCAGGGAGGGAGACTGGAGGACGGAGTGTTGGTGTGGGATGTTATGGGTGAGAATGTTTGGTGGGCTGGTGGTGGGTTTTAGGGGGGCAAGAGGTGTTAAGGAGCTGCAGTGTTCCACAGGAGGGTCTGTATCAGAACTACCCAGGCCAGAGACCCGAGGGAAAATATTTCCTGGCCTCAGGTCCATCAGCAGAGTGGTTTCAATGGATTGTAACAAGTTTTTTCACTGGGAGTTGCCACTTCAGATGTTGCAAGGCCCTTGGCACCCAGACACACACTGCAGATAGGGAGCCATCCTGTCTGTGCTGGAGCCCAGGGCTGGTTATCTGCAGCAGAGGGCAGAGGGCAGAGGGCAGGAAGAGGCTCTGCAGAGTGCTGGGATGGTGCAATTATAGCTGCCAGCCCTGTGTCATGCAGCCATGGGATGCCTTCACAAGTGGAGGCTGAATGCACAGTAAGGGCTCTGGGGGGGCTGTCACCCCCGTGGGGACCTAGTCCCAGGCATGAGGACAGTGCAGCACTGGCCTGACCTCTGCTGTCACCTCCTGATGCTGATCGCCCATCCTGTGGCTGATTTCTGGACCCAGTCCAGCATTTCGTGTGTCTTGCAGAAATTGGCAGACTTTGAAACTGCAGCTTCCTCACTTGGATGGGTGATGAGATGATGAGGATGACAACTGTGCTGGAGGGAGGGATTTAATGCACCCTCCCAGTGCTGTATTAGTCACAAAGGTCACATCTATTAACAGACAGAGCTGTAGTGTGTGGCAAATGGGTCACATGTTACCAGCTTCTTGTTTCCACTCTAATTCATGCTAGAAGGGAAGTACTGTAGCGTCAAACAATTTCTCTGGGAACAGAGGTCTCAAGGCAGGGAATGCTGGTTCCATCCACTGATTAACAGGAACAGGAAGGAGAGGGGGAGGCTACCAAAAGATTTTGCCTGTATAAACTATTTACCTAAATTCCCCAAGGGGATAGGAGAGCACAAAGTGAAGCAAGAAATACTCAGAGAAACTTTTCTCTTTCTGCCTTTGTATTTACAAGGAGAGAGCTCTTGCAGATCCTTTCCCATGTGAGCTTTCTAAGCAGACCTCTTTAAATCCCATGTTGGGCACCCATGTGTTACTGCCTGTCTACACAAGCTAGAATTGCCTTAGTAGTGGGAATAAAATGAGAAAACTCAATTCCTAAGGAGCAGGTCCATAGGGCAAAGGCTTAGGTTGCTGCCTGAGGAAGAGTTGGCAGCAGCCACCACAGCTGTGGGAAGAGGTTACCTCCCTGGTGGTGGTACAACTGTTATTGCTGCTGTGTGGTAAATGAGATCAGAGATCTGAGCTGGCTGGAGAATATTTTTTTTCCCTCCTTTTAGCTGGGTGAGTTTTCAGCCTGATCAGTTCCCTGGGCCAGTTCATGGTACAGCTGCATGTTGACTTGTGATGGCATGATATGAAGATAGCACAAGAATAGACTGAAGGCACGGAAGGGAGAGACTCTTTCAACAATGCTCACCAGATGCAGCATGAATGACCTCTGAGGCTCCTCCTTCCCAACAGTTAACAAAAGCTCTGTTAGGTAATGTCTTCAGCGATCCTGAGGCTTTGCACTGGGGAAGGTCTGCTCTTCTTCCAACATCTGTCTTCACATGCCAGCTTCCCCTCCCCATTGAATATGAGCAAGAGAAGCAGATGTGATAAGGAAGACAAACAGGAGGATGGATTTTGAAAAAGTGTTTGACACCTCCTGCTGTAACCTCCTGCTGCCAAAATGCATCCTTGAACAGCAGGGATCAAGGACTGCTCTGTGTGGAGAGGCCCAGCTTTGCAAACTGGGTGTCTGAGAAGCACGCAGGGGAGAAAACATAATATAAAGGTTCACACAGAGATGTCAAACTGCAGTGTCAGAAACAAACTGCTGCAAGTTTTTTGGTTTTGTTTTTTTTTTTAATATCAATAGCACAATGAAGAAACAACTTGAATTGCTGAGGGCTAGAGGCATCAGGCTGAAGAACAGTTCTTCATGAAGGGCTGTGTGTTCATCTGTGCTATGTGTCCATCTGTGCATACTGTCCGAGATACACTGGAAGAAAATTGAGAAATACTAATAAATTGTGCAAGAAGTTATATTTCTTGGGTCTGAGAGGCTGGTTTCCTCACAAGTAACATGTTTTATATGAATCTTTTTTGAGCCCTGAGCTGAAGAACGTTTTCAGGAAGCTGCTTGCTCATGCATTTCCCAGTGCACAGCTGACGTGAGCAGACATGGCACGTCACAGCCTGGAACAATTTCCAGTCTTGGTGCAGGTCAGCAGCTATGCCATGTCTGCAGAGCAATTTGGCACATTAATAGTTTAACTCAGTTAATCAGATCAGCTTCTTAATTTTTTGTTCTGCACTCCAGGAAAGGCAGTCTACTTCAGCTGAAAGAATAAAAGACTCTTCTCTCAAAATAGTGACCATAATATGTGCACTTATTGAGAAGCTCCATGTAGGAGTTGTAAACCAAACAAATCAAGAGCAGTTCTTCAGGAAAACACAACCTCAGAACAGGAAAGGCTTAATTCAAGGTCATTACCAAAAATAAATGTTGTCTGTATTTAGGAATATGCCCTAGAATGTGAAGCATTCTTCAGTTCTGTGAAGAAACATATTTATTTTGCTGATTATTGCTGACGGAATAGTGCTTTGAATAACCAATGAATAATGGTTCCTGCCACTTGGATATTTCTTAAATCCACATACCCTTAAGGAGAATCAAAACTCTTGGCCTTTTGGGGGGCTTTGCACCTTGCCTTGGGGCTATGACTCTGTAACATCTCACTGCTAGATTATATCACATTTGAAGTGGAGGCAAATCTGCTTATTTCAAAGTGCTTATTAAAAAGATTGAAAAAAATAACTGTGCTGTGGGCAATACCTGCATTGTAGTCATTATTTAGGATATCATGGAGAGTCTGCAAAGGAATATCTCTGAAATCACCATTTTCCTGGATCCAGTCAGGACTGAAATAATTTGGATCTTGCTGATAGATAACTAACACAGATAAATCACAAATTCTGCCTGTACAGACTCACCCATGCTACGTCTCCTGTTATCTTGGAGATATTTGACCTGAAACTCCTCCCTTAACTGCTTGTCTTTATGTCTTGAGGGCTTGGTCCGCTGGAGTCGGTGGAAGGTTTGCCCCTGATTATACTGGGGCACGTCTGGGCTTAGCCCAAGCATTGATGGAGTTGAAACTGCAGCTTTTCTACTGCCTTCTCATCTACACCTTTATACTGCAGTTTACCTGTGCTAGTGTCTTGGGAGACTGTTTGGATTAGTCCGACCTCAGGCAAAGACATCCGTGGGATTGTCTTTGCTCAAGGACCTGGTTACACTTGGTGAGTAATGCAGAAAGATGGAGAAACCTGTTGTGTACCACAGGAAAACTTAATCTTAAGTGAGAACTGTGTGTAAAGTTTCATTGTAGAGTCTAAAGAGAGTATTGGTTTGGATATGATGATAATAGAACAAGGGATGGATAATGTCTTGGTTGCAATACAGGATGTGGCCAAAAGTATGTATTCTATCACCATCTGTCGAAACCAGGTGGGGCAGTGATCCTAATCTCCGTGGGAGATATTCTCTGCTAATGGTCCATCTGTTAAAAACCAGATATGGCAATGTTCTTTATCTTTTCCACAACCCATCCTTCCCCCATGAAGATATGTTCTGTTAATGGGCCATTGAGTCCTGCAGTATAACTGATAAAATTACATCATCCCATTGTGAGATGCTCCAGCCATGGGGAGGAGCCAAGCATTCCCTACCTAGATAAAAACTGAGATTTGGAACACCAAGGCAGCCTTTTTCCACTGGATTCCAGAGGAAAATAAGACCTTTCCACATCATTGCTGGACCTTCAGAGCAAAACTACACCCTTCTACAAGACCACTGCTTCAACTGAATCCCATCTGTCACTCCAGGAGGACTGCAGCCACCATTTAATGGGGCTGCTACCAACACCCCGACCAACAGGGTGTCGGGTTGTATTCTGACTCAGTGTTTCGGTTCTTTTTTTTTTCCTTTTGTATTACTGTACTTTTAGTTTAATTTTTCCTAGTAAAGAACTGTTATTCCTATTCCCATATCTTTGCCTGAGAGTCCCTTAATTTCAAAATAATAGTAATTTTGGAGGGAGGGGATTTACATTTTCCATTTCAAGAGAGGCTAATGCCTTTCTTAGCAGACACCTGTCTTTCAAACCAAGACAGCCAGTTTCACCCAAAGCCCTGACTTCACCTCCTGCTGTGCTGCATGCTGCCGCCTTGGGATCCCCATATTTACTTGAGTCTATCTTACCTATTTTCACTCCAGGTAGGAACAGCTGTGCTGGTTTGGATCATCTAACCCATACATCTACTCTGCCTTCAATAGGGCCTGTAAGCAGATTTGTATAAATCAACTACTGCAGTTTCCAATTATTTTCAGCTCAGAGGATTTCCTGAACCTGCTGTGTTTTGCCTGTGGCATGGAGCCCTCCAAACACTTGACTGAGCATGAAAGTTCCTTGCATCCTCAGGGTGCTTTGGAAAGGACCTCCTCAGCAGGTCCACTGCCTGCTGCATGACAAGCCCCTTCCTTCTGTTTGCTGGGAATTTGGTTCCTTCGTGAGCTGGTCCCTCATTGTCCTGGAGACACAACCAACACTCCATCCCTATCCACTCTCTCTGTGTCATCACTGATATCCCAGCTTTCCCTGTACTGTGTCCCGCATCTCATACCTTTTCCAGATTTAGAAGTCCTATTCTCCTGCACTGTTCCTTGTACTGAAGTTGTGTCACACCTTTGCTCACCCTGTTACTCTTCCTGAATTTTTTCCTTCTCTTCTCTATCCTTTTCAAGGGCCCAGAACTGCACTGAGCATTCAAGGTGCAGATACAAGATGGATTCATATAGCAGCACAGTTATCTTTCTACTTCATTGGCTTTTCCTTTTGTAGTAATCCCAAACGTTTATTTGTTCTTTGACTGCTGCAGAGCAGTCATTTTATATTTTCAAGAAAGTGTCTACAGTAGTTCAAACAAGGCTTCCCTCCTGAGTAGCAGCAGTAAGCAGGGAAAACATTATTTATATGTGAAGCTGAAGCTGCTTCTCCTTAAATGCATTCACGGCTTTACACCTGCCTATACTGAATTGTATTTGCCATTATTTGGGATGCTCATTCTCTTTCTTAAGATCTTCCTGATGACTTCACCATCTGCCCTCGTACTCCCTAGCAATAACTTTGTATCTGTACTTTGTAAGTTTTTGATTTCCCTGCTCACCTCATCTTGCACTTCTCTGCTCTGGCTTCCCTCTCCTGCTCGCTTCTCTACCTTTTCTTAGCTTTCACCTCTCCAAAGACTCACAATATCCTTTAGATTTCTTCACTTGGACCCATCATCCTTCACATTTGCTGTCTGCAGCCTACACCATCCAGAAAAGCCATACTCTTTTTTTTGTACTTTCTACTCTGCCACATGGTTGAAATAATGTCAAACAGAGTTGTACCTAATATCCAGTATCTGAAGGTAGACTGCTCCTGCTGCAAAGGAGAGAGAGAGAGGACAGGATGCTCCTGCAAGGCAAATGAAGTAATATTTAGGAATTTCCAATATTAATCATGATGTCATTTTTACTTTTTGAAAGCTATAGAAAATAAAATTATGGGTTTTGTTAACAGGAAAAAGAGGATTTATAAGCCTTTTTTGACCCTAGTGGTTAGCCAAAGTTTGGATTGTTTCATAACCTAGCTGTTTATTTACAAAGAGCAGGCACTGCTTTCTTTGCTTAACATGAGGAAACACTTTGTTTGCAGCTCCAAGCTCTTTTCCAGCAGTGCTGCCTGCAGTCTGTACTACCCGGCAACACCCAGCAAAGCGCTTCGCCGGCGCAGCTCGGCTGCCTCAGAAGCTCTGTGTCATGTGCCTGCCTTTGGGATGGTGGATCCTATTGTTCCAGATAGTTTATTCCATAAAGGAAGTTAGTGGTTCCCTGTTGCCTAATGAGAATGAACAGGGATGCAATACCTTCTGTTTCCAACAACAGGTTTCCAGCTCCAGCAGGATTTATGATGGAAGGAGCCAGTGGTCTTCCAGTTATGTTGATTTTTTAAGAGGAAATACTCTGTCTGAAAACTCTTATTTTTTTCACTACTTTCTTTCACCAGAAAAGCACAGTCCAGGCATGCAGTCTCCATACCATAGACATCTCAGCTGTCTGAAGTCCTAGCAAAGTCAAGCCTTGTTGTAATAATAGCATAGAATTCCACCACTGGATGCAATGTTAGCCAGGCTCAAGACTTTCAGAGATTAACCCCCTGGCCAAGCATCCCTGCTGAAAAGTTGAAAGTAGTACATTGCACCTTCTCTTGTTTTAAAGGGTTTGTAAGTGGACTGTCTCTAATAAAAAGGTTAGGGAGACAAAGAGTTAATATGGAAATCTGAGTTGGCTTTAATGACATTCAGAAATTTCTACATCTTTTTTTTTTGCACTACATAAAAAACTTTCAATAGGTCTTTGATATTCCAAAATATGCATGTGTCAACATCTGACTTCTGCTCCAAACAAAGGCGCCAAATCTTTGTCTCTTCTCCATGTTGGAACATCTCTTGGTCCTTTCCAGTGATTTTTCTCATGAGGATGGTCTGTATTTTCCTCCCTCCATTCAGACTGGTCCTACTACAGTTTGGAACACTTCTCTGAACACCTGAGGTGATGTTTGTCTGAGCAAACCTCCAGTAGCCTGTTCACATTTTGATTATGTCACTGCTCATAGCCACATTTAAACACAAGATTACAGACCAGTCAGGCACTGCAATTCTGAATTTCCCAATCTCTGCACCCAACTTATGGCCCAGCAGGAGCAGTAGCATCTCTTCCATAATCCAGGGATTTTTTGTTCAATGCCCAGGCTTTTTCTGAGCTATCTGCTAGGAAGACATGCTCTCTGCTCTTCTTCAAAAGAAACAGCAGAGAGGGCTTTCTAAGAGCAGCCTTCTGCTGCATATTCTCCACTGCAGAGGACATAAATGTTTTTTTCCCAAGAGACAGTGCTGCTTCTCTTGTTACGGATGCTGCTTCTCACGCTTCCCTTTATGAGAGGACATATTTTCATCTCAAAGTGTGTGCAAAGAGCAAAGCCAAAGAAGCCCTCCAGTTGTGTGAGTGATGTTACAGCATGCTACCTTCCATGGCAGCACAGCAGCTTCCTCGCTCTGGTGCATGTCAGCACAAGGGTAAAACGCCCATGGGCAGCTAGGTGAGCTGTTACAGGAACCTCAGAGCTTACTCTTGACTGTAACTTTGGTTATTACTCCTTCTTAGGTTTCTCTTCACCTTCAGCATCTCAAAGAGCAACTGTCTGTCCCAGGCAGGGAGAGTGTCCCAGGCTCCCTAACACAGAGATGCTCTGAAAGTGTGGTGCTTTTCCACGTAAGAGCCCAACAGTGAGATCTGGGCAGCTTCCTGCATATGTCAGATGTGTAAGCTCTCAGTTAACACAGGCTGAGACAGTGTTTGATGTGTCAGAGAGGATCTTCTGTGCAGCTGGACGTGAGCACACACAACCTTGCTAAATACCCAAAGGCTCATGAGCTTCTCTCAATGGCTCTTCAGTACATCCTCTGTTGCTAGGCCCACGCTGAGGGGAACAGGAGAGAATGGGAGATGTCGCCTATAGAAATGCACTCTTTCTGCAGAAGCAAGTTTATGTCTGCCATCCCCACTGTCTTGCACCTCTTTCACTCTTGTGGTACAAGAGCCTCCAGATACATCTCAGACCTGAGGGGTATCATCTTTTCTTTAAGGTTTTGTAGCAGTGAAGAGATACCACAGTATAAAAGAACACCAACTTGGATTAGTACAGGCCAAGTAGTTATGATGAAATTACTCCTTTTATTGGATATTTTTCACGGTCCTTGATGCAAATATGAAAATGCAGCATGGCTTGTAACATGTTAAGTTTACACTACAGTATACTTTGTTAGAAGCTAATGATCTTGCCTCTCAAATGCAATTAATTGAAATTTCCTATGAAATACATAATATAAATTGTTGCAGTTTCCAAAAAACAAGTGTTAATTCTTTATACATATATTTTTCATTGCATTGGCTAGTTTGTCTTTAATCCAATAATAAACCTTTTGTTGTTCAACTCTAAGAAAAATTTTTTGATATCAAAAAGCTGACCAAATTCAGTGTTTGTGAGTGGAGAAGCAGCTCTGCTTTGGTAGATTCAGACTCCACTAATGATTAGTTATTGGTATGCAATAATTTACACCTTGTCCAAACAGGAGTTTTTGAAAAATTTGGCTTTGCATTTGTATTGCTTGAAGTCACTTGCAACATTATATCCATAAACAACAACTCTTAGGTCAAATCCCCACATATATGTTTTATTTCAACCAGACAAATTTTCTGCTGCAGCTTGAGCAGCAGCTCAACCCAAAGCAGAGGCCAGCAGCCCACAGTGGAGGGTGAGACGGGTGAAGGACCTGCATCAAGCACTCAGGTAAACAAAATGCTTGTTAATCTTTGCCCTCAGCATGCAGCAAGTGTGAGGGAGCAAGCTCTCATCTGGAAGAGTATTTGGAGAGAAGTAGCAAACATGCTATAAATTAACACCCTTATTGACTTAATGAAAGCCTTCCTGCTTTAACAACTTGGCAGACAGGGGTATGGTTGATCTATCTTCCTAGCAGTGCTCCCTACCACAGAGGAAATCTGTGTGTGTGTGAAGGATGGCTGGAAATGAGCAGTGAGAGCAGCTGTCCCAGCCAAAGATGGGTCATGTCCCCAGCAGTCCCCACAGCACTGGGTTCATTGGGTGCTGCACCTGTGTGTGTGTTGCCACCACGGGAGATCTGCCTCCAGCAAGGACATAGCTGAGATTTATTAGAAGGATCTGTGGTTTAAACAAATCACAAACAGCCTCAGCACACTGTGGTTCAGCTGGACTCAGCTTGCTCTTTGCCTCTGAAGCTTCTTGTTACCAGGAGCCCGACTACAAAGACGTGGCTCCTTTCATGTGGTGTCCTGCCAGGCTGGGTCACAAATGTGCTGCTGAGAGCACAGGTCTACTCCAGTGTCTGCCACCGGGCCCTCCTCTGCCTCTCTGTGGGAGACATCAGTCCCTCTTCTTTATTATAAGGAATTCTGTGCAGTGAGTTGCTAAACCATCCAGCATCTAAGCCATCTGGGAGACAATTATAAAGACATTTGCTCTGTCACCTTTCTCATGCCTCTTGTGTGGATGTGCATGTATAATCCTACCGAGGGCTTTGGACTAGAAGACTGTTTTGTTATAATCAATGACAAGTTTTCTAAAAATGAGTGTCTTACTGTTGCAATTTTATATGTATTTTTGAGGGATGCTGAGAGGTTGGGGATGACATGCAGTGGGATCAAATTAGGAGGCACAAGGAGGGCTTGTGTATCCTTTAATAGTGGTCTGAATCTGCCCTTTTCAATTGGTTAATCCTAACAAATATTTGTCAGCAGCTTGGATCATAGGAGGGGACTGTGAGGATCAGTCCCAAGCATGGCTTTGCTGTCTAGAGGAGCTATTTTATATGCAGGCCTTCTGATGTTGCAAAGGGTACAGGAAGGGTATTTCCTTCAGCTCAGGCTGAGGAAAGTGAGGAGGAGTAGTGAGAGGTGGTGGTGCTCATCTTGCTGATGTGCCCTACAGTAGAATGCAACCAGGACCTTGTCTTTGCATGGGATTTTACGCTGCAAATACCTATTCCATATTTGCTCTTTGTTAAGAAAAGAAGACCATTTAAAATAGCACATCCCAAGCAGCAATTTCTAGGGCCCAAGAGCTGGGTACTTCTGGTGCTGTTTCTGGCAGAGGTGAAGGACAGATTGGGTTGCAGAACCACAAATAAACTTGCATGTAGGAGCTGGCCTTTTGGGAGCTCCTTTGAAGCATTTTGACATGCATTCCTTTCTCCCTTGTACCTCTCCAGCCTTTAAACAGCAGATTTCAGCGCACACAGCTTCTGCTCCTGGACTTGTACATTTAGAGCAAGTGAATTTTCTGCTGTAGTTTTGCAGTCCCTCTGGGTTAATTTCTACTTGTAGATAATTTCTACTGCTGCCAGTGTTGCTTCCTGTCCTCCCCCCTGTGCCCAAGGGGCAGCAGCCCTTGTTCCCCATGACCAACTGCACAGGGAGGGACAGTCCTGGGGTGGGACCCACATCAAGTAGGGTGTTTCATGGAGATCTAGTGAGGCAGAAGAGAGGAACCAACAGGCATGTGCACTGGTGTTCTGCTATGCTAGAGGTATTTCTGGTAGCATGGAGTTGCATCATTAAATGGAGAATGTATAGCAGAAGTTTCAGCCATGAACTTTGTTTCAGTGTCCCTGATGTGAATGGTTGTGCAAGGACTTCTTTGTGTAAGAGAGGCTGCAAATAAAGGAGCAGGGTATTCAAGGCAAGGGAGATTTTGGTAAATGTGTGAAAAGGAAGCAGGTGATGCAACATTTCCTCTCTTGAGCAAGGGGCAGCTCAGCTCTCAACGCAGCCTAACTCTCTGTGGGTCCCAGAGGCAATATGAGCAGAGGTGCTGGCACTGGGAGAGCCCAGGTGGGAACAGAAGCAGGTGCTCCCACCAGTGTACCCCCTGACACTTCTTTGTCTGGTTTCCTTCCCTTCACCCCCTTCCCTTTAAGAAAAATACTGTTTGTAATTTGGTTAATAATTCTGGGAGTAGGGAGAATTTGTTTACTGAGCGCCGGTTTATCTCAATATTCCTGTGTTTCTGCATGGCAGTCTTGCACCAAGGGCTATTTATAATCACAGTGTTAAATCTGACATTGTGCTGGCTATGATGGCTGGCAAAAGGTCTGCCCTCTAATCCTACTTATGCTTTTGCATCTCTTTCTCCCACTCAGTTCAGGATGAAATGTTCTGTTCTTTTCACGGCTTGGTTTTACACCCTGGTTAAAGAAGAAAAATACTTATGCTATGTAATAGTGCTTGCTTTCTCTTCATCAGATGTGACCTTACACATGTGCAAAGTGTTTTCTACTCTCTTAAAAAAAAAAAAAATTAAAAAAGGGGAAAGCAAGTTTGAGCCATACCAACCCAGAGGTCAAAGCTACCAGGAAGATAAAATGTCATCTTAACAGAGGACTGAGCCACAGGACAACTCCAGATGCAGCTTTCCAGCAGTGTGGCCCTGCCGAGGAGTCAGGCGCTGCCGTGGCTGCTGCCATTGGGAGTTGGTTTGTTGGTTTTTTATTGCGTCACTTGTAACGTAGCCACGAGCGTAATCTGAAGAGAAAGGCAGGCAGAGGAGGGCAGTGGGCGGCCCTCCCAATAGGCTGTCTCCTGACAGCTCCACCTCTGCCTGCCCAATCTCCTGCATTTTCACAGCTGTGTGTAAGCATCTCTCTCTCCTCTTGTGTTCCAATAGTGCTTTTTCAGAGAAACCTCTGCCTTTGACTGGTGAACAGCCAAAGCACTTCTCGTGGCTTTCTCTGTTCACGAGGATGGAGGCTCTTCAGACCTTTAATCCAAATGTCTTTCAAGCCTTTCTCTATTGAAATGATTCACCAGATGTCCATGTTAGAGCCATGAGGATTTGGCATTTGCAGATAGTCAGGGGGAAGCACAGTGAAAGGAACCATTTTCTCAGTAACATACTCTGCTGAGGGTTGTGTTTATGTAAAGCCATGCTCTCAAATTTCAGACCAGTGCAGTGTGCCATCCATGGCACCAAAATACACAGGGTGGTGTATTTTTTCGTGGATTCCACCTCTGTGGACTTTCCTAATTTCTGGCTGCTGCTCAGATGACAGAAGTGCTCAGGTCCAGACCAAGCCTTGTTTGTCTGGCAGGCTTCTCCCAGGCTGCTGGCCATCAAGGTGCCCATGAGGTTTTGATTGGGAGGTGCAACTACTGCAGCAAGATAGGGGAAAAACTGCAGTACCTCCAGATATATTTGCTTTTTAAGCTTCTTCCTGCTAAACTGGCAGGTAGCTGGTGTACCCCAGGGGCTTTCAAATCCTCCTCCTGTCCAACACAGCGTTACCTCCCCCATCCACATCAGGCTGCCACTGCCTGGCATCTCACCAGTGTGAACTGCACTGGCAGAACCCCCACAATTATGTTACTATTTAGGCATTACTTGAAGTATTGGTTAGCCTAGCCCTTAATTGTATGAACAGGGAGACAGTAGTGACATCAGGGAGTAAGAGTCTCCCCTTATGCTTCAGTAAGGAAGTTTCCAATGCAAACAATAATACCATGACAGGTGATTTTTCAAAGGCTCTTTTACAAAGCAACGAAGAGAAGGAGAATTTGCCTTTGAAGATATAAAATTGCCCATCTGAGTGGGTGCACAGCAGTGGCAGCATCACACCAGCAGCACTGGGTGTGTGCCAGGATGGCTGGTCCAGCTGCATTCCCTGCAAATAGCTGAGCTCCCAAATCTTAAGTCCACAGAAAGCAATGGAAAATTCTGTGTTAGGGAGTACATAACTTACCTGAGACCATACTCTGCAGAGACTTCTGAGCTTGCTTCCTTTTCTGAATTCCTTTTCTGAATAGGAAAAAAAAAAAAGGAAGTAATTTCTCTGGAATGCTTTGATGAATGCCATTTGTAAATACTTTCAATTATTTTTTCCTGTTATGGAAGCCTAGAAGGCCAGTGTGTCCTTTTTGTGGGGTATTTGCTATCAGACATGGCCACATCTGTGGAATATTTCTGTCTTGCAAATTATTTCTCTCCCCCTGCTGTGTCAGAAATCAGCCTGCCTGGCTGAAGCTAAGCATTTTGAAACAACTAACAAGTTTGTACATTTGTGCTTTTGGGTTTTTTTAGTTTGGTCCTCCCTCCCCCTAGTTAATACACAGAAGGTCTCTCCAATCAGCCCGACTGACTTACATCTTAGCCACTTGGCTTGGGTACTCTGGCAGTCACTGCAGCTGTGAGGGTGATTTCCAAGTTTTAAAGGAAAAATGAGCCTGCCCTCTAGCTGCTGAGTGCACCTTCATTCCCACTTCCTTAACTTTCCTAGAGCAGTCAGGACAGAAAGTCAGTTTTGCTCCCTCCCATCCTGCCTTTGGAGCTCTGATGGTCCTTGTCCTGCCTTGTCCTTGTGGCATAATTTCACCTGCATTGCCTTTGCCATGGTGAGGAGCCCATCCTTGAAGGGCAGAACAATGTCTCGCAGCCCTCAGGGTCTGGTGATGTGTAGCACCCAAGGTCAGCACCTGAGTTTAAGCCATGTATAGGATAAGGACCACACTGAAGAGAGAAGAAATAATTTTAGCGGTGTCAGCATAGTTCAATAATTTTTGCCTGTGCTAAAGCCTAGTACTGGCCTTTCACAAAAAAAAGTAATTTCTCCAGTAGTCTGAAAGAAAAAAAGATACATAATTTCAGAAATGTTGAAAGAGTTGCTTTGAGTGTTTTGGTTTGTTTTTTTCCCTAGGAAAATCAAATAGTTTCTTGCAGAGAAAACTTTCAAGTACTTTCAAAAGGAGCTATTCTGTTTTCAAGCATTTGAAATGAAAACTAATAAATGAATATTAAGGGAAAGTGGCTTCTTTTTTAATTTTTTTTTTTTTTTAATTAGCACTTTTTGCCTAATGAAAGTGCTGGAGATAACATGGGTCAGGTTCAGTCCCTTTCTTTGCCCAGAGTAACTTGGACAGCCATTGCTCTGATTTAATGACGATAAAATTCTTCCTTTCACAAAGCAAATATATGTTCTGTGTCCTCTGACAGGCAAGACTGATCAAATTATCTCTTTTGGAGGGAAAACAGTGCTCTTAACCAAAACTTCCTTTTTCTTGGAGAAATGGCCTAACTGAAAGGCTATGGTAGAACACCTTTTGTCTGAAGGAAAATGGCTGTAGGGCACTCAAATGGCAGCTCTTGAACTGAACAATAAAATCCTCCCTGACTCTTGTAAGAAGTTTGGGACGGGTGAAGAGGATGACCACTTTAAATATTTCTGATTTTTTTTTTTCCATGGAAAACTAGGATTTTAACATGAACTTTGTGGTGCGCGTCCACCATCACTGAGTCCTTAAAAGTAAAATGTACAACCTCCTCTCTGCCAGATATTTGGTTTAGATCTTGGGGCAGAGGGGTGAAGGCTTTGAACAGGACAGAGCCCAGGAGAGAGCTGTGAGCACAGGGAGGTGGGAATGTCTCGGGCAGTCGGAGGGTGCGGTGAGCGGCTGGCGACAGGCGGGCCCAGGCCGGGCCGGTTTGCAGAGGGGCCAGGGCTCTTCCACAGCGAGCCTGACGGGCACGGAACCGCCGGCAGAGCAGGCGCGTCTGCAAATCGCGTTTAATGAGGAATTTTCCACTTGGGAAGCCGCTAGGTGGCATGTGAGGTGCAGCAGAAACGAAGCGCCGACACGGGAGGCAGGACAGGGAGGACAGGCGGGATAGGGAACACAGGCAGGACAGGCAGGAGAGGGAACACAGGCAGGGCTGGCAGGACAGGCGGGACAGGGAACACAGGCAGGGCTGGCAGGACAGGCGGGATAGGGAACACAGGCAGGACAGGCAGGAGAGGGAACACAGGCAGGGCTGGCAGGACAGGTGAGACAGGCAGGACAGGCAGGACAGGGAGGACAGGCAGGACAAGGAACACAGGCAGGGGCTGGCAGGACAGGCGGGACAGGCGGGACAGGCAGGACAGGCAGGGCTGGCAGGACAGGTGGGACAGGCAGGACAGGCAGGACAGGGAACACAGGCAGGACAGGCAGGAGAGGGAGCACAGGCAGGACAGGCAGGAGAGGGAGCACAGGCAGGGCTGGCAGGACAGGGAACACAGGCAGGACAGGCAGGACAGGGAGGACAGGGAACACAGGCGGGACAGGCAGGACAGGGAGGACAGGGAACACAGGCAGGACAGGCGGGACAGGCAGGAGAGGGAGCACAGGAAGGGCTGGCAGGACAGGGAGGACAGGCAGGAGAGGGAGCACAGGCAGGGCTGGCAGGACAGGCAGGACAGGCAGGAGAGGGAGCACAGGCAGGGCAGGCAGGACAGGCGGGATAGGGAACACAGGCAGGACAGGCGGGGCAGGCTCCTCTGAGGCCACGCCAGCCTGAGGGGCCGCGCCGGCTCTGGCACCGGGGCACAAGGGCCGGCTTGTTCTAGTGGCTGTATTCTGACATATCTCAGCTGTGTGTGTGTTGTGTTGTGGCGTTTTGTTTGTTCTGGTTATTTGGTAGGGATTTTGTTTAATTGTGGTTTCTTTACATTTTATTTTTTTGTTCCTTGGGGAGATTTTTTAATGTTTTCTTTGGTGGGTTTTGTTTGTTTTTGTTTTTCTTTAAAAAGGAAATAAAACATTTGGAGGCTGTGGGACACACTCTTTTAGCAGGCAGGAACCAGCTCACGGTTCTCCACGGGTACCTGCTGCGGCACAAACCAGGAGGGATGAAGCCACCCACCCCCTGGCAGGCCATGTCTGAGCTTCTTAGCAGTCACCAGCTACCTCCTGCTGTCTATTCAGCTTTAAACAAAGTGTTATTTTACACAGACATTCACCGACTAGCCCTTTGTCTATGGCCAGATTTATTTTTTAAAGGTCACTGAAGAGCCACCATCACTCTATACTATTGCAGTATTAGAGCTGTTATCCAACTCTGTCATCTCTGCCTTGTAGTGAACCATTTGGTCATTTTCTTGTGTTCTTTTCCTCTGGTGTGTGTTTGTTTTTAATGTTCAAGTTGAACAAACTCCAACAAAGATCCCATGCAAAACCAGATGACTAATTGGGGCTACTTATTTGTAGTGATGGGTCAAAAAACCATTTTTGTTTCAATAGGTAAAAGCATCTTCTACAATACACTTTTGATATGTTCCTCCAGTGATTTTTGCAAGTAATGCCACAGAGGTCTCTTCAATTCTACCAGAACATTGTTGGCACACGCCAGTTTGGAAATAATCCTCTGAATCCTGGTCCTCTGGATTGCTTGATCATGGCACAGAATGATTTTTTCTACCAGCTATTCTGCTTGCAGGAATGTTTCAATTTGGAACAGAAAACTTAGTGAATGAACCAATTGAATGGTATGCTAAAATATATGAAAAATAAAGGGTACTTCTACAAAAATATGGAAGCGTAAATAGCCCAGCTATACATGGGAAGATAAAGGTTCTACCTAGTAATGAGTCCTGGTCTCTAGAAGAGAGAGGTAGAGAAGTGTTTTGAAAGGCAAAGAGGCACCTTAGTTCTGCACTGGGCATCCTTTGTACAACCACCACCAATCACCCATGAAAGGTGTAGGCTGGAAACATCAGGGCAGGGACACATTCCCACTCCATCCCTTGCAAAGAGAAGCCAGCCCCTAATCTGATGATGAATTATAGGGACACAGCATTAGCTCTGGAAATGGTCTCCTGCCTTCATTTGTCTGCCCCATCCAATATTTGGGTAGTATTGCCTGGATGCTCTCCATCTGCAGCCTACACAACTATCAAGGACCGTTAAGACATCCACGCTTATGCTGCTTCAAGTCTTGAGTGGATTTATAACTGAAGGAACAATTTAAGGGTTTTAAGAAAGACTTGCTGTTTTGACTACATTTGATTTTTCAGCATAAACATCACTAAGGGCTTTTCAAAGCAAACTAATGTGTTTGCTTTTGTAGTTTCAGCATTTGCTGTCAAAACAACCCTCTTGGTGGCTCTCTTGTTCCTGTGATATGTGGGCTGGTGTGGCTGGCTTTTGGGTCTACAGTTCAGAAGAATCTGTAGAACTGAGCAAATGGATGGAGGCAATCCAGCCACTTTAAAAAAAGAAAACCAAACCCCAAACAAAAAAATTATTTAGTAATTTCTGACTGATTGTTCTCCTTTTGTCTAAGGATTCAAGCTGTAACAACTGGGCATCAGGGCTCTATATCTTTCTGCTGTTCAAAGTAAACAGCTCCATTGTGTGGGAGCAGTGATGGACCTATACTGTGTTATTTGGTTAGCAATAAGATGCATTAAAAGGCTGAGGCAGCATTGGATTTAATGTGAAGCCAGATGGTGCTAAAGGAGCCCAAACTGCCTGTCTCCAGTAATTGTTGTCTCCTGCCCTCTGCTTAGTTCAGGCATGTTGTCCTCTCCCTCCCTTCTGCAGAGTGCTTTGGCTTATTTCACTCTGCCAACAAGTGCTTCCCCAGGACCCAGCTACTGCTCTGACCCTGTCAGATAATGAGCATGGCCTTCCTTAGTATTTAAGTTCATGTAAATTAAAGCACAAGCAAGGATTTAGTCTTAACTGCATTTGATTTTGGCATGGTGATGCTGTATGATATAGCCACATAGGCATAGAGACCCTCTTGTTGCAGGAACAGATTTTGGAGAAGAAATCTCCATAAGGAACACCCAAATGGAGATGGTTTCACTCTCACAGATGCCTGAGAAATCAGAAGTGTTCACCATTTACTTTAGAATGAACCCAGATTCCTGGGGCCTTTGCTGTTCAGCAGAAAGGTCATGGAGGTCATTTGCCTCCCTGTAATGGCCTCGAGTAACCAGAGAGGTATTCACTGACAGTGACAGAGTCAGTCCCTGCTCATGCCTGGCTTCAGGCAGGAGCTCTGCACCCTCTTGCCCATACACAACAAGATGGGATAAGGCATGCCAAGGGGGCTTTTTGAGGAAAACAGTTCCACCTGGTTTTAGTTTACTTGTCAGAAGCTCAACCTTTGTTTTCCTGCAGCCTGGCTGGTCTTCCAGAACTGGGGACAGTCTCTCTTGCTTGGGGAAGATGCATGTCCACAGCTCTGTAGCACTGTGGCCTTAGGTTGCCTGGACTGCTGCCTTCAAATTTTTGAGACTTTTCATCTCATGGTGAGCTTAATCAGTTCTCAGTAGTGTCACATTTCAGCTGAATTTAGACAGCAAGAGAGGCCACTCTGGTTGCTATTCGGTGAAGTTGGAGAAAAACAAAGTGGTCCAGAAGAGGGGTCCCATAAGGACAGATGATCATAAGGAAAGATACGACAAAGGATTGACCAGAACCTCCCATCTGGCCTGTGGCTATATCCCGTCTGACCTGTTCTGCAGGGTCTTGGCTATATGAACTGGGCTTCCAAAACTCCAGCAGATATGAGCAGAGGGCTTTTATGCTGCTATTGCAACACCAGTTTTTCCAAAAACTGTAGCTGAGCTCACCACAGTTCCACTCAGGCTCCTCGGAAAAAGATCATTTGGGCCCCACTTCAGGAAAATGCTTATTTCCTTATCAAAAACTGGTGTTCTGATCCAGCCCCAGTGATGTAAGGCACAGGTAGGGAGGGGCCCTGTTGTCTGGCCTCAGGCCAGGTCAACAATAAGGACATACCTACAGCACTCTGTCAGCAGGGATCTTATTTTTTCTACAACTAAAACAACAACATTTTTTTCCTAAAAATATTCTAAAGTGTTGACTGAGATAACTACACTCCTGCACTCTCAGCCATAACAGCTACCTGGTAAAGCTTTGCAAAGTAGAGGCTGATCCAGAGTTTGCACTTTGTTATTGCAGTAATGTTGCCTAGAACTGTGGGAAAAGAATGAAGTTCCTCAGGCAGTGCTAGGTTTTTAAAAAGCAGCTCATGATCGTGTGTTTAGTTTCCAACTCAAAGCTTTTAGTGCTTGTTACCCTCACTATAGGGTCAGCTTAGTTTTTCAGGCATTGTGTTGGGCTATGTGGTACAAACCAGAGGCAGCTCACTCACAGCACACAGAGCAAGAATATTCAGGTCTCATGGGTAGGAAGGACCCTAATTTAAAGAAGCAAAATGAGATCAAAATTAAAAAATACTTTGATACATTAAATTTTTGCATGTTGAATGCTAAAATGTTTGGAATGTGAGTGTTTTTAACATTGAAATGTCTTAATTAGACTATGAAATAAAAATATTCTGTTCTGGTGTGCCCAAACAGAACTTTTAGCCTTATCTAAATGGGTACTTGCATATTTTTCCTATTAAATGTCACTGAAATCATCCTGTTTCCTAGGGTATCTGGGTTTCAACACAGCTGTATGCCCATGCACACCATTCTGTCAGAAAATTTTCAGCTCTTTTTAGCTATAACTACTGGCTAACATAGAACCAGTTAACTTACCTCCAGTATAAATTTGTTCTAAGAAATTACTCAACATTATTTTAATAAAGGCTGCACCAATGTATGTTTGAAACCTGGACAGAAACATCTTACACATCTCTTCTGGCTTGGAGACTATGGACAACCTAAAGAGGTTTTGCCCTGTCTCAGTTCCCACACATCTATTAGTACATGTGATGCAAAATTTTACTGTAAAATGTAGGAGATTCAATTTGCAATGTGCCAGAAAGGGCAGCAATAAGGAGAAAAAGGAGGAAAGTCAGTTCCAGATCCTCTGACTAGTCCTGAGTTCCTCTGCCAAAATGTTGTGCACACACTGTCCTGTATTTTCAGTTTCCTTTATCATAGATGGAAGGACTGGGCAGATACCAGAAAAACTTGTAGACTCCCTGACTGCACAGAGAGACAAAAAATGGAAATAGTCTTTAAGTCCTGACACTGCACCAATACACAAGGTGAAAGAGGGAAAGACTTCTGAGCAATTGTTCTATAACTGCACATGCAAGAAGTGACAGGAGTAAAAACATTTTTCCACTTGGGAATATTATTCTTTTAGAAAGCCTTGTTTTCCTACTGCGATGATATGGTGACAGCCTATTATAAACATGAACAGCACAATGAGTAGTATGTCCTAGTTAGAGGGTCAGGAACAAAGCTCCTTAAGTCACAGAGAGAAGTGTCTTTTTGAATCCATTTATACCATCTCAGTGCAATGACTAGATTTGTAAAAAAAAATTCAAGGGGTTTTCATTCAATTTTGGATTATTATTATTATTATTATTATTATTATTATTATTGTTATTGTTATTGTTATTGTTATTATTACTTTCATTCTAGCAGCTGAAGTTGATAGCAGAAGTAGCAACCATAGAGTGCATTTATTACAGTTGCTGTTCTGATTTTGGTTTAAGGTCCTTGAAGCCAAGCTTTTATGTGCTGCAAATCAAAGGCACTCTGGTGAGTGCTTTCCTGGCTTCTAGAGAGAGTGATCACCAGTGGCAGCTAAAGATCTCATCAATTATTTATCAGCTTTATCATATTTTGAGTTTTGTAGGCAGTGGAGTAATAAAACACCTCTGCATGGAAATGATTCAACATCACAGGGATTGATCCAGCAATAAACTGGCCAGCATGCAGGTAGAGAGCATGGACACTGGAAGCTTTATGGAAGAGGTAGTTTGCCAAGTGGTGGAGCTTCTTTACTGATCACCTCTCATAACATCTTTCCCTTTTTAAAAACCTGGAACAATCATCCATGCTGAAAATCAGAAAAGGCACTTTTATTGCCTATTTCTATAGAACTTGGTGCTCAAGCATGTGCCAAACACTACTGTTATTACCAGAAGTGCTACACCAGCTTGAAAAAAATGATCTTTCTAGGACTGATTCTAGGTTAAATGTCTATGGAAAAGCCTGTCTGCTCCCCTGGCCACTCCAGGAAACCTCATTTATGGAAGCAATCTGACATCCAGTTCCTGATGTCCTGCACCAGTAAGGGTTGGTCCATGGCGGACCCCACAAGAAGGGCACTCAAACTCTGTGGAATATAATTTAAAATCCTGTTTATTTGAGTGTCTTGGTTTCAACTGCAATATAGTTTTCCTCCTAGTATATGGTACAGAGTTGTGTTTCAGATTTAGTATGAGAATGTTGTTGATAGCACCGATGTTTTATGTTGCTCAGTAGTGTCCTTGCTAAGGCAAGGACTTTTTAGTATCTCTTGGTCTGCCAATGAGCAGGGGCACCAGAGGCTGGGAGGGAGTGTGGCTAGGACTGGGGACCTGAACTGGCCAAAGGGATATTCTGTATCATAGAACATCATGTCCAGTTAATAAACTGATAGGAGCTGGCCAGGAGCTGCTGACGGCTTCTTGGGGTGGTGAGCAATTATATTGGGCATGAGAAGAATGTTACATTTGTCTTAACAAACAAGCTGTAGATTTGGTAGTAGATAAAGTTAGCACCTAGAGATAAAAGAAACAATGGGAGGGTTTACACTGA
>JAOTQP010000870.1:13293717-13304652 GCA_026413545.1 Cichladusa arquata | reverse complement strand
AGAGGGAGTAGTGCCTGGTAAATTTGCAGGAAGCCACCTGTGCTGTGAATCTGGGGTGAAGGGTTGCCTGGAACCTCACTGCTGAGGGCTATAAACTGGCTTGAGGGTCATCTCCACTCACTTGGAGGAACTCTGCAGCCAAGGAACACCCACTCTTTTGCTTCATTCCTTTTCAGTCTGGGTTGCATCATGCTCCCATCTCATTTCACTAAAAACAATGTGATGCTCTAATCTTTGAAGCTTCTCATGTGTCAGGGGTTGCTTTAAGACAAAGCTGTGTCTTTATCCCCTGGGTTGCCAAATCAGTGTCTGTTGGTACTTGCAGCTCTGTACATAACAATTTATCTGGCTGACTGTAACCAAACATTTCTTGAGAAGATTGTGTGCAGCTCTGCACAGCACACACAGGGTTTGGCTGCAGTACTGTGTCCTTCCTATGAGACCATGGAAACTCAGTACCACTGGAATTTAAAATAATGCTGTTTGTGTGTGTGTGTGTGTGTGTACAGGCACCCATCCTTACAGGCAGAGCTGTAGATAAAAGGCATATACACTGCAGACTACATATGCTATATATTATGTGTTAATAATGAAATTATTAAGAAATACAGTGTGTTTATACAAACATACATATGCACACACATATATATGTATGTGAGCATGAGGAGAGAACCTATGAGTATGAGGATACAGCCACTGCACACCTGCCCATCACTTTTCACTTCAGCCTGGTGTGGATCCAGAGCTGCTAAAGGGCATCCAGCTGATAGCTCAGGCATGAGCGCTTCTCATTCTGCCCAGTTCAAAGCTGCCAGCAGTCCTGTGAGCTGCTCAATCCTGTCCTTTCTGTGCACAGCAGCTTAGCCTGGATGGACCCATTTCTGGTGTGATAAGATCCCAAGGCTTCCTGGGACTACAAACTAACCTTGGGACTAGATTTGCACAAGCAGTCCAGACAATAGGGCCTTTCTGCTCTGCAAGGACTATCTCTGATAGCACTGCAAGCCCACTTTTTCTTTTTAGTTATTCCTTTGAAAAGACTAAGGCTTTGAAGAATTTGAGACTGAAGAGCTAAAAACTAAAAATCTGCCAGTCTGTGTGACTGTATTTAACTCTATTTTGACTTGGAATGCTAATCTAAAAGCAAGCAGCCAAGAGCACAAGGAATTTCTGATTATTCTGTGCTGTTACAGGCAAGAAGGTTCAGGAATGAGAGCAAACCAAATGTCATCAGTATTGCTTGAAACTCTTCTTTAAAAAGGGCACAGACATTAAGAGTCTGGTTCAGTGAGACATGCTAGCTGCTTCTACAGGATTCTTGCTTCTTTATTCTTTCATTAGGGCTCTATGTTCAAATACAGCAGTACTTCCTTTCCCAGCTCAGACTGTTAAATCTTTGTAAATATATATGTTCATCCCATTCCTTGTTTTGAATTTCTTTGGCAGGATGCAGTAGTTACTTCTACAGTGCAATTCTATGAAATCCAAGAGTTATTCTTCAGAGGCTTTTATACTGTGTTTGAAAAAAATCCCAACATCTATGAACTGCCTCAGAACCCTGTCTTGATTTATTGACTACACAATGACAATAAAGTTGGTAAAGTTCTACCTAACAAAATAAAAAATCTCTGCTCTTTCATCAGATCCCACTTTAGAAGCAGAGTTAAAAATCATGGTTTTGGGGGCCATCTGATGTTTTGTTTTGTATCTTATAGCCACACTACAAATTACGTCCTCCAATCACTTCTTGACTTGTTTAAAGACAGAAAAACAAGACGTTCATGGCTGCATGTTTTAAAAAGGCACCTGAGATGGTTTTGTAAGTCCTCAACTTGCTTTAAGGGGTTTGTGTGGTTCAGGCTATTTTTAACAGCCTCTTGCTGTGTGAGGATGAGCACTGCAAGCACAGAGTCTTCTCTGCAGGACCTGGGCCTGCTGCGTAGGTGCACCTGCTGGAGGTGTCCTTTTGTCAGCCAGGCATGAGGGAGGCAGAGGTATTTTTAGTATTTCTACATATGTATTTTTCTCCTCTAATCCATGAAGGACATCATTTTGGGACAAGGACTGTGTCATCTAATGAGTCACAACATTTGCCTGTAGGAGGGTTTGCTGTTTCCAGCCAGCACAGGGCTTGCCATCAGTTCTCAGCAGCTCAGACCTCGGCTCTTGGTGAACCCTTTGCCCCAGACTTTCACAAGAAGTGATGCTCAGACACACATCCTCCCACTGTCATTTCACAAGACTCTGTTCAGTTCCAGTGCCAGGTACTTGGCCTTCCTGTTAGAGGTAATATTTCTGTGATATTCTGCTTCCCCTGTGTTTCTTCTGGCTTGGGGCAGGAGCCACCCCACAGCTGCAGCAGGTGTTCACCACAAGCCCCTTTTTTAGCACTTCCCAGGTTTGCTTATTTGCACTTTGGTGCTGTTCTCAAGGCTCTTCCCAGGCCAGGTCATGCTCTGGAGAAGGAGCACATCTCTTGCAGCTATCCAGTCATCCTTCCCTCTGCAGCCAGGTTGGTACTGGGCTGACAGTGCACACAAGGTCCAGAGGAGAGTCTCCTCCAGATATTTTGACTCAGCTCCAGGGGGTGTTAAATCTCTCCTTTTTTATATATGTTTTTCATTTCTCTACTTTTCAGACTATGTTAATGTGGGGGGGGGGGGAAATTATCTTTTACCTCCCCTTCTGCCCTGCCCAGTTGGATTTCTTTCCATTTGCTTTTTTGGTGGCCAGGTTGCAATCTGGGGCTTATTGTTTCTCTTTCCTCTCCTCATCTTGCACCTGTCTTTGAAATACTTCATCTGATTTAAGCCATTCTTGAAGAAAATTATTTTGTCTGCAAAGAAGATTCTGACTGGGACTTCTGCATAACTTATATCAGAGTGTGATTTTTAAAATGACTGCCTTTCCTTGGCACCAGGTGATGTTTCATGGAGCTGAGCTCTCAAATGCAGAGCTTGGAAGGATGAAATATAGCACTAACCTTTAAGGCTTCTCCAGAAACTCAAAACATGGCACTGATCAAATGTCAAAAGCAGTGCTCTTAGATATTTTATCTCAGTTACATTAATTGAAAACTCAAGCACTTTGCTACGTGTGCTGCAATCGATGATGTATCACTGGATTAAATAATTATGTAATGATTTTTACTTATGCATTATTCTCCAGTTTTCCGTATGCATACTTTTGAATGACATTTATTCGAAAACATAATGAGGGATATGTGCATGCCTGTAGTATATGGCTTTGGACTCAGCCATTTCAATGTGCACAAACAGAAAAATAGCAAAATTTGATTTTAAAGTATTTTGAAACATTTATCTTCTGAGAATTAGAAATCAGGGGCCACATTCAGGATCTGCTTCAAGAAGTCCTCAAGACCAGGGTCAGAAGCCAGACTCCTTTGGTACTGAGCTATACTGAGCTTTGTAAGGTCAGGGAAGAGATTGTATAACACACTTCTACTCCAGGAAAAATGACCTTGATCAGAAGGTGTCTGATTTCCTGAATGTTTGTATCAAGTATGAATACATAATCAAGTTACCAGCCCAGGTATGGTCCTAGACTAGCAGATCCTGTGTGTATGTGGTGATATTAAGCCTGTGCAATTCTTTTGGCTTTAAGAGGCCACTTTGGTGTGTGAAGTAAAACAATTCTGTGTCTGTAGTCTTCATGGGAGTTTTGCAGGGCCCTTGTTCCAAAACTGGCTTAATGCAAGTGAGTCCTGGAGCCCTCATGGAAATTGGACCTTGAACTGTTTCTGCATGTACACACTTTTATACAACTTTTGCTACTGCTGCAGGTAAAAGCACTGTTCATGGTGAGGGACAGATTTCACCTGGGACAGTGGCAGGGATTGAAAAATGTGCTCATAACCATCTTCAAAGTTACATCAGTTGAAAATGAAACATTTTCTAAACAGGTTTGCTGTTGAAAACTCTGCAAGACTGTATTTTGTACAACTACAACCTCCAGTGTTCAATCCAAACTTCCATGCAGCCGTCATGATGTAATTGCCACCCTACAGTTTCGGTCTCATAAATGGATTTTGTAGGCTCAAACAGCTACATCCAGCAGCTCAAACCACAAGTAGCACTGGCTGTACCCCTTCTGCAGCACTGAAGCTCTGGGTGATCTCCTTAGGGTCAAAAGGATGGAAAGGCTTTATCAGAAGGGAGCTGAGTTTACTAATCATAGAAGATTTCCCAAAAGAGCTTACAAAATCAACTGAATTTCAGTGCATGTGCTTTTATAGACATCCTGGTAGTCCCTTAAAGCTCATCAGTTCAATACCAGCAATTGTGTGTAAATAACTTGATGGTAAAATTGCTACAGCACAGCTTTCAAGGAAGGTATCCAGCTGACAGGTCAGCAGAGGAAAGGCAGTTTGGAAAAAGTTCCCTACTGCCTTGACATCAACCAAAAATTCTTGTATTCAACCTGTAACAACACCAGCTCCTTTCAGATGGGTTGATTCTCCCAGGAGCACAGAAACAAAGAAAGTAAATATCCTTATTACATGGAAGAAACACAGCAGGCAGCAGTGTGTGTGTGTCTATATACACTTGTCTGCGTGTGAATACATTGCACAGATACTAAAATGTATAATCCATATGTAAATACAACAGACTTGGAAACACTGGCACCCAGCAAACACTCTAGTAGAGCCTTACCACGTGTCATTCCTGCATGTGGTAATGTTTATGTATCACCTAGGCTGTTTACCCAACTGCTGCTAGAATAAGTTATCCAACCTGTTTTCTCAGTTCCTCAGACTAGGACAGAAATCCTGCTCTGCTGCTTTAGAACAAGAGGTGCCTGTGACTCTGCACTTTCTGAAGCACAACTGGATTTGACAGTAGCAAAAAGCAGTGCTCCTAAAATATTCACGTAAACACGTTGCTTAAAACATTTGAGGTCGGTCACACTTCTGAAAATAAAAGCAAAACAAAATCCCAAAAGAAAGTGGTTTTCTGTGTTCTTTATGACTGGGAAGAAATACTAGGAGGAGAATCTGAAAAAGCTGGGACTTTGCAGCAGCAGAAGAAAAAGCTCAGGGGGATCTTATCAATGTGTATAAATAAATACCTGAGACAGACTTATCTCTGTAGTGGCCTGTCACAGGGGAAAGGTAAATGGACACAAACTGAAATGCAGGAAATTACACTTGAGCATAAAATACCCTTCAACATTTTTTTACTCTGAAGGTGCAGAGACAGCAGTGCAGGTTGTCCAGAAGCATGTGTGGGGTTTCTGTAGTTGGAAATTTTCAAAAGTGCAAAGGGCACAGCACTAGGCAGCCTGCTGGAGCTGACCCTGCTCTGAGCAGGGGCTGGACTAACTTATCTCCAGAGGCACCTTCAAACCTCATCCATACTGTGACTCACTGTTCCTGTGGCATCTCCTGTAGGTGCCTGCTGTAATCCTCAGCTCCCAGCCAGGGAACAGGCAGTAGAAGAGCAGCCTCTCCCCCATCAATTAACCTGAGCAGGTGGCACCACTCACAGGAACACCCCCAGGGTGGCTGAGCACCTCACTGCACAAGTTGTGCTGCCCCCACTCCAGGACAGGAGTTCCACAGTGCCAGAGCAGTAACTCTGAATCACTCCAGAATAAGCACTAAAGAATACCTCAGAGCACTCTCTGATTTTAGGCTGAAGCAAGAATAGCTTAATATATTGATAGAATGGGGGAAAAACTTTTTATCCTTTTAGCCAAGCTCTCTTTCAGCTGTTAAGATAAGATTGACTGAATCCAGAGGAACTGTGAATTTTCTTTTGTTAGTGATAAAATCTAAGCTGTTGTTAGAAACATCGAGGGGATTTAACAGGCTTAGCAGTGTCTCCTAAATTCCTCAGAAGGCCTGTGAATTTGGAGTTCAGATCAATGAGCTAGCAAGCACTTGGCACCTTATCAGCAGTCAGCTCAGCTGCCCCTGGAGAATGAAAATCACTTCTTGTTCAACTTCCCCTGGTAGCTTGCCAACCTTCTTGTTACTCACTAAGTCAACTGTCTGTAGAAAATATGGTCTCTGGTCTAAGCCACAGGATTCAAAACACAGTTTAATAAGTAAGCAGTAAGGCAAGGAGAATTATGTCATATCATAACATCTCCTCAGCAGGCAGAGGCAGTTCAGCTCCTTGGCTGCACAATATCCTGACTACTCACTGGGGTTTGCTCAGTGGTGCTATTACCTTGTAGGCACAGAGTCTTCCCTCACCATGGAGTTGTCTGATCTCTTTCCTTCTGGAAAGCACTGGGCAGGCAGAGACACAAAGTGATAGCACAGAGGAATGGACTGTGGAGAGAAAGTCAGATAACATGAGTAGGCAGATGAGCAGCTGGCAAACAACCCCAGAGCTGTGAAACTTCCTTGGCAGGGTTCTCCAAATGGTTGAAGTGCTCCCCCAAAGACAGCCTCATCATGACCCTGATGGTTCTGCTCAAATAGCTGAAGTTTGCTTAAGCTGCTCTTCTGATGAGGTCATTTTAATAAACACAAATAGACCATGTGTACAGGTACAATTACTGCCATGTAAAGACACACAGAATAAAATGGTCTTGCACCAGTTACTATTAACACTGAAATATAATCACAGCTATCACTAGCCTCTCTCCTTCCCTTCAAAAAAGATCCCTAATTTATATGTATTCTACTGGCATTTGAGCCCATAACTGGAGCAGCTGTACCACAATCAGAGCTGCCAAAGCCATGGTCAAGGCCCAGACAGAGACTCCCATGACATACAGCAAAAGGGATGGGAGAAAAAACAAATACAAGGGCAAGGGAAAGGATGTTCCCAAACAATTTGATTGCTCTGAGATTTTAAATATTTTGCAGTCACCTTGACCAATTGTGGAGTGCTCTCTCTAAACATTCATCATTTGCTATCCCATCAATCACAGCAAGTGAATCAGTAAATAGCTGGGATGAATGTCAGATTTATGTCTGAAAGTCCTGATAATTTTTTCCAAACAAAACTCTGTCTAGCTCTAGAGGAAACACACCAAAAAACAGTCCTGACTCACAGATCCAAGCAAAACATGTGCAAGAAACCAGGACTTGGCTGTTTCTCTCATGTTAGGAATTTGGGTGATTTGAGATGCTTCACTCTTAATTTCAAGTAGCAATGTGAGTTTGCTTGTTCTGCAGCAAAGAGTGTATTGGTGGTGTCATTTCCCTCAAATAGCCCTTTTGGCTGAAATGCAGTTCATGTTCCCTTCAGCACGACAAATAACACACTTCATCTCCCTCTGGAGCCTGGAAAATCTGAGATGAGATTGGCACTGCAATATAAAGAGAGATACTCTCAAAAGGGAGGCAAAATCATTTGGCCCAAGTGGAAATAATCACTGACACTCCTAGCTACAGACAGCCCTTAGATTTCAAGCTGAATTTCAATGCAAAATTACTTTCCCTCATCACATCCATAGAGCATCTAGCACAATTGCATCCTGATCTCGACTGTGGGTTTCTGGCACTGCAATAAAACAAACATTGAGCTTATTAAAAAATATACAATCAATCACATGTGCTCTTGCATGAGCTATCCATGCCCTCAGCATAATTTAAATACAGGTGTGGGTCTGTGTATGACTTCAGCTTCAGTCATTGAAAACCAACAGTATCCAGAAGAAAACTTTTCTCAAATAATCCTGCATTTCAGAGCCAGACAAGTTGGGGGTTCTTTTTAAGAGATAAAACATGCAGCTGGTCTGCCATTTGCTGTGGGTACATAAAAGGAGTATTACACAGATAGCAAAGGAGAAATGGATGGCTCTGGCAGATGGCATCATGCTCAGGGTTAGCCAAATCCCCTCTCAGGCACCGGAGCTCAGATGGCCAAGCAGAAACACTTTCTGCCACAAACCCTTTGCATGCTTTTGAGACATCTCTGTGCTGGGAGAGGAAGTATGTCAATTCACAATCTCACTGTGATAAAACAAAATTTGATGTATTTTAGGAAATATGTTCATTCATAGGCTGCCCTTGGCCCCAAGGCTTTCCTTCCCTCATCTGAGCCTCTGCCAGGCTGGAGCGCTAGTCACAGCTTCTGCACACTCTAAAAGGTGATTACCACTAATCTTGAAATCTGGGTTTGCAAAACGAGCCAAAAAGACCCTCTTGGCAAGCTTCTGTCCATGTTCCTCTCAAATCAGTAAGGTCTCTCTGAGAAGCTGAGAGCAAGGACTGGGTGCATGCAGCTGCTAAAGGAGCTCAGCAAGGGTGACTGACACTGGTGAAAGTGCTTTGCAAAATGCTCAACACTTCCCATTTGTTTTGACATTGCTCTTAACTTATGTGATTTCAAAAAAATCTGCTTTGCTCAAACCCACCAGAGGTCTGAAGCACATGGTTACACAAGGGGTTCCCACCACTTCTCTCACAAATGACACCACAGGGCATCCAAATTATCGAGTCCTTGCAACTGAATCCTGCCTGCTCCTTTTCATGCTCAGCCTAAGTTGCCAAACACTTGTCTCCACAAACTTGAAGGCACTCTGGGAAATCCCAGCTGGGGACCATTGCACAGGCACAGTGACCTTCCAATTCTGTGTATCTTCTTCCAGGGCACTGTTGTCACGCCATGGCCCACACACTGACCATGATTAGCCCAACAGTGAAATAAGGCTTGGGTAGGTTCTACTGAAGGCTACAGACCCCACTCTTGCCAACTTATGGCCAGGCTGCCTCTGCCTGGCACATGCAGTAAATGCTCGGCACATACAGAGGCAGTGCAGAGGGACTGGATGAGGGGAGGAGGAAGGTGAGGAAAAGAGTCAAAAATGGGAGACAGCAGTGGGGCAGGACAGGGAGGGGAGAAGTAGAGCTTGATTCAGAGATAAGGAGTAGAAGTATCAGCTTTGTTGGGGGATGAGTTAGTAACTGCCTTCGATCTCCCCTTCTCTTTTGCCTTTCCTAAACCTGACACTGCCCCATACCATCCTGTCTTGCTCCAGACTCCTTTACAGACATCTTCAATAACTTGCACAGTCTGGTCCCTCGCACAGTCTTTCTTTTCTTCCTTCCTCCCTCCCAGCCACTGGAGTCTGTGACTGCTCCCTTGGTTCCTGCTCTGCTCCAGCTGAAGGACCGTGTCTGTGCTGTCACTTGAGCTGGCACATCACAACCACATGATCTCTTATGATTCCCTAAATTCCTGTAAAAATCCAAAAGTCCTGTTCAGGACAATTCTGCCTTTATTGTGAAAGCTCTTAGCTCCAGCACATCTTTCTTCTTCCTCCCTGCAAAACCATTCCTAATATAAATCATTTTCCCTGTGCACACATATATGCCAGGAAATCTCTGCCTCTCCTGCTGTGGTTTAGGGATAGTGATGGTGCTCCAAAGCCAGCTTTCCCTGCCTGTCAGGCCAGCTGGGCAGCAGGTGCCAGCACAGCTGAGCATAGCCCAGCCCACAGCACCCCACTGCTCACACACCTCCTTTCAAACCAGAGCAGCCTTCTCCCTGCAACACCTGGAGCTTTAGTCTAAAGCCAAGAGTAAAATGGAGCCAGAGCTGTGGCCCAAGCACCAGCTCATGATCAGCAACTAAATCTTCAGGAAGGTCCCTGGCATGGGCGAGGTCTGGGCAGCCTGAGCTGTGCCCAGCCAAAGCATGGGCTGGCAGGAGCCTGGGTCCTTGCAGGCTGCTTGGATGCAGCCTCTGATTTGGCAGGTGGAGAGTTTGGCTGTATGGACAAGCTGAACCGTGCCAGGGGGGCTCCAGGCCAGAGAACAGGGGATTGTTTACTAGCATAAACGTAGCCTCAGCATCAGGAAAGTGTTGAGCATTGTTTTCAAACTCTCAGAAACAAGAAACACACAACAGTATCTTCAGTAAAGTGCAGTGGATATGCTATGATTTCAATTTTTGCAACTTTATTGCAGGATTGAGTCAAGGTAGTCTAAATGCTTCCCCAAAAACTCAGCATGTAATGTTCCATACCCAGGTTTTACATTCATGATTTCATTGCTCTGGGACAAGCATCTTCATTCCCATAAAAGAGAATCCTGCATATCTGCAAGGCAGTGATTTTCCTCACATCATCTGTCAAACGACTGCTGCTGCTCCTTCTTCTGCCATCTCTGCCTCTGTACCTTTTCAATCTATCACACAATCCCAGATTCAACCGGCAGACTCTGGCAGATCGTAACACGTTCTGGCTGTCAGACATGTCAAAATTATATCTAACTTTAGGCTTGAGATCACTGAAACAGTAGAATGCTGAATGAGAAGTTCATCTTTGAGAAGGCATACTTTGAAATGGCATCTCTTGGGAGGTGAAGTAAAAGCCAACTGGATCCTTGCTGGTGTGCTGAGCTTAGTATGGAGGTATTTATTGAATATCAGGGGCACTAAGAAACTCCATGCAGCTAAACCCAGTGCCTGTGCTTGAAACTGATCCCTGACAAGGAACTGGGATTATATTAAGATTAAATCAAGTTTTTTTTTCTCCCATATCACATGGAAACAAATATTCATTCTCACTTAAAAGCTGTCTGTAGACAGTTCAGGAAAAAAAATCTAAAATTGGACTACAGGTAGGAAAATCCCTCTTTGAACACAGCTTGCTGTGTCTGAGCAGGGTTGCACATTAAAGATCAATCTTTTACTCTCCAGATTGCTCCTCTCTTCCCAGTTGGAATATGAATCATCCTCACTATTTCATCTTGGTTTGGTGCAGGATACCAGGAATGTCAATGTGGGAAAGGCTGCGCTGGTTGGGAGCTCTGTGGGCACATGCAGCTAGGGCAGGCTCTAGCCAGCCAGGAGCACGTGTGGAGATGGCAGCTCAGATCCCCGTTTCCTAGCTGGTGGCAGAATGTCTTAGGTTGCAATACAGGATGTAACCAAAAGTATGTATTCTATCACCATCTGCTGAAACCAGGTGGGGCAGTGATCCTTATCTCTGTGGGAGATATCCTCTGCT
>JAOTQP010000870.1:13270035-13285623 GCA_026413545.1 Cichladusa arquata | reverse complement strand
AGTAAAAATATTCCGGAACTGCTGTTTTTTTTGTGTGGGCTTTTTTTTCTTTTTTTTTTTTTTTTTTAATTAATTTTTACTTAAGGCATTGTTCCTCAAACTTCAGAAAATCCAGCTGCACCAAATCCATCAATTAAAAAAAAAGGCACAAACTCATCTTCAGATGGCTTTGGAGACAATAAAGCCGACTCCATCTGGGCTACCGTTCCCCCCCCCTTCTGCTTCCCTTTCCTTTAGGTGACAGATGAGTCCCTCGTTCCCTGTCCCTCCCCATTAAAAATTCACCATCATCTCCCAATCTTGTCCCCGTTCCGACAAGAGCTGTCGTTGACTCACAGGCAGGCAAGAGCCATTTCCAAATATCCAAGAAAAGAAAGTACACGATGGGTTGAGTGGTTCAAGCGGAGATTGCTCAGTTGTGGGTAATCAACTTTGTAAGCACCAGTTTTACGTTAAGGTTTGTTTGATTTGTGTTGTTGAATCTTTGATTTCTTTGTTATTCTCGTGTTTTGTTTTTGTTTTCTTTTTGTTTTTGGCAACTCTGCCAAAGACTTCCCGGGCGTCGTTCCTCTTTCCGCTCCCGGTGAGGACCAGAGGAAGAGTGCCCAACGTGCCGGTCCTTTGCTGCTCTTCACCAGTGTGGTTTTTTTCGGCAAAAAGAGACTCAAAGATGCGGAGAGATTTGTTTTTTTTGTGTCGCTTGCTTTGCTTTACACCTGGCTGTCCTTCCGTGTTCGGGAAACAACCGTGACAGGACGCAGGAGTAACAAGAGAAAGCTTCTTGGCAGAGCTTCAAGACGAAGACGAACAGACAGGAGAACTCCAGCTCGAAGGTGGGTGCTACAGGGGAGGCTCCTCTTCCATGGGCTCGTCCTCAGGTCTGAGGGATTGCACAGCCAGGCAGGGCGGGAGAAGGAGGGGAGAGAGAAAAGCGTTGGGCATGACATAGTTGGGCAATTCGTGGTGCCAAGTCTCACTTCCTACATCCCCATCACCTTCCCACTCAGCCAGATGGGGTCACCTGGAATTAAACTCGCCACCAAGAAGGATTTCTGGACAATCTCACTTGGGCAACATTAACATTTTCCCCAGCAAAATAAATTCCTTTTTGTGGTCCCAAGCCATGCTCGGAGCAGAAGGCTCAGGCACAGGGTGCACGCACAGAGCTTATGGCTCTGCTGCTCTCCTGCAGCCTGCGAGGTCTTTTGGGAACCCCCCACAGAGGACAGGGGATGTGGGGGACACAGCAGCAGTGACTGAAGGGAGAGGATTAACCTGCAAGGCTGCTCCTCCTGCCTGGGCAGACCTGGAAATGTGATGGGAAACCACTGACCTCTTCTCCGCCGGCTTCACGGCCACTGACAGCGATGCCATGGCCGTCACTGTCTCCGCCTCCTCGTTCTCACACTTCTGGGCCTCCACCAGGGAATATCCCACCGTGGAGGCAAAACGCTGCAGGGAATGCCAGTACTTGCCTGGGGAACAGGTGACAACAGGGCCATCAGGGCACCATTCCAGCTCCTGCTTTCCCAAACCCGGCCACCGGCTCAGAACTGCCCAGGGAAGGCTCATCTGATCCACACTCTCACTTTAAGGGCCTTAGGTGCTCAAGAAACAATTCCTTTCCCACTTCAAATCCCTCAGAAACTTCTAGACCCAAGGACAAATGCACCTGGAAATGTCTCTCTACCAAACAGTGCAGGAGAGGGAAGGATGCAGTCCAGATCTGGATCAGGATCTGCCATGTGCTTTCAGTGGGAAAGTCCCCGAAGACTAAAAACGTCCAAGGTGTACTTTGAGCCATTAAAGTTGGAAAAGACCTCCAAGATCACCATGTCCAAGCTTCAGTCTCCAATGTATTTTTCTGTGTCAGCAGTTTGACACCCTTTTGCATTGGGAAGAGCACAGGGAAGGCTCCAGAGGAAATAATTTCTGAGGATTTCTCCAGGCAAGGTTGAACGCAATAGTTTTAAACTTCTTGGCTAAATAAACCTAAAATATCAGCAACTGCCAGCAAAACTCATAGAATATCCCTTCCCTTGGAAGGGACCTAGAGGGATCATTGAGTCCAACTCCTGGTCCTGCCCAGGACATCCCAAGAATCCCAGTCTGTGCCTGACAGCCTGCTTCACTTCCATGCCTATCTACTCCTAATTAATGGGTGCCACAACACCCAACAAGATTTGTGTTATGCAGAGATACTTAATTGCTTTTGAAGAAGTGAGAGCACCCTCTAATGGCAGGACTGTCTGTCCCTTACAGTGATTTTAGAGCTTTTAATTATTGTTGGTCTGGACTAGATCATCCTGAAGGTCTTTTCCAAACTAACCCATGCTCTGATTCTGTAATTCCGCCTGAAGGGCTGAGGCCTTGCTGGGCATGGCTCCATCCACAGCAACACCAGTTTGTGGCTGCACAAACCCAGTCCAGGGTGCAGTGACTACCAGGAAAGTGGGAGATGGGAGCACAGGGCTAGCAGAACGTTGGAGAAGCCCAAGGGGTGTCCCCCAGGGAAGCAGCTGGGTCGGTGGGGCTGCACTCACTGTGGATCTCGATGACTTTCTCCATGGAATGCACCGCGTTAGCATTTGCTCTCTGCTGGAAAACCTTCTCCGGAAGAGGGTCAAGCTGGAGAGAGAGGGGAACACCAAAGGCATGTTACCATTGAATCCCAGAATGGTTTTGGTGGGTAGGGGCATTAAAGCTCATCCCATTCCATCCCCCGCCATGGGCAGGCACACCTCTCACTCGTCAGTTCTGCAGTGGGAACATGCCTGTGCCATCCCAGGGAAAGGCCTGACAGCACTGCTGGAGGAATCCTTCAGGATTTATTTGATTTCCTTTAGAAAAACCCAAGAAGAGGAGACACCTCCGCCCTCCCAGGTTCTCCACTAATGAATGAATTCATCCCAAACCTCCAAGGAGGGCTGTCCAAAACAAGAGATGTCCACTGCTGGTAACTGTGCTGAAAACAGCACTCAAGGCCCAACCAGAGATGTTCCCCAGCAAAGAACAGCTGGAGTTTAATAGTTAAAAATATCTATGGCAAAGTTTAACTTCTGCTCAAAGCCAAGAGAAGCTGCAGCCAAGGCTGCTCTTATGAGCACATGGTAGCCATTCCATAGGTACTTCACGGGATGCTGCACTCCAGATTCAGTAATTATGGATTGCACTTTTTATTAATTCTCCACTCTAAAAATAGTTCTGCTCCAAAGCGCTTTCTGTACGACATTAAGTGAAGGCAAAGGCAATTCCTGGATGAGTCCCTGAGCAAGAGCTTTCCAAGGCCTCTTGGTTGACACTGAGACAAAGCACGTTCCTGATTCCACAGCACACTCCTCCTCCTCCTCCTGAAATAACACTCACAAAAAGCCTGTGGAAAAGGCAGAAAACGCCTGGTCATGAGGCACCTGGTTGTCATCACCTTCTTATTTGAAGGGCAGAGGCTGGTGATGCCCACGATGGACTGAGCAGCCCTGCAGGGTCATGGGAGAGGAACGGCGGCTAACTTGTCTGGACTGTCATCAGCAGACCTGGGAATCATGGAATTACGGAATGCTGGGGGGTGAAGGAATCTTCAAACTCATCTCATCCCATCCCTGCCATGGCCAGGGACACCTTCCACTGTCCCAGGCTGCTCCAAGCCCCAGTGTCCAGCCTGCCCTTGGACACTGCCAGGGATCCAGGGGCAGCCCCAGCTGCTCTGGGCCCCACCCTTCCTCCAGGAAGATATCTCCTGTTAATGGGCCATTGAGCCCCATTGTATGACTGATAAAATTACATCATCCCACTGGGAGATGCTCCACCCATGGGGAGGAGCCAAGCCTCTCCTACCTAGATAAAAACTGAGATTTGGAACACCAAAGCAGCCCTTACCTACTTTTCCAGAGGAAAAGAGATACCGGGATCACTGCCAGGATTCCTACAGGATCACTGCTTTGAGAAGACCATTTCATCCAGACTGTTACCACCACCCTAACTAGTGCAGTGTCAGGCTGTATTCCTACTCTGTCAGTGGTTTTTCTTTTGTACTACTGCATGTATTTTATTTTTTCTCTTTTTTCCTATTAAATTGTACTGCTGGCTTGGAGTGTCCCACTGGTTTTGATTCCAAAACCATTACAGCCTTACATGAAGGCCAAACTACCTGTGATACCATAATGAACTTGTGACCAAAGCTTTTATCTAGATAATTTTAAAGTGAGATCATTTTTGACAAGTCCTTAGCTATAGACTTAGTATCCTAAATCTTGAACAAACAAGCTGCTAACAAGCATCCCCTTCGAGCACTACTGCACTGCTGGCAGCAAAACCTGACCCCCCTCTTTCAGCACAGCCTCACATGACCCATGTCAATTCTAAATCCCACATCTTCCATCTGTAGGAGGATGAAGTCTGGGACATCTGTCTATGAGAATAAGGAAGAACAAAAAGTAATCCCCTAAACTTAAACTGGATAAAGAACAGGAATAAGGATAGCAAAATGAATGGTAAAAACCCTCCAGAGTAATAATAGAAAATAGCAGCAAAATGCAGTGCCCATGGCAATGGGCCCTGGAAGAATGAGTGGGGGCCTTGTCTGAGCTATGACAGAGGTCAGGGAGAAACAGTGGAGTGCTCACAGAATGAGGTACACACAGCAACAAGGGCTCCACAAAAAAATCATAACTCTTCCAGATGACTACATGGACTTGAAGATTCAAGGGCTAAACAAAGTTAAAGGCTATAAACTGTACAAGTTAGAGCCTTGGACAAATCTGTTGACCAAAAAAAACCCCATAGGATCCCATTTTAAAAATCGTTACAAATTTGTATGCCTTGATTCCCCAATATATTAAATGAAAATATTTACTACTCAATACACTTTAGATACTGCATTCCTTCAATGTTCAAAGGGCTCTAAGATATTAGGAGGGTAGGCAGATATAGAAGTACAAAACATTCTTTTTTATTACCATCTTATTGATCAAAATTTCTTACTGGAAATTCTGCCTGGATTGAACTGACTTTTCAAAGCCATACAGCAGTGTTTGAGTACATGTGGAAAATAATCTGAAGACCTTTGTTCCAATTAAGATGAAGAGATGGGAAATCTATTCAGAATGTTGGATTAATATTACTTAAAAAAAAAAAAAAACCTCCACAAACTGTAAGGCTCTGTAAGAGAGTAAAAGCACAAAAAACGTTACAGAATAGAAATTCTTCTCATCTCAAATCTCTTTGGACTTCTGATCTGGCTACGATAGGAGATACTCAAATGTAAAATCTCAGTTCCAGGAAAAATAACCTATTTTAAAAAATTTTGTGTGTAGTACATAAAACAGCATTTACCAAGGAGTCAACGTAATCAACCTTCATTAAAAAAAAGTATGTTTTCAAAACCTAACTACATTGATGGCTTTAGCAAAATCTTCCAACTATTTTGTTATGTCCTACCCTTAAGAAGGAGGGAGCACCCAAGATCCATAAATGGTCATGGTTCACAGGAACAACAGAAGTCAAAGGGTCTGCAAAAACTCAGTTTTATTAGCAAATGACATATTTTGCATGCAAATTGCTATGTTAGCCCCTGGTCTGTTACATACATACACAGCAGTGGGTTGTATATAAAGGGAAAAGATGAAAGGAGAGAGAAAGAAAGACATTAACTAAAGAGGAAGAGAGAAAGAGAGAAAAAGAAAAGGAAGAAAGAGAACACTAGTCCTGGCTCCAGTGTTGACACAGCTGATGGGGTGTCCAGGGTCCTGGGAGAACTGTCTCAGCTTGGGGGGGCTGGGTACTACTTATAGATAATTTCCCCCACGCTGAAGAGAGATGCTTGCTTTCTATGCAAATTAATTGCTATGTACAGCCCATTCTTTCAGACCTTTCTGAAAATGGACCAGAAGATATGGGGGGTCTTGGGTAGTCTTGTTCCCCCCGCCCCCCAGTCCATGCCCACTTCTTGATCTTATTCCTGGCCTAATAAGTTGGAAAGAGTGAGTGGCTAGAAACAACACATCTCATGAATACATATAGACTTTAAAGAGCTTCTTATTAGAAGCAGAAGCTAAAATAAAACCTTGTCTTGTTTGTTTCCAGCTCCTTTTTTAGGCTAGAGCATGCTCAGGCTTGCAGACAACCCCAAAAGTATGGATGACCCAGCTTTATTTAGTGCTCTGTCACAGAGTGAGGAGTCCTAAAACCCTGCAGCAATTGTCTCCTAGGATTCCAGATTCACCAGATTGGTCAGGCATTGTTTGCCCTTAGTGAAGCCATGCTGGCTGTCTCAGATCACATCCTTGGCTTGATGTACCTGAACATTGCTTCCATGAGGATCTGCTCCAGGCACAAAGATGAGGCTCACCAGCCTGTAGCTCCCTGGGTCTTGTTTTCTTCCCTTTTTAAAAAAATCAAGAGCAATGTTCCCCTTTTTCCAGTCACCAGGGAGTTGCCTGACCACCATGGCTTTTCAAACACTTCCTTGGCCTCATTCTTCACCAGCAAGGTTTCCTGGGTGACTGTGCCCAGAGAGGGAGCAAGAAGAACTGTCTTCTCCTTGGAAGAGGATTGAAGCAAATCCCTCCTGACAAATCTAGACTCATCCAGTATGATCAGATCACACATGCCCCACATACCTGAAGAAGTGTTTAGGGAGCCCCTAACAGCAGCCATCCAGTGCCTGAAGAAGGCTGTAGCTAAACATAAGGGTGGGGAGAAGTCACTAGAAGGATAATTAAGCACAGGAACAAATTGTCTAGAGATAATGGAGAGCCTATGGTCTTGGAAATTTTCAAGACCTGACACAATGTCCTGAACAATACTGTCTGAAATCTTCATTGACCTGCTTTAAGCAGCAGGCCAGACTCAAGCTAGAGCTCTTTCAAGGGCTATTCCAACCTGGACAGCTCTATGGATTATCTCATGGTTTAAGTGGCCTGAGATCCAACAGGAAGTGGTGGGAAAAGACACCAACTCAGGATTTCCCAAGACTTCAGTTCACCTTTTTCCCTTTATGGTACATCTCCTTGTAGCGATTATGTTGAGACAGACAACTGGCACCATCACTAGTCTCTTATTAAAAACCTTTTGTGCCTTCTCTCAGGCAACTCCACACAGTACTGACTCCTTTCCTCATTAGCTGCTCCACAGAGCTCAGACTCCTTCTCTCTACAATTTTCCTTTTTCTTTCTGCATGACCAGTGAACCAAAATCTGTCCCTTTCCCAGCCACCTAACCCTGTCTGTCCCTCACACAGCATCTTCTTACCTTGTCCTTCCCTTGAAGGACCACATGTCCCTGCATCCTCACAGCACAGCCAGGAGACTGCATTCCAAACCACAGCAGACTCCAAGTCTCAAGCTCCAACTCCATCTTACTCTGGGCTAGCTGTCCCACTCTTTTATAACCCCCATCCCCATTGGGCAGGCAAGGCTGTCTCCACTTCTCTGCAATCAGTACAGCTGTAATTCATTGAGGCAAATTCCCTTCTGCACTATCCTTACAAACAACCTTCCCACATCTCCTCTCTTACCAGCTCAAAATAACACTATCTTTTTAGAGACTACTATTTATCCAGGAATATCCTCTGATTCACAGGTCTGAAGCTGGAGCCATACCACCTCCTGATTGCATCTGGAGCTCTCAGACTGATGTGAATATATGAAACTTCATAGCTGTCCTCCTCACCCTAACCATGTCTTGCACACCATATTAAATAATCCCAGCTCTTTGGAAGCTGATTGGATAGAAGATGCTGAACAGGGTAACACATCCGGAACACCACTCTGCCATGGTGTGACTCAACACATAAATTAGAACACAATTCTTCTGTGGATTTCCTGATCTAGTGGAACCCCATAAAACCTGCCTGCAGTCATGACTCATAGGAGGGGCACAGAGGATGACTCCAGCATCCTTTGCATAAACGAGGATATCTGACTATTTCTTCTACATATACATTCCCACTGTTTTCTGAACATTTTCAGCCTTTAATTTCACCCCCACTCTTCTTCATCGCTCCATGCTAGTTAGTTGACCCTCACTGTCCTCTGAATATTTCCCTTTGTGAGAAAAGTTTTGGCTCTTCAGTATTTCAGCATCAAATAGAACACTGTTGCTTTAACTACATACTTGGACATTTCCCCCTCAAGTTTCCAGGACTGTGTTTCCATTCTCTCTGTAAAGAGGACCTTTGGGATTAGCAAATATTGCACAACATTTATAAGTTAGTTGTTATTTAAATCTCAAAATTCCTCTAAATTTAAATCTTCTAATTGGAATAAAATAGCAGATCTTTGTGACAATATAGGTTAGGTGATTGGGTAATACATAAATTCTAATAAAGAGACACAGAGATAAATCCTCTTAACAGGAATATGCATTAATTTTTACTACTGTTATCAATTTATAAAGAAAGAAAACATTACTATGTAAAACATTGGAGGAGGTACTGTAGAGAAAAAATAAATCAGATAACTTCTGACTCTCCAGCAAGAAGAAACAAACTGCCAGCAGCAGTAAAATAGATGCATTAAATAAAGACAAAGCAAATGGAAAATGAAAACTTAAGGAAGGCACTGGTTCAAAATAGTAAAATTAACGAGGGCTGTGGAAAAGCTCCCATTTTATCTGACACCAAGGATTTGACAAAACCTATTCATCTCAGTGAGTTCACTGGCCCACAAATTTCCCCAAATATTTGTGGAATGATTATTAATTGCTACCTGATAAGATGAAGGCAAACATTTTTTCCTTGAGGATTATCTCATATTCCTGTTTAAGAAGTAACACTGAGATATGACCATTGTTTCATTTCAATTTCAGTGCTGTTTTGACACAAAAACCATACTTCTAAAACTCAGCCATCTAATTCTAAAATCTCTAAAACCTCAAAAATCATCTAAAATCTCATTTCTATTCCCACTGTCTTTGAGATCTCAGGATCAAATTTACAGAGAGAGAAAAATAAAAGATACTTTGCTAACAATCCAGAGAAAGGACAAGCTATAAACAACTGTGAATTTCAGGGGTGTGTTCCAATTGCTTGGCTTGTTTCTTGAGAGCACTGAGGAAGAAATGAGACTACAAGCAGGAACTGAATTCAGAGAGCTTGGCAAATCAGTGGGGGAAAGAGGAAACACTGTGTGCAGGGGCCCATGCTGTAATTCAGTTCATCACAACTTATCATAGCTGCAAACTCTCCAAATGTCACCACAGTGAGAGAGCAAAGCCAGACCCTGTTGCCGTTGTTGAGACAGATTGGACTGGTACTATCACTCTCTTACTAAAATAAGTCTCTTATTAAAAACTTTTCCTGCCTTCTCTCAGGCAGCTCTGCCCAATACTAACTCCTTTCTTCGTAGGCAGCTCAACACAGCACTGTCTCCTTCCCTCCCTCTGCCTGGAAGTTTCTCTCTTCCTTCTACATGACCAGCTAACTCCAACCTGTCCCTTTCCCAGCCACCTTACCCTGACTGTCCCTCACACAGCATCCTCTTACCTTGTCTGTCCCTTGCATGTCCCTTCCTCCTCACATCCCAAACTGCAGCAGACTCTGAGTCTCAAGCTCCATCTCCTACTGTAACTCACTCTCAACTAGCTAGCCCACTCATTTCTAACACCCATCCCCACTGGGCAGGCAATTCATTGAGGAAAATTGCCTTCTGCACTATCCTTACAAACTGTCTTCCCACAAGACCCTACAGGTACCTGTTGGGTAGGTGCAATCCAAGTCAAATAGGGTCAAACAGGGACCCCACATTGATTCCTGATGCAGTTCAAGTTGTCATATAAAATGCCTGCCCCCTCTCTCCCTAACAGGCACAGGCAGTTCTTCCCTCTACTCATCAGCCTCATAATTAAAGTGGGTTGTTTTAAATTTATGCATCAGTCTGATCTGTATTGAAATTAAGGCATGAGGTTCATCCCTGTCTCATCCTGCCACAGTAGGCTCCAATCTCCAGTTTCCATTTCACGTTTAATTACAAAGCACTAAATAAAAATTAGGACAAATGTGAGTAAAGTAGATTTTAATAGAAAGAAAAAGAGCTAAATCCAAATATACCATTCATAGAAAACTCTGTATAGCATAGCAGGTGCCTATTTGTTCAGCCTAAGGAACCTTTGATGCTGATCGGTTTTCTTCTGTGTGTGCCCACAGCACGACTGCTCCAGTGCCTGCCTCTCCTCAGCCATTCCTTTGCTTACATCCAGAGCACATTTCTAGGCCATGCTCCTTGTACACTAATGGGATTAAGCTCTTCACAGAAGGCAGCTGCAATCTTTTCCCATGGGGACAGCAGGAGCAGAAAATTGCCCACGCGTTCAAGCAGCAGCCCCAGAGCAAAGGGTGGTGCAGGAGCTCCCTCCCTATGCCCCAGCCACTGAGGCTGCTGCCAGCACTGGCTGTGCTCTGTGGAAAGCACTGGGGGTGGACTGGGTCTGCAAGAAGACCAAGAAGAAATCTGTGTCTCATCTACACTGTAAGGATTGCAGGGCAGTGCTCTAGGAGTGTGTCCGCTGCTCCAGTGACTCTGCATTTCATGTAGCTCAGTCCACAGGGAACTTGGGAACTACAGTGACCTGCATAGAGCAAATATTGTGTAAGATGACCTTAAAAAAACCCAGAAACATTTTTTCAGGGATCATTTATGTTTGAGACATCAAAGAGAAGGACTTCCAGCTCTGCAAATGAGTTTACTTAGACACAACTTCATCATTTTTGCAATTACTCACCAAACGCACCAATTTTAATCCTGCTCAATTCAACAGACCTCTAACATCCTAAATTTAAGCACCCAAGGCAGTTTTTGCCTGTTGTCATCTTAGGCTAATATTCTAAAGACAAATTTTCCCCTTCATTTTCACCTCAAGAAGAAACAAAATACAAACCTATAAATTTCCATGAGGATGTCCCTGTTTTTCAAGGTGTTCTGCTAGACAGTTGTGTTTCAACCTCTGCACAGAAGGATCCCAAGGAATGGCTCAGTCCAGCAGCAATTTGCATGCAGCAGCTCTGAAGGAGCAGAAATGCTCCTGCATCTGTGTGCTGGGATTCCTCACCTGCAGCTGGGATGACTTAGCAGAACAGCACTGCATCCTCATGCAGCATCACAGCCCCAGCCATGTCACAAACACCCTTGTTGACTGAAATGGTCTTGATTTGCCTCCTAGTCAAACTTTAATCTGTGATGCACTGTTATAAGAATGGACAATGCTTGGGGCTCTGTCCAATCCCGATAAATTTATATTCACTCTCCTCAGGAACAACAGGAGCAAGGTATTTCCCTGATGAACCTCACAGTTCCCTTTCAGAAAGGATGTCAGGGGGAAAAAAAAATCACATTTCTATAAACTTATAGTGCAACAAATTTTATAACCTTGTGATATTTTTTGGCCAGAACACTGTCTGTATAGTAGAGTTGCACTCCATACAATTCTTTTGATGAGCATAAATAAATTATTCAGTTTCTTTTTCCCCTTCTCTTTAAAGACACAGTGCACAAGATCCTGAGTGTATCAGTCAGTAGCAGCTCACTGGAATACCACTTACAGGATCAGGCTGAACTAAAGTGTGTTTGAGCATGTTAACACAAGCCCAGAGAAAAAAACAGTTCAAGGCTGAAGTTCATGTGAGGACAGTGGCTGATGTCATAAACTGTGAAACTGTAACTCCTCTAACTGATGGGTTGTAGCAAAATGCGCACTGTCTGTCCCTCTACTGCTCCTTACAAATGTGTTGATTTATCTTGTTTTGCTTCAGGTGCTCTCCTGCAAAGCCAGCATGAATATTACAGAAACTAGGCAATCAGTAAATATGTATAATCTTCCATGCTGACTACTCATCAAAAAAAGAAACTCTGAGTAATTCCTGTTTCTAGGGACTTTCGGTTTTTGTGTTGTTTTTTTTTTTTTTTTCTTCACAGAAGGCACAAACCAAATGAAGAAAATAGAACCTTCAGCTTGCTAGAATGAAAATGGAGACCTGAATTATTAGAAAGTCATCTTCTGTATTTCTAAACTGGACAGGTGGCATTTGATCCTCAGACATACTGTGGCGGCTTGGTTGAACTTTACATGTGCTGCAAAAGTGTTTTCAATCCTGTATTTTCATCTGGATACACAACTGTGAATGTGCCTCTCATGTCTGAATACACACTGTGTGTTATGAAATACAAAACAAAAGTCAATCAGTTTAGCTCCAGGTCTCTGATCCCTCCAACACACAAAGCTCAATTATGCCCTGCAGACACTGTGGTTGCTGTTGTAACTGTGTTAGTGCAGGGGCTCTGGTTGGAATCAGCCCACACATCAGGTGATTATCAAATACATCAGTAGAAATGGTCTCAGCTCCAGAGGACTCAGCATTTACTCCAGAGCAGTAAACACTGATTGAATTATAAACTTAACTCTAGAGAAAAGCAGTAAGATCTTCACACTATGACAGAACATCACAAATTCTGCATTGGCTAAACACTGCTGAAGAAACAATTTAGAAGTATATCTGAAATTTGAAATAAATATATTGGAAATATTTCATTCTTTTTCCTTTAAAACCCAGAGGCATTCATTATGATGAACTCTATTTGACCAAGCTGATACTCATCACTGTAATGAAGTGGAAGATTGTTGGTCTGAGAGCAGAGAAAATACTTTGTGCTGATTTGATCCAAATAGAAAAGAAACTCAGTCGTTTGGATGTTTAGGAATCTTGGTGTGTGGACAAAGTACAAGAGATTGAGTCTAATATTCCTGTCAGCTCCCTTCCTGCACTGCGCCCCACACTCCACAGCCATCATTTGACCAGCTGCACAGGCTTATTTTAGTTGCACATTAATTGTGCCAGGGACACATTCAGTATAGCTCAGAGGTTACTATTACAAAGTTTATTGGCTCAGGTACAGTGCTTCACAAACAACATTACACAGTGTTTGGTGTCAGTTCAGGCAGTGGCTTTGCCATTTTTATATGACCTGGGACATGAAGAACCAGTTTTACTAACCCAAGCCAGCTCCACACAAATATCAGAGCCACAGTACAAAACCAAGAAAACCCAGAAATGCAAGACTTGCATCTTTAACTTCATAAAGCCACATTAGATTCAGCAAGCTGCTGCTCAGGAGGGTGTTTCTTGACCCAAGCTAATGCCAGACAGATGCACTCAAATACCCATGAGCAACATTTACTTGTCACCCAACTCATGAGGAGACCCCAGCATGGAAAAAGAAACAGCAGGTCCACCAGAGTGGCTCTTGGTAGAGGGCACCTGAGGACACAGCCAAAACTGGTAAACTGTGCTGGATCCACAGTGCCAATTCAGAACCAGTAAGGTATATTTGTAACAGCAATTTTCAGGAGGTCCTGTGTCATTTTACCCATCTGTGTGACAGCAATTTCAAGGTATCTCAGCTTTACAACACTCTGAACAATGAAGTGACTGAACTTCTGTTACTCTGAAGAACATGGAAACACCTCAGTACCAGTTATGCAATGCATACCAAAAAATAATTTATGTGGTGTGATACAAAGCCATCACCATAATCTGAAATTCACCTCTTCCAAAAGTCAAGGCAAGAAGTCTCACAGCATGTCTGGAAGGCTACCAATCCAAGTGCCAGCAGAAACATAGGCATTGGCTTCCAAAGATAAGACCTAGTGGCCAGATGTAGATCTTAAGAAGGTGTAAAGAAAAGCTCAGAAGCACAAAAACTGACAAACAAGTTTATTTATTCACTTCTATAGAAAATAATCTACTTCTCCATGTATCCTTGTGATTGGAATATTATTTAACAGGACTATTGATGAATATGGCTTAGCAATAAGAAGTAAATTTTTGAGCACATTAAAATCTGCTTAGATGATTTTAACCAATTATGCACTGATTTATTCTGGAGTCCCAGCCAGGTATCCAAGGTGAAAAAAAGCTACAAGAACACAACTGAGATGTTGCAGAATGGTGTAGGATGGGAGGCTCTAGGAAGGTTAAAGGAGTTTAGTCTTGGGGGAAGAAAGAGTCTCCTGGTTCCACTCTGTTTTCCTTACAACTTCACAGCAAAGAACTGTATGCAGCAAGGTGACAGATACCTGATAAACTCCAGCTGCACCAGCCTGGCCATCAGGCACCAAGGGAACTGTAGCAAAAATTGTAAGCTTAAACACCACCACAAGTGCCTAAAGCACAAAGAAGCACACTTAAAATTCTGTGCTTTTGCCAGCATATCTGAAAAGAAAACCAACAGTATTAAGAAACAATGTTGACATTTAATCTGTCAATATGCCTTGGAATTATCACCCAGATAAAGGGAGCACAGGGGATTTGTTCAGGCTCAGAAGTAACAACCAAAACAACCAGAAACACTAGAGAGGAAAATTTATGCTCTGTATATAATCATGGTGTATGCAGAAATTCCAGTCACAGAGATCTTCTATGCAGTGGTGACAGACTCTCACAGGCAGATGAAATAAATATCAAGTTTTGCAGTAGTGATTGAATAAAGAATACAGTGTAATATCCATCTTAATTTGACTGTCCTTGCATACTTCCTAAGACATCAGCCTGAGGACATATTTACAGGATAGTTTTCTTCCAGATACAGCAGCAGACAACATTATGGACTTTATACACATAAAATGCTGAATGCACAATTCTGCTACACAGAATATCATTTATTATCAGAAATCTCCAGGGAACAAAATATGTCCCGGGATTAATATGAATTTATCAAAGCTACCATTAGAGCTTTGTTTATTAAAAATACATAATTTTTAGGTAGCAAAAGTACCTCTAAAGATCTCTCACATGCCAAAGGAAAATGTTGGAATATAACTGTCAAAGAACCCCAACCCTCTCTGTAGGCAAATGATACCAGAAACAATTTAGCTGAGTTTGCATTTAATTGAAGAACATTATTTCTTGGTGTGGTTCCTTCTAGAGAGAAAAGTTAAGCCCCATATACACTACAAATCCTGATTTCAACAAGCCAGTTGAACTGTCCACAGTCAGTTTTACAGATAATAGGGGACAGATGCAGCACAGAAACCAAGTATTTGAGTTTCCCAGAATTATTTCTCTTTCAACTTTGTAACAGTACTCCCACCATCTACTGCTGCAAGAGTTGTATTTAATTTTTTCCAAACTTAAAATATGTTCTCCTCACCAGCCAATAGTGATTTAACATAGTTCTGTTTATCATAGTACCATTTTCTATTAATACTCTGAAATGCCCTAACTTTACAATATTCCATTATAGATACAGCTGAAGATATGCTCATATGAGCTAAATGAAACCATAATTCAAGCTCTGGCACAATGTAAGATACCAGAAACAGCCAGCAGGAGGGAGAACAAGATGCTGACAAAAATTCTGTCTGAGCAAATAATCATTAATTATTCTATTGAAGGCTTGAAGATATATCAGCAGAATTCTGTGGTGAGAAATATCATTAAAATCTTCCTTTCAGGAAAGGGAATGAAATCCTGAAATGGCAGGACAAAGTCAAACATACTCCCAGGAAAGGAGATACGATGACTTGAAATGCGAGGGAAAAAATCCCCGAAATTCGGAAATGGGGTGACCAGGCTGAAATGGCCTCAGATGACAAGAAGTG
>JAOTQP010000870.1:13234866-13265505 GCA_026413545.1 Cichladusa arquata | reverse complement strand
CCCCGAGCACCGTGCGGCCCCGCCGCGCTGCCCGGCCCCTGCCCCGCCGGGGTCGCGGGGGCCGCGCCTGTCGCTGCCCGGGGCAGTCGCCCCAGTCCTGCCCCGGCTCCGGTCCCTCCCGCTCTGCTCCACTCGCGCCGGCCGCTGCCTGCGGTTGTGTGCCCGGCGGTGATGCAGCGCGCTCCGTGGACCGGCTGGCGCAAAACGCGTGTTTCGTAGCCCTGTGCTTCGCTCCCGGCCGCGGCGGTGTCACATTCGCTGGGCCAGGTATTGGTTCAGAGGGGAGAGCCGCTCGGCACGGCCCTCCCTGCGTTTCTCGGAAATAGCGGTGCTGGCAGCAGTGCAAAGGGCAGGCGCGCTGTCCGCGCTCCGAGCCGCTGGTTTGTGACCCGCAGCTCCGGGCGCGCTGCACGGCTGTGCCCGGCCCGGCGCTGCCCTGCGCGGTGTGCGGCTCAGCCCCGACCCGGGCACGGCCGGCCCGACTGCCCCCGCCGGGCCGGACACTGTGCTCGGCCTCTCCCGGGCTGGAGCGCCACTTGTTTCCTTCACGAGCTGCACTGCAATGTCGGCGAGCTTGTTGGTGGCCTCAACAAAACTCCAGTAACAGTGCCGGTTATCGTTGTAAAGCATTTATTGTGTTTTAGGTCTTTGAGCACTGGGCTGCCGGGATGAGTTGCAGGGATGAGGGTACTTCTGGGTAGAGGAGGTGAAAAAGCGAAAGCTATCTTGTGGCTAGGTCTTGTTACTGAGTAACTACCAAAGCACGAGCCTCAGTATATGGTCCAACTTGGCTTGTAGTGATATTATTATTACTCTTACTCTTCCTTTCATTATAGTAAAGAAAGTTCACAGTTATTGTTGCTGTTTATGGGAAGGAGTTTTGGAAGGTGGGAGGATGCTGATAAATCTTGGAGCAGCTCAATCAGGGCATCCTGACACTGCGACTGAGGGCTTGCAAAGCTGCTTCCATTCAGGGTGTAATCTGGCTACAGTGCTCTTTATGAACTAGGCTTGAGTGTTTGTTATCTAACTTATTCAAATATGGAAGATACACTTTTTTCCATGTCTGAGACTAATCACATTAATTACTGCAGGCTTCGATTTAAACAGTATCTACTTTAATTTGCACACTACTTTTTCTAAATTCTCTGTGTGTGCTTAAGAATTGGTGGTAGTGTGACACACTGGAGTGACATAAAACCAGTTTGCTTCTGTTTTGTTTGCTGTTTCATAGTATAGATGACTTGGTAACATTCCAGGAGTGGTAGAAATCTTAAAGAGGTCAAATAAAGGCCTGAGGTGTTCTTTCCCCCCCCCCAGTTTAAGACTGAATTTGATGAGGTTTTCTGTGGCAGCTAGGGGCATTTTATATTATATTTAGAACAGTTGCCCCCCTCAGTTGCTTTGTTAGGGCTATTCAAATTGTCAGTCTTTCCATATGTTTTTTTCCACATCTTAGGAACTCCAGTGCCTCTGAACAATGCTTAAACAAGTAGCTGCTTTTATCTTGTTAGGTAATATGAGCAAACACTACTTATCTTGTCCCTGGATGATACTGTCATTTCCTAATCAATGAAACACACTTAGCAAGAGCACTTTCAGTAAAATTGCATTAAAATATTTGGTAGTTTGCAATGTCAAGCTTTTTACAGGAGTTACCAAACACTCTTATTAGCAATGAAAGCAAAAGTGAGAGTTGATTGGAGTTTTGCTTTTGTTTTTCTTTTTTTTCTAAAGATAGTTCTGCTGTACCCATGACAATAGCAGAACCTGTCTGTACTGAACATTTAGACTGAGAAAAAAACATGGATCAGCTCAATTTGCATGGTGATCCAATTGCAGTAGATGCCAGGCCATACAAGCTAATGTTGGTGACAAAAATCAGATAGAAATAAACAGCTGTTAAAGAAAAAATACCTGCAGACCATACTGAGTGGTACAACCCTCAGATTAGGCAGGTGTCCATCAGAAAAAAGTTGTGATATCTCAGGGTCATATCTGTCACAACTTGTTAGTTGGAGTACTAGCTCCAGTGTCCCAGTTCTCTGTTGCTGCAGTTGGAAATTTGGGGTGAAAACACAACTCATTACTGGTTTAGTGCTTATACAATTTCAGAAACAAAGTGATTTGGTAGGCAAAGATTTGTCTGTTGAGAGCCAATCCAGCCTCCCCTCTTCTACACTATTTTCCTCTCTGCATGTGCATCACAGGACATTTCCTCTTAAGTAATAGAGATTGTCAAATATTCAGTTTCAAAATCTTCAAAGTGTTTTTGAAAAACTGCTGAGTATCATTCTGATTGCAAGTAAAGTGAATATTTTAGACAAGAGTAGTTCCCAGTAGGTGAATATGCACTGGTTCCAGTACCGAGCTTCCATTATCGACTGGAGCTTACTCAATTGTACAAGTGTTCCTGGATTTTGAGGCTGGGCTTCAAATTATACAGTTTCTCTCTGAACCCAATAACAAGATAAATGTTTTTACATCACTTAGATTCTTCTTCCTGTGTACTTTGTTCCATATTCTTAAGCTTTCACAAATCCCCCAAAAGTGTAATTCCTCCTGTATGCTGGGAGTTTTATGCCATCCCCTCAGAGTCTGGGCACGGGCATATGGTGTGGTGTGTGTGCAACATGCTGATAAGTAACAGCAGTCTTTTTAATTCTTCTGATCATGAGACTCTCAAGAGACTCACCAATGCAGTGTTATCTGGGGAAGCTCATTGTCTTTATGTGCAGTATAGCAATGGCATTTCTATTAGTGAAGTTTTCTGCTAGGGACTTGGTATTACTGAAAAGGAGAGGTATTTGAAGTCAAAGTCCTTGTTGATAGAAAGCTGCAAGTGAGGGGGTATCAGCAGGCTCCTTGAAAATCACTGTTCGTGCTGTGTGATGTTAAGACATCACACATCTTGTGTCTATAGCAAGGCACAATTTATATAGCTGCATACATATAGCTAGCTATATATAGATTATGCAATACTCTATAGCAGTCTTGCCCCTCTGTGACAGTGGGGCTCTGTTCACTCTCTCCCCTTCCCCAGTGAGAGGTCCATGCCCCCCAGTGCCTCATTTGTCTGACATCATTGACACACCTGCATTTTCTTTCTCTTTGATTCCCAGTGCTCTGTTTAGCCTATATTTGTTTATTTCTGCACAGGCAAGAAATATTTCAGGGTGTATGTAGTCTGGAACGGTATTGAGAGGATCAGCTTGGCAGAGCTGTGTTGTCCAGTGGGAGCACAGCTGTGACTGGCACAGGCCAGGCCTGGGTTGGATGGACCATGAGCTGCAAGTGGGGAAAGGCTGAACCTTGTTTGCTGGAGTAATAATAGTTTATTTTGCTTTTGCCAATGAGATCTATTACTATTGCTTGGCATGTTTTGTAATTAAGCTGATAGCTATAATAAGCTGCCATGCAATTACCTCTTAGGAGGAGCTGACTTGCTATCTAGACTGTAAATGAGATCTGTTTCAGAATTAATTTCTTTCTGGATGCTTCAAGGAAACCCCAAATACATGTTTTAACTCTGTATGCCTTACATGTTGAATTTTAAGTATTTGTCACTTCAAATGACTTATATTACTCTGTGTGAGTGTAGGAGAGAACTGACTTCTGAAGCACTTCACGTGAGCGTGTGTTTATTCTAGGCTCTGGCAGCCTGTATATTCTTTATTTAGAAGGCTAGAGGTATGTGAGGAAGAGACATGAGTACTCTTTAGCCTACTGGATTTGACTAGTACTTAATGACTGCAAAATATTCTTTACAGCAGCCCGTGTATGTTTTTTTTCCTTAATTAAAATCTTGTGGTGGGAGTGTGAATGTGTTCTCTTATCTCCTGTAATTGTGCCAGTGGAAAGGCTTCGGAAGCGTCTGGCTCGACGCTCCTTGTGAGACGCAATCTTCACCCTCTCTAGGTTCATTATCTTCCAAGTTTTGATTTGCAGTCACATGGTCCTGTTACAAACCCCAAGACACCATTGCTCGAAAGGAGCACTGCAACTGTACAGTATTCAGACAATTTTTAAATTAATGGAAAGACACCCTTTCTAGAACCATTGCAGCTTTCATTGTTGAAAAGATAAATGTTTTTGCTTTTTCCTTAAGGGATGGGAAACTTACTGCAGCATGTGCAGTACTACAGCTGACTTATCACAAATGTGTAAACAGTAAACATAAGGCATTTTGTCATCACTTTTGTGATAATCTTGGATGTCAAACTGCTGGTTTGACTGAGGTAGAGTTAATTTTCTTCCTTGTAGCTGGTATGAGGCTGTGTTTTTGATTTGTGCTGAAAACAATGCTGATAATTCAGGGATGCTTTTGATTTTGCTGAGCAGTGCTTGCACAGAGTCAAGGCCTTTTCTGCCCCATACATCATCCCACCAGCAAGGAGGCTGGGGATGCACAAGGAGGGGACACCAGGACAGCTGACCCCGACTGACCCAAGGGATATTCCATACCACATGACACCATGCTTAACATTTAAAGCTGGGGGAAGGAGGAAAGGGGGGAACATTTGGACTAGTGACATTTGTTTTCCTCAGTAACTGCTACACGGGCTGGAACACTGCTTTTCTGGGAGTGCCTGCCTGCTCATGGGAAGTGATCACTGAATTCCCTGTTCTGCTTTGCTTATGTGCAGAGAAGTTTTACTTTCCCTGCTAAACTGTCTTCATCCCATCCCTTGAGTTTTCCACTTTTACTCTTCTGATTCTCTCCCATGCCACTGGGAGGAGTGAGTGAGTGGCAAGCCAGGCTTGGTTGCCATTTGGGGTTAAACCACAACAAAAACCATGAAAATCTTCAGTGGTAAAGTAATCTACTGTAAAATGTAGCTGTTTTTAAGCACTATATTTTGTCTGATAAATTTAGAATACAATCAGTTCCGGTGCTTACACTTGAACCTTGTGTTTTAAATGAATGTGGATCTGGTCGTGTATAGCATCTCTGCTGTTAATGTGCAGCTTCCATAAGAATTTTTTTGCTTGCATGTGCTTTCCTTATTTTCCGTAGTAGTGACTGGTCTCTTAACTTCTTTTTTCTCACCTCTGGTCCTCTTATTTTTCAATACATGTATAAAAAGGATGGATGAACTCAAATAGAGACATTAGAAGTGGTACAAGGTCATCATTCAGTCATAACCTCCATTAGCTTATCTCTCTCATCTCATAAGAGCAAATATCTCTCAATATTCTCACTTTGGTTCTTGAATATTGTCTCAATCTTATGCATTCTAATAAGGACTTTCTAAGGCCATTTTTTCCCTATGGTAATCTGAAGCTCGTATAATCAAAATAGTATGATTGTACTTGACTCTTGGATTGTTTTTTTTTAAACTCACTTAAAAATGTCTTGCACTTTACCTGCTGTTGTTGGATGCCTTTTCTCTTGCGTTATTAAAGATTGGTTCTTCTGACATTTCCTCTCTTGTTCAAATAAATGTATCATTTAACCATACTGGCTTTTGGTTTGGTTTTCATTTCCACTGTTGTGGTATGGTATGCACTCCTTCTGTGATTGCTTTGAATGCTACCAAAGCATCCCTGTTGAATATAACTGTTAGTCACAGTTGTGTTGGTTTTTTTCCTGAAGAGGGTCACAATGCCCTCTAACTGTTGTTAGTTATCTCATCCCAGTGAGATATATCTGATAGGGCAGTTCCTTTGCTCCTTAGTCCTGGTTCATCTCCTTATTGTTGCTAATAGTGCTGTTTTCCATATAGGTTGTTGGCAAACTTTGCTTTTAGCTGCTCTGTTGGATAAATCTCCTAAAGGTTTAGGTAAAGCAGTGCTTCATACCATGGCCCCTTTCCACAATGTTTGTAAATAACATGTAATACCACAATTCATGGAGGTCTTGGGGTGCTTTGCAGAAGTCTTCCCTGTGTAAATACCAGCAGTACCACTGCACTAGAATCATCTCACTCAGCAAGGTGTACTGTACAGTAACTTGTAAATTATAAGAATATTTATATTTTTATGTCCGAAGTCTTCTTATCTAGCTTAGAAAAACGCAACATTTACCTCAGTGATCCATATTTTATGATGAATACCCATTAATTCCTTTTTCTTAAAATTTAACTCTTAATGTTTGGGGTGGGTTTTTCAATAGATGATCTAAATGCAATTTGTGCTTCATGATTTTTTCCTCCAAAAAACCTTGTTTTAGTTAAATAGATGTAGTCCTTGTGGAGGTATTCTTTGTTCAGAATATACCTTTATTTGCATTAAATTTAATAAGGATCTCTCACAACTGGAATAAAAGTGCTCTATTTCAGTCATAGTGCATAATCTTGTAGGTAGTAGTTCCAAGGCTGTTTGTCATATGTTTTATAGACAAAACCTAAACTGCAGCCTTTGAACTAAACATCAAAAGGCCTTTGAAGATACTTGGGGGAGTTGTTTTCTTGTAAGGGTCTCTTAATCCCAGTGGAGGCTTTTGTTTGCTTTTCTGTTTGTTGGTTAGGAGGTTTTTTTCTTCCTGAAGAGAAGGGATTCCCTATTGACTTTATAGTCACTCCTACTTATCAAGAACTTGTCTGTACAAGTCCTGCTTCTGTCATCCTCTAACTGAAAGCATAGTTATCAATACTGTCTCAATCTCTAAGTCACATAAAGATTAATTTCAGATTGTCTCTGGTTGTTCTTTGACTCACCTTTAGGATGCAGAAAGATACAGGTTCATCAGACAACAAGAAAGGATCAGGCATTTTTTAAAGCATTGTTTTCATTGTCCAAGTGCCTTATAGCATTGTGTCGGGCTTTTTCTTATTGGTTGGTTTCTTTTGTTTTCAGTGGCATTCTTTGTGTCTTCTGTGAACTGTTCTCACTCCTAGACCTTGATCTTTTTTCACACTGTTTTTTACCACCAGATATTTCACTACATGCCAAACCTCCTGACCACCACTGTGGCAGATGGGTGGGTATTATTTCCCCATGTCCTGGAAGTCCAGAAACGACAGCTATCAGTTGCTGTGACATTTTGTGGGCAGATATTCCTGATAAGTATGGTGCCTTGCCTGAGAGCTTGGGAGCAAAACAGATGACCAGATAACTCAGCAGGAGTTGTAGATCTTGTGCTTAACTTCTTGCACACCTGTACAAGATGGAACCAAAGAATAGTTTGGGTTGAGAGGGACCTTCAAAGGCCATCTATTCCAGCCCCTCTTCAATGAGCAGGGGCATCTTCAACTAGATCAGGTTGCTCAGAGCCCCATCCAAACTGATCTTGAGTGTTTCCAGGGATGGGTCATCTATCACCTCTGGGCAACCTGTTCCAGTGTTTCACTACCTTCATAATAAAAAAAAAAAGTATTATATCTAGTCTGAATTTACCCTCCTTTAGTTTAAAACCATCATTCCTTGTCCTGTGACTACAGGCCCTGCTAAAAAGTATGTCCACATCTTTCTTATAAACCCCCTTCAAGTAAGCAGTGGTTGGTAAGTGTGGTAATTTTAAGATTGTCATTGTGCCTTTAATTATTGAGTAATATTTTAGAAGGGTGCCTCAGCTTTGTAGATAAAACTAGCAGCTTTGTGGAATGCAAAATAAGTATATTTAAAGTTACAGCTGTAAGATTTTCTCAGATGTAAATATTTTAATTGCCAGGGATGTGTATTTTAACTGTTTAAATAGATTTTAATGTGTTAAGAATATAATTGAATACTGCACATGTGACTTGCAAAGTTAGTTCCTTATCTCCTTCAAGTACTTAAAGCAACTAAATCAATGAAATATTTCTGTCAAACACAGAATTTTCATATAGATTTGAATCCCTAGAAGAAACTATTTTCTGGACACTAGCTATTATGTATTTTTAGGTTAAGAACTAATCTTATGTCAGAAAAGATAGCTAAACCTGTGATGCAATGTTTGAGGAACTTGAGTAGGGTTTTTTTAGGTTGAAACTGTCAGCAAGGTAGTCAGGAGGAGCTGTGTCCCCAGGTATGCTATATAAAGGATAAATCTGGTAGCATTTCAGCCCGATTTCAGCTCTCAAGTTCTGGTTTGCAGCCAGAGCACTGTGTTTTGTGATCATGCTTCAAAGCAGAGCTAGAGTAAGTCCCTAAATGCAGTAAGAAGAGGTGACAGTGTTGGCTTCAGTAACTTGCCCATAGTTGGTAAGTTGTATAAACTTTTTTAAAGACACCTGAGTATCCTATCTTGTGCAGATACAGTTTTCATTGTTTAGTTTGAACTGCTGTGATGAGAGCAGCAGCATTGCTTTGGTTTGCTCTTGAGCTTGCCACAAGGAATTGAGATACTCATTTGGAGGATTGGTCCTGGGACATCTGCTGTGTACACTTGCAGCTGCTGGGCTCTGTTGAGCCTTTACTCTGAAATCACAATATGAAAAGTCCAGTCCCAGTCGTAAAAAGCAGAATTTTTCATGACATTGCTTTAACTTACCTTGGTGGCACCAGTGGGAAGGAAGGAGTTCCCACTCTCTGTGTCTTTATAGTGCATGAGCATTCTAAGGATTTGTTACATTTGCATTTAATACAATTTCTTGTACAGGGTTTGTATACATATATGTATGTGTGTGTTCATATATCCATTAATTAGAAAGACATGTCAAATGGAGCCTATTTTTGTCTGCTCCATAGTGAAGAAGAGAGGATATGTGTGTTTTCTTTTGTACAGGGATTTTGTTTTCCTTTAAGTGTGGTGGTATCATGCATAGTTTTCTGTGAGCTGGCAGTGTGAAGTACTTCTTGGAAGTTCTGCATAGAGCTAGGAAAGGGCATGTTATAGTTTGTGAAGCAAGACATTTATTAATAGCTAGAACTAAATCTAAAAGCCAGGTTTTGTCTTCGGGTGTCAAACATTTGCTACTCTTAGGCATTCTGCTTTTGAGTGGCTGTGGAATTGTAACAAAATAGGTTTGTGCTCCATTAAATGCCTGTGGTGCCACACTTTGTTTGAAGTCAGAGCAGAAAACGTGCAATGACAAGCTTGGGTTTTATTTGATTGGCCTTGTAAACCTCAAACAAGCAAAGACAATAGAATGGTCTTTAAATTGACCTTTCTTGAATGTTTCCTTGCAGCATTGGAAACACAACCATAACAGCCTTGTGCTGCTACAGGAGAACCAAAAAATTCAGTTGAGTAGTTCATTGTCCAAACGGAGTGAAATACTAATTTAAATGATATTTGAGAGGGGAAGGAAAACTGTTATTTTAAAATCCTTTAAGGTACAATTTTAGGAATACAGGTAAGGCGACCTTCAAATTTTCTTTGAGAATGTCAGAGATATATTTTTAAAATTGGGGCAAGAAGGGAGAAGCGATCAAACTATCCCTTTTCCAGTTCCTTATGGTATTTGCAACAGAAAATTTTAAGGTTATTTGGAGTAGGTAACAGCAAGAAACGTCTAATGAATTCATGCTCTAACCTGTAAATATGGGAGTTTGAAAAAAATTCAGACATGAGTTTAGCACCATTTGAGTTTCTTTCTGATGTGTGCTTTCTCAGCTGTAGGAACAGTCTTTCCTTATAGAATGTATAGATTTGTTCACAGACTTCTCATCATAATTTAAGAACACTCTTGATACCTTCAAATTTGGTTCAAAATGCCTTATCTTTGATTTGTATATTCTGTAATTTAAACATTGTTAGTATGAAGTTTCTGTCATTGTGTATCCTTCTTGTTTAATGTGGAATTAAGGATTTTGCATGGTGTTTGCTTTTTACACATCAGGAGATGAAATTTTGCAGGTTTAATGTTTTAAGTGTTTAGAGTGTACTTGTTTCAAATGCTGTTACTGCTCAAAGTAAATTTCTGGCTAGATTTACTATCAGGAACTCTGAAAAGCTGTAAGTTGAATTCAGCATAACATTGTGTGTTTTATGTCCAGTTTCCACGTAATACACACAGGCAGCAACTCCTCATGCTTCCTTTATGTTGAATGTGAACTTTGTCAAATTTGGGAAAAAAAGTCCATCTAAGAAACTTTGTAGGGAGGTGCAAACCTCAGGTGGATTTTAGCAGAGTTACTGACAGTAGCAGGTTTGTAAAGTGGCTTTGCTGTAACCAGGGCTTGAGAGACCCACTCTGCTGACAGGGGATGGGCCACTTGGGTAAAGGCCAGTGCCAAAGCCTTCTTCAGTCTGGGTGGCTTTTATCTGAGCTATGGCATGGTGGCCTTCAGAACTTCAGTCAAATACAAGCAGCTATTTGGTAGTGGCATGGAATTTTGTGCTTCCTGTAGCTATTAGGCTTAGCCAAAGTGTGGTAGAGCAAAAACTGTCCTGGCACACTGGTGCTCAGTGCTGCTCCTAAAATCCTAGCCAGTGTCTTTCCCAGTTAATCAAAGTCATCAGGGGAGGGGAAGATTAATCTCAGGGAACAAGACTTGATAAAGAAACAAAGAGTAACAGAGGGAAGATAGTCTTTTGAACTGAAAATTGAAGGAGGTTGAAAACCTGGAAATTCCCTAAATGCTTGTATAGAATGTGAATGGATAAATAATCACAGTCCAGAAGAGCTGGGAATTACTTTTAAGCTTTAATGTACAAATATGATTTCTCCTGTGCTTTGTAGTGATGTTTTGAGTTCTTACTGAAATTTTTCTTGATCTAGGTTACACACTACAAGCAATATCCACCTAACACAAGCAAAGTATATTCCTACTTTGAATGTCGTGAAAAGAAGACTGAAAATTCCAAATTAAAGAAAGTGAAATATGAAGAAACAGTTTTTTATGGCTTGCAGTACATTCTGAATAAATATTTAAAAGGTAACTGTCTCAAATTTCAGTAAAATCTTTCCTCTAATGAAATAATCTAACTTTTTCTCAAGCTTGTAGTCTTAGAGTTGAAGCAATTCCATGTTATCCTGATACACCACAAGTAGTGACATGCATAATATCTTATTTATGTGATTATGAAAAGAGTTGTCCACCTTCACAAATTGGTATTGACTTAATCCAGACACCTTTCTACTATCTTTATTTATGCCAAAGGTGTATAAAAATGAAAAGGTGTTCATGTCCCAACTTCAGTGGGCAAAAGTGAAATGAATAGAAAGAGACCAGAACTGTGCATAGAATCACAAACGGATAGAGGACTTGGTGGAAAATACATTTTGTGTTTTGAACATTAACTTCAGTTCTGTATTTGCTGGTTTGTTTACCATGTAAGCCAATAATGGTTTTAAATTTCCTTAAATTAAATTTTAATTTTTCTTAAATTTTGGATGGCCCTCAGCTTAGATCATTGAGTATGGCAGCTACATGTGAAAGTCATTTTTATACTGATAATTTTAAGAGTAACATGTGAAAATTCCTTGATACTGTTTAAGATCTTGTTTGTTTTTTTGCCTTAAGTATGAAATTCACCTGTTCTGACCTGAGTGCATGTTGCCTTCTGCCAAACTTTAAAGGAAAACTTTAGTCGTATGTTTTATGTGTCTTTGTCTTGATCCAATAAACATCTCTGCCAATTCCACCAAAGACTGAAATTCCATTATAATCAAAACACTTGATAATTTTGTTTCTTTTGTCCTCAGCAATCTGAGGGTTGTTCTCTAAGGTAGATGACTGGCCCTATAACAGTAGCATGCTTATTCAGATAATGTGGTTAGTCTGCAGGTTCCTATCACAAAGTGGTCAGTCAAAGGTTGGTTGCAAAGTCTCTCCATGGGGATTCTCCCTGGAATGGCACAGCTTAACCCTTGTGCTGGCTGTGTCCTTGCTGCATGTGCCAACTTGCACAATCAACACGTTCTTCTGGGAAAAGCACTACTGTTAAAACTCTTGATCTCAAATTGTCCTGAGTCATCTGCAAACCACAAGTGTATTTTACCCTCATGGTTTCTTGAGCATTCTAACCTATTTAATAAATGAAAGTAAAGTTTGGCCTAAGCATTCTGTATTTGGCATTTTCTTCATATCTTTGTTGAAGGCAAAGTAACTTTGCTGTGCCTGAACCTTTTTGTTATTTATTTTTTCAATTGATGAATATTGCAAGTTTCTAAGCTTTTATCTGTTTCTGAAACTCCAGGTAAAGTGGTGACCAAAGAGAAAATCAAGGAAGCCAAAGAAGTATATAGGGAGCATTTTCAAGATGATGTCTTCAATGAAAAGGGATGGAACTATATTCTAGAGGTAAAAAAAATTGCAAAAATATTTGGAGATCATTGTGAGGGATTTCTGAATCAGCTGTAGAATAAATATGACAGTCTCTCCTTTTAATCTTGATAGTAAAGACTGGATAAATTTAGCTTCTCATGTTTAGTGTACAGGGAGTAGCAGCTGTTGAAGAATAATCATATAATTGTAATTCCTTAGAGAAAAGTAATTTTCATTCTTTCAGATGCCAAATGCGGCTTTGCAGGTAATAAGGATTTATGGCTGCCATCAGCCAGCTCCTGTGAGTGGGGGCTTGTTGGCAGGGCTCCATGAGTGATACAGCACTCAGTGGTTGCCTGCATCATTTACATTTCTTTCTCTAATCATTACAGTTCTTACTCTAATGCAGAAAGCATTACAACTTCTTGGGTGTATAAATAGTTCCAGAAAATACACGTTTTGCGTAGTTGTTTTGTAAATTTTTGCGATATATGAATGTTGAACTTTATCATAAAATATAAACCTTGAGCACTTGTGACACACAAAACTTAAGTCTTTTCACAATTATCTTTTCCCCTTTCATTTAAAAAAGTGTTAGACTTCAAGTAATTGCAGACATCTCTTCTCTGTAAAAGCAACAGATTCAGACTAATAGTATTCATCAGAGCTGTACTAATCTCTGCAGATTAATTAAATGCTAGGTTTCATTGTGGGTTCTGGTGAGTGAATATTTTTCACATTTGGAAGCCCTTTTTTCGGCCCTTTGCATTTATATTTCCCTGAATACCCTAATTGTATGTACTTTTATGGTGGCATCTGCTTATTAAAATAACTGGATGTCATCCTGCCACCAGGGTGGACCATAGGTGTGCAAGAGAAGAGTGAATTTCAGCTAAATATTGCAAATGGCAGCAAGCCCATGGTTTTCAAGAGAGTTATGGAGAGGTTTGTAGAGGACTTGCATCCAGTTCAAACAACTACAAATGTGAATTCTATCCATATTTATGTTTAAGCTACATTATACATTGTGAACTGCTTTCAGCTGTGTTAAAGTAAGCTTGATCCCTCTTTGGATAAACAGAATTAATAGACTTTTGATGTTGCATGCCTGTCCTCACTGAGTTGTAATGTGACTTGACTAAGTCCATTAAATTTTTAGTCTAGTCAAAATAAGCACTCCTGCATACCCTCTGTGTACATTTATTACTTTGTCAGGTTTTCTTATTCAAATTTTTTATATGTATATAAAACCCAAACATGATTTTCATGTCTTGATCTCATATGCTGGTGGCTCTCAAACTGGAAGTGTATGTACTCTTTGAGTCCTTGTATGCCCTTTATGCCCAGAGTCCCTGCTTCTGCTCACTGAATTCCAGTGTATGTTCACACAGCTGCCACTGTTTCTCCCAGCTCAGTTGCCTCAGGTGTGGTAGGTAAAGTGGAGGGTGCAGTGGCTGTGTGAGTCAAGTGCCAGGATGAATTTGAAATGTGCACATGAGAGCAAATGAATGGCTAAATACTCACAGGGTGAAGGGTGAAAGAAGGGAATGGATTTCCTGGAGAGCAAGGGGCTGGTGTAAAGTCTGGAAGTTGGCAGGAATCGATGATGAGTGATAGAGGTGTAAGCCCTGAATTGTACAAGTCAAGTCTATCAAAAATTTTTGCAAAGGGCTATATTACAGAGCCATGGCATAATTATATCACTTTTCTTCCATGAACCAAATTGACACCTACAGCAACTTTGAAATCTGTTTGGTTTTTTGTTTTCACTTAGCTATACTTTTGCCTTCATTGAATCATTAATAAATTGTTTTGATGCTTTTTGAAGGCTTTGTTGTCTTTTATTAGTCCATATATCTCCAAATCTGACAACTAGACTCTGTGTGGTATATAAATACCATTTGCTTCAGGTTACATTTTTGAATAAACTTTTAAACTTTTTAAGATACAGGAGATTTCTGATGTCTGTTGAGTACTGGAGAGTATGTTTTGATGCTAGTTATGAATCTGTAATTTCTCTGAATTGATGCAATTTTTGTTGCCTTTAATAGGATATCTCATGGGAAGCTTTCTGTCAAAATATATTATCATCCAAAACATTCTCAGTATTGCCAGTACAGCTTGTAGAGCTCTTACAGAAAGTTATAATTACTCCTCTCAAGTTGCTATTTGCAAGTTACTCTTTTTCAAAAGGCATATTTCACACAATATTTAGTCCTTTAGGGATAAAAGACTGACAAAAGAGTGACATTCCAATATAAGACTTCATGTTTAGTGGGTAATTGAGATGAAAATATTTTTCAAAATAGTTATTAAATGGATCCTGCTGTAATAAATGAACAAAGCACACGTCTATACTAAACAAAACTAGTGGATTTTTTTAAGTGGATAGTAGCTAAACTTTTTTTAGCTTACTGCATGTGAAAGCATTGAAGAAAATGGGTAGTAAATATTTCTTGTTCTGTGGATAGAACTTATGTATTTTTATAGAATGCTTAAGCCTTCCTGGCTCAATTTGCCCAAAGACTGCAACTGATAGCCATCATTTGTTTTGATAAAGAGAGTGGCTTTTAAGTTATTACTTTTTCTTACACAGAAATACGATGGCCATCTTCCCATAGAAATAAAGGCTGTTCCTGAGGGCTCTGTAATTCCCAGAGGAAATGTTCTTTTCACAGTAGAAAACACAGATCCGGAGTGCTACTGGCTCACAAATTGGATTGAGGTAAGTTTTGGAAATCTAACACGTTTTTTCTAAGTAAATGTTAATGCACTTTAAGGTTGAATCCTGTATTGCTTTAAAGGCAAATTCTGGCAACTTTTATTTTCTGCTTTAATTCTTTTCTGTAGTCATCTTACACAGACTTTTTCCCCCACTTGGCAAGAGATCATAATAATTGTGCAGGAAATTCACAGCAGTACTTTCATCCATAAAAAAGGAGGATGGGGGGAGCTGTGTGTCAGCTTGCTAGTGATAACTCCTGAGAAGGTCAATACCTTCCCTACCTCATAAAAGCTAATTGCTTAAGCCCTAAAGCAAACTGTTGGAGGCACCAGTACTTTCTGAACAGGGAATGAAAATAAATAGACCTTTTTGTGCCTGATTAAATGCCAAGTGGGCATTGCCAAGCTCTGAACAAAAATATGCACCTAATATTGTGATGGATTTTGTTTTAGACTATTCTTGTGCAATCGTGGTACCCAATCACAGTGGCTACAAACTCCAGAGAGCAGAAAAAGATTTTGGCCAAATATTTGCTGGAGACTTCTGGCAGCTTGGAAGGACTGGAATATAAACTGCATGACTTTGGCTACAGAGGAGTTTCTTCACAAGAGGTAATACTGCTTCTGTGACAATTTGAAAAGTCTGATTGTTCCTAGCTGTGAAGAGTTGTAGCATGTGTCAGGTAACTCTGTGGCCCTGTTCTGCTCTGAAATTGTGAATGCACAGAGCATTGTGTTTGGACTGTGTGGAGGGGGAGTTCTGGGGTGGCGGGGTGGGTACAATGTCTGAATGTGAGCACTGGACTGGGAGGAGTTTTCTCTGTCTTCCCAGTGTAAGTGAATGAAGAGAATATTGGTGAAGTGGGAATTGAGTCAGTCTTGCTGTTACAAACTAGAGCTAGGTGGTGACTGGACTTAGGCTTCTGTATTTGGCATGGAAACTGAAAGTTGCATCTTCTTCAGACTGCAGGAATAGGAGCTTCTGCTCATTTGGTGAACTTCAAAGGAACAGACACTGTAGCAGGAATTGCATTAATTAAAAAGTACTATGGTACAAAAGATCCAGTTCCAGGATATTCTGTTCCAGCTGCTGAACACAGGTAAGATACTAGTCTAAGCCTTTCTAAAAACAGCTTAACAAAATGTAATTCTTTTCTTACCCATCTTTGTATCCAGAAATATACCATACAGTATTAGCCGTGACTGATCCAGCTGTTGAAGCTGCAATTCTGTACTGATGCCTCTGTATGTTCTAGGGGCATGTAAGTAGCATGATTTTTAGCTATAAATGTATTTTGAATGTTTTTAACTATAACCCCCTTATCAGTGTCTTTTTTGGAATAGGCTTGAAGGCTATAGTCTCTAGATATTGAGGATTCACATTATAAACTTCAAATTGTCTTTTAAATATAGAATCATAAATTGACAAGCTCTGTGAATTGCAGTTCTGGATTCTCACAATTCATGTTCTCCCTCCAGAAGAGGCAGTTGCTCTCAAGTTTCCCATCAGTATAATTAGTAATGCTAAATCCTTGCTAAATCACTAACAATGGTGGATGAATTTTTAAGAATAAGGAAACTGATCGCAGACATTTGGGACTTGCCATACAGCAGATAATGCTGGAATTTTAAAATAAAAATTCAATGTCCACTGACTCTGATGCTGTGCATGAGAGCATTTTTAGGTCTTTGCACACAAGTTACTGAAGTCACTTAGCTGGTCTGAGCAGCTACATTAAACTGATCAACTGCATTCAGTAACTTACTACTGCTCTCAGCAACTTCGGTTTATGTGCTCGCCTATGGCCTTGTACCAAGGGTAATGTTCTGAGGTTCCCATGGGAGATTGTTTGTATAAGTTAGAATATTCATTGTATATCACTATTAAAAAAGAAAATGAATTCTGCTTTCTTCTTTAGATTTTTCTAACACATGGTAAGGTGCTTCATTCTCAACTTTCTGTTTTGTAGCATGAAGTTGTCAGAGCAGATGTTCTGTTCTTGAATCTGTAGCTCCCAAACTGTCTGAATTAAGTCTGTTTATTTAGTATATAGTGTATTTATAATCCGTTAAAGCAGCACAGAGCTGATAAGCACATAGTTTCTGCTGTTGTGTAATCATACTGCTTATCATTGTCTTGAAGTGTTGCTGGTAGGAAATACAGAATGACATGTAAATGCAATTCTAATATGAATTTTTCAATTGCCTTTGCAGTACCATAACAGCTTGGGGGAAAGATCATGAAAAAGATGCTTTTGAACACATAGTAACACAGTTTTCTTCAGTGCCTGTATCTGTGGTTAGTGACAGCTACGACATTTACAATGCTTGTGAAAAAATATGGGGTGATGACCTAAGGCATATAATTGAAGCCCGAAGTCCAGAGGCACCACTTATTATTAGACCAGATTCTGGGAATCCCCTTGACACTGTTCTAAAGGTAATTCTTTCTTGAAGCCATTTGTATACAAGATTGGGAGGGCAATTGTTTGTTTTGTAATGACTGGCTAGCAAACATATAATGATCTAACTTGGTATGCATTGTATATATTTGATGCTGGCTAATTTGAACCTATGAAAAATGTAGGTATTTACTTCATCTGAGTATAGATATGAAAACTCTTGCAGTCCAAATAGTTTTGTATTTTTCATCAATCCTATTCTTGCATATGGTTCTTGAAGCTTTTATGAGTTACCAGTTTTGCTGATGTCATGATGCTGGAATGCTTTTATAAAGAGAAACTTCTGTCACTTAACAAATGCAATGGGAAACAACTTGAGTGCTACTAAATGCCAGGCCAATAACAATTCTTACTGCTAAGTTTCTTGGCATCCCATGTTAATGTAATTCACTATTTTGTGCTACAAATACGTGTGTAGCCTGCTTCTCTCTTTTATAAGATGTGCATTTCAGTCAGTGGCACTGACTCCACATTGAAATATGCTTCTTGCCTCATTGCTCTTTAGAAAGAATAATGATTGTTGAAATTTCGTAAAAAAAGCTGTTGATACCTCTGAATTTGAGTAACTGTCAGCACTGTCCAAGTAAGAAGATAGGGGCAATGTTAGTTACATTGGTACTCTATAAAATTAGATCTATACAGCTTTAACACTTTTTTTTTTTTGCTTTGGGATAAGTGATATATCACAAATAGGATCTCTGAATGACCTTTATCAGAGCTGATAAGAAAAACTCCTATCTGAAGTGTTTCATTTTAAGTATCTGCGGCTTACGAAATCATGAAAAGCTGAAAGCCTCATCCACCACCTCAAGAGGTCAAAAGAAGAGCAGGATCTTCAGCTAACACATTTAAGAACAAAAAGTCACAGCAGGCAAAGGGAGAGAGAGTGGAAGCATGGTTCTGATTAGCTCTAGGGTGCAAGTTCTTAAAGACCATATTGTCTGTGACTGCTTTAAGGGCTTCCACCACAATGGCTGGCATGCTTTTTTTGTGTGTGGATAGATTTAGAGCATGATTATGTGGGCATATTTATGGATTTATTTTAATTTTTTAGAGAAAAAACATGACTCAAATGTGGAAATTGTTTCTTTATTGGAATGGCAGGTTTTTATTTTCATTTTGAACTGTCTTCTTTCCCTTTTCAATAGGTCTTGGAGATCTTGGGGAAGAAGTTTCCCATTACAGAGAATTCAAAAGGCTATAAGTTGTTGCCACCGTATCTCAGAGTTATTCAAGGGGATGGTGTGGATATCAACACGTTGCAAGAGGTAGGAGAGAGATCCTGTTCATGTGTCAGGGTGACACTGACAAGGTTGATATTTATCTGGACTCTGTTACAACTAGTCAGATGTTGCAGCAGAGACTGCTGATCCCACCCCTGCGCTCCATTCCAGACACTGGCAGTGATATCATAATGCATAAAACAAATTCATTAAAACTCCACAGGATATTATTAAGATGCATAAAAAATTCTAAAAGGCATTTTCTAATCCCCCTGTTGTATCCCTTCTCTTTCCACTGTCTCTCCTTTTGTTTGCTTTCATCATGCTTGTCAAATCTAATTGAGATCAAAATCTGGCAGTGTTTGGTCCTTTCATTGATGTCTGAGGCACACTGCATGATCACTGTGCTGCAGCCATAGTAGTAATTAACTGGTTTGGCTCATCAGTTTTGTACCATCTGAAGTCTGCTTGTCCTCACATATTCAAGGTGTCATTTTGAAGGACGACTTTTTAAAACCTAGGGTAAGGAAAGCAAGTTTGCTGATTGAGCAACTAGTGGAATAAGGATTAATTGAAAAGTCAAAAAAGAAGTGTAAAAGATTAAGCTATAGTCAGAGTCAAAATTGCAATTTTACCAAGACATAACTTGATTATTTAGTAGATTTTGCATGCTTGAAACAAGTCATAAATTCACCACTATTGACTAGAGGTAGATAGGAGGTAACACAATATGGTTATAAAGGCACAGACTTCAGTAACTACAGATGACAAAGGGCATGTAAGAGGAATAGGACTTGACTTGGCCTGCTTTGTCCTGAGTCTTTCATCTTCAGCTTATTAGAGTTCAAAACCAGAAATAAGTTGAATAAAGTTAAGATTAATTTTACTTGAATTTATTGACACTTGCCTTAGCTTTTTAAACTGACACATCCTTAGGTTTTTCTCAGCAAAGCTGACTTTTGCTGCTTCTCAAAATTATGAGCAAGGGAGGTATCAGTTTTGGTTTTTAGTTGGTCTGAAGCTATCTGTATGTCTAACATGGGCACATAATGTGAAGCTCAGTGACAGAACTCAGATTTGTCACTGAGATCCCCAGAGAGCAGTTAATACTGAGATTGTAATCTGATAGACTAACTATAGTGCAGTCATGCTCTGCAACTTTTTTTCCCCCCTCCAATGGCCTTTAAAGTAAATTCTGTGTTATTTTTTTGTCCCATGTGGCTTTTTGAGAATATACAACTATGCTAATAAGCTTAAGAGAACACAAGCATGAGAGGTTAATAGCTGGGAAGAAAATCTTATCATTAGATAGCAGGGGAAGACACTCTGTCAAAGAAAACAAAACCTACACAGAAGAAAAACATTTTTGCTTGTTCTAAGCAATGATCCAACAGGACTGATGCCTATATTAGACAAGTGTGTTGTGGGTGAGATTTTCATGAGTTGTGAGAGGACAGAAACTGGACTATTGTTTCTTGTAAGGAACTCTGGTTGCTTCTTCTAACTTATACTGGACAAAATTCAAGGATGTCTTATAACATCAATTCTAATTAAAATATTAAAGCAAGTATTTAAAAATCATTGCACTAGAGTGAGAAACGCTCTGCTCTCCATGTTTTAAATAGAGCAATAAAACAAATTGCAGCAGCTAATGGGAGAGGATGAGAGGCAGAATGAGCAATTCTTTGTTCAGGTGATCTGCCTGTTTATATAGTTTCCTTATGAAGCTGTAATTGATTATGAGACATCTACCTGTAAAATGTAATAGAAGAGAGCAGAAGGTCCAGTTCCCCAAGACACAGAGAGCAGACAGGTCACTGCTGCCCAGTGGCACCTTCTCCTTTCTTCCTGACTCTGATCTTGCTGTGCCTTGTGTCAGCTTTGGTCGTTAAACCACTAGTCATTAAAATAATTTAGACCACACATGTAGCAGCATAACTAAGTCAACCAAAGGGGATCAGTTTTGTGGTTTAGTGAATTAAATTGTACCCTAAAAAGGGGCTAACACTTGCCAGCACTATACAGAAGGAAACAAACTGTTGTTTTGAGCTGGGAGAAATGGGCAGGAAAGGAAGTGACATTTTTCATTTGACAGCAGCAAATTATGTTGGAGCAAAATGACCATGATTTTGTAAACTAATTTTAGTTTTATTTAAATATCATTAATCTCTTAATCCTTTTATGTCAGTAAACCCCAGGTTTGACCATGCTGAGTTTTAGAAGATTGGATAGTGGCATAACATCAAAAAACCCCTAAAACAACAGCCAAAACCTAAAATAAAACAACTCACCAAAACCAAACCAACACTGAAGTATATTATTTTGCAAAAGGAGTTTACATGAACAAATACAATGTATCTCTGTGGCCAACTTTTTCCCCCTCTTGTAACCCGTGCAAGATTTTTATTCCAATTATTCCATATCAGCTTTCAATTCTAGGCATGATTTATTGTTGCAGATCAGATGAAAGGTAATGGGTACAGTAGGAAAATCTAGAATGGGTAATGACCAGTAGTCTCATTTAGCTATCCAAACTAGCTGAAACAAGAATATAGAAAACAACTCAGAGTATAAACTGGATTTTAAAATTCTTTGTTTTAATAGGGGATGCTGGTAGAACAGGTAAGGAAACTTTTTTGATTTTCTTTGCATTTTCACTTTTAAAAATCATTCCAATCTGCTAACTCCACAATATACTACACTTTCAAAGGATTTTCTTTGAACATTCAATTTCCAGATGTCTTTAAATTTTTGTACAAAATAAATCCTCCAGTCTGGAGTCACAGTTCATGTACTAATCATGCTCATAATGGTCAGAGGAAGCTGGTCAAAACCTTGACACCTGAATTGTTCTCCCTGTATAGGTCTGAAAGTGTGAAACAAAAAATCTTTCTGTATTCTTTTCCTTTGGGGAAGCTTCGGTTGTTTCAGATCTCCCCCTTTTCTTCTTCCCTATTACTACTGCTGTTTGCCATCTTTCCTCCATGCCTAAGGAAGTAATAGTATCTGGGCCTTTGCTGTGGCTCACTGGTACAGCCAGAGCTGGCTTTCAGCTCAGTCTGGATTTCCCTTCCCCTCCTCACCCGACAAAGATCAGTCTAAGTAAGGAAATCCCTTGAGAGAGTGGAAAGCTAGAAGCCAGTTCTTCACCCAGGGTAAGTGAGGAGCTGTGCCTATAGCATGAGATGAACAAACCATCTGTAAATGAGAGCAGCAGCACGAGCTAAAAGGGGGTTCACGTTTCTTCTCACCCAGGCAGGAGGGCTAAGCAGCCATGGCCCAGCTCTGCTGTACTTGCACTAACATCTGTTAACCTGCAGGTATCAAGGAACATGAAGCCTCTGCAGCCCCTGCCTTGGTGTAGGGTGTTGGTTATACCAGGTAGCTGTATCTGGCAGGCATGTTCAACTGAGTTCAGTGTCAGACCTGGCCTTTGTAACTGCACAGTGAGGTGAGCAGAGCACTGGCTCAGGCTTGGCCAGCAGTTCACATAGCTCAGACCTGCTCAGGGTCTGAGCAGAACCAGAGGCCAGGTGGAATTTAACTATATTTGCCTCTTTAAAAGACAGTACAGATAAGTAGAATCCATACCCAGCCCAGTTAAATCTCATTTCTTATAGCACCACTGGGCATTGTTCTCAAGTAGCACAATGGTATACAAAATACCATTTCTTACCCTTCCTTTGTCAGCTTTATTTACTCTTGAGGTACTTAAAGGAGAATTTAATTAATTTCAATCGTTTATCTTCCCTGAGTACCTCTGTAAACTGCTTCCAGGAGAGTCTAATCACCTGAAGATAAAGATTCCTTTTGCTCTTGGTCGCTGAGAGGGTATGATGTGTACTGCTAAAATCCACAGGATTGTCACATATTTAAGAGAGCATTTGTTCAGGATACAAAGCTTTCAAATGATTCTGTTGAAGTGGAAGTCATGGTGGTAGAGCTTGAGATGCATTTTGCTTGACTTGCCAAGTTAGGCTGAGGAAGTTGGTACCCTTGGAATGATGGAAACTCACTGGTAAGATTTCTCCTGGGGAAATCTCTATCAGAAATGTACTGGGAAGGTGTTCTGAGCATGCCCTCAGAAGGTTATGACTCTGCTGTCCATGTGTCATTCAGACTGAGAGTATCTGTGAAGACAGTCTGTATGTGACTAAGTGTATAAACAAAATACTGGTGTGCTCTTTTGTTTGCACTACCAGTTTGTCACGGTCTGAAATTGGAATTGAGTTTTTCATTTTTTCCCCCCCTCTTCTGAGCCTTAGCTGTCCCTTAAAAAAGGCAGCTGGATATCAGTAGCTCCTGAAACAGTGTTCAGTGTTAGTCTGGCATTTCTTCTTGATGCAGGATGCTAAGATTGCCCAAAATTTGACCAAATTTCTGACTATGCTCAGTTTTGAAAATCTGCACTGTTCCCCATGGATTAAGTTCTTCCATTCTGCTTCTTGCCTTCCTGTTCTTCTGGATGGATGGTATTTTTTCTCACCCACTCTGGTTTACTCACCTGCTTTTGGAAATAAAATGTTAGGACAAGAGAGTTTGAGGTCCTTTTCTGTGGCTATAACCATCATTTCAGGCTGTCATAAGAGTAACAGGTCAGGGAAGCAAATCTTGGCCCTTTAGAGCATGACTAAATGAGCACCTGTTACTCCAGGCTGGAGGATGTCACATTTGTCTGAGTAGAGTGAGGGTGGAGGGAAATGATATGGTAACTTTTACCTTGGCTGTTACTAGCAGTTCACATTGATCTGTACCTGCAGGAGAAGGTGGCAAAGCAAACTCTTTGAGCAGTTTTATGTGTTTTCATTTCCCTTCTTTGAACTTACTGATCTTACTCTAGACAATGTGGTTTTCAAGAGAATTGCTCTGTTCAAGTCATTGATCAGAGAGGGTAATAACTTTCTGGAGTTGAGCAGGATGACTGCATTGTTTCAGGATACCCATTAAATCTTTTATTTTCTTTAGAGATCAGTTTCTCTGGGCATTGCATTACTATGCCACCTTAGTTTGGGAATAAATGTGCTGGCATTATAATTGTGTTACAGCAAAAGCTTTCCAGTTCCACGCTGGAACTGTAAATAAAAATGCCAAGTATTGGCCAAATTATTATGTACATCTCCTGGAAACTGAATGTTAGTTGGCTTAATTGTCTGTAAAAGCATCTTGTTTAAGTAGTGTAATATTTTTATGGGAAAAATTAGGCATGGTCTGAAAGTACGCTCCATCATAATTTTCTTTTTCTTATTAGATTGTGGAGGGAATGAAGAAGAATAAATGGAGTATTGAGAATATTGCCTTTGGATCTGGTGGAGCTTTGTTGCAGAAACTAACCAGAGACCTCTTAAACTGTTCCTTCAAATGCAGTTACGTGGTGACCAATGGCCTTGGGGTATGTCTTTGTTCAGCTTCTACCACTCTGCTTTCAGAGTGGCCTCCCCTCTTGAAAACCTGTTTGACATTTCCTGTTACATTGCCGCCATCTGCATACCACAAAGTCCTTTCCTCCTAAAAACATCCTCTTCATTTTAGGTTAATGTCTTCAAAGATCCTGTAGCGGATCCCAACAAAAGGTCAAAGAAAGGACGGCTCTCGTTGCATAGGACACCTGCTGGGGAGTATGTCACACTTGAGGAAGGCAAGGGGGATCTTGAAGAGTATGGACAGGTAGGAATTTTCAAAATCTGTTGCATCATTCTTCATGCAAAAATAGACTGAGAAAAAGGAGGCTATAACTTAATTTCAGAATTTATTTTTGATCTGTCATTTTCTTCAATTCCCATCTCATTACCTCAAAAATTACCTCAGTACCAAATTCAGCAACACCAGAATGTTAGAATGACAGTAGAATGTTCAGGCTTTGCAATTACAGATCTTTCTCTTTTGTTTGTCTTCAGAAACATGAGGACATTACTGCTTTTCCCCAAAACTAAAGTCTCAGTGTTGCAGAATATGTATTGGCCAGGTAGTTTTGTTTGGCCTGTATTGTAGTGTATTTGAGGTGGAACAGGGACAGCCATAACTAAAACTATGTTTCTACTTCACCACTGAGATTTTTTTAAAAATAATTCCTTCAGGAGTTAATTCTCTGTACACAGAGTAGTTCTACAGTTTTTAAAGATGCAAATTTAAACCAGGAGTTCAGTTTCCCTGTGAATTCTTTACAATTGCAAAATGGAATGCTATTTCCATGAAATAACCCAAAACTTTATGTCAGTCTCAGACTTTCAATTTGATATGTCTTGTGTTTCTGTGTCCAACAACGAATCATTAAACTACGTGTTGAGTCTTCCCAAGTTAAGAAGACTGTAAATAAGTTGTCAAATTGCACTTCTGCTTTTAGAAGTTGAAAGTTTTCTGATATACAGAAGCTGGTTTTGTACTACTAGGCACACTGTTTTACATAACAGTAAGCATAAAACTTTGATATCTGAGAAATTGCAAGATGAAAAAAGCCTGAGTTACACACACTGAAGATATGCTGCTCTGGACACAAAGATTTTATAGAAATTTGTAACATTTTTCTATGCACATATCCATGTACATATGTTAATGATGATGAGCATTCCTATACATATAGAGAGGGAAGGACCTAATGGTGAGAAATCTCTTCAACACAAACTACTAGGCTTTGGCTCTGAAATTAGGCAGTATATTGTCACTTCATTTTTGTCAGGTGAAATTATTGATTTAAATTTTTTTGGTCCTAGGAAATTAGAGAGGGTCATTGGTGTGGTACCAGTTCTGGGGCTCCCTGGAGACAACAGGGATGTGTACCCTTCTGTGGGCCCATTTCTCTAAAGCCACCAAGGTCACCAAGTGCAGGGACTGCTCAGTGTTGCTGCTGTGCTGACTTTTGTTGCCAGCTCTGCTTTTTGCCCTTCCAGTGTGCTGTGTGCAAGCCCTTCCTGATATGCCGTTTTACAAAATATATGAGTAAAGGACACAGTGAAGAAAGAGAATTATTTTTTTCTAGAGGAAAAGAATACTTCATTTAAACCTCTATAACTGAGTTGTATTTGGTTGCATGTCACCTTTCTTACAAACTGCTCTGGCAAGGTGTATTTAGTGTGTACTTGGCCTTGGTCACACTCAAGGGACTACTTGGCACAAAGCTGCTGTCTGTGCTCCGGATGACCCAAGCCCTTTCTTCTGTGTAACCTTTAGTGAAAGGTGTCAGAAGAGGCTGTAAAGATTTAGTGTCTTGACAGTGTAAAGTTCCAGCCTTACCAGGCTGGATTTGTGTGCTTGCTTTTGAGTTGTGTGACCTGTGTTTGCCAAATCACTCTTGCTAAACAGTGGTGTTTCTTGCAGGACCTGCTTCACACTGTATTTAAGAATGGAAAGGTAACGAAGTCATATTCATTTGATGAAGTAAGACAAAATGCCAGGCTGAAGAACAGTGAATTACAAACAGCATCTCACTAAGTTCCATTCCATGTCTGTGTATGTGTGTGTAACTAGTTCGTACTGCATAGCTACTGGTTTATTGTACAGATTTGTGTGTTTGTGTTTTATGACATTGTAGCCAAATTATTTGTTGGTTTATGGACATACTGCCCTATCTTTTGCCAGTCTTTAGAAGATAAAATCAGGAAATGGTACTTACCTTGTAAAACATATTTAATGCTAAAGTGTGCTTTTTAGGGCCCTTTGCCAGTAGTGATTCAATCTGGTATTGATCTTTTCACAAATGAGACAGAGCTGAGAAACTTTTTTATATATAACAGAATATCACAAAATGGATTTACATAAAATTATCATGATTGCTTTATGTTTATATTTAACTTGTATTTTTGTACAAACAAGATTGTGTAAAATATATTTAAAGTTTCAATAATTAAGTCTTTCCAACTTTTCATGATTTTTATGAGCACAGACTTTCAAGAAAATATTTAGTGGGGGGGAAATCCATTGCCTTTTGTCCATTAATCAGCAAATAAAACATGGCCTTAAAAGTTTGTTGTGACATTGTTCCATTTGACAACTAAATCAGGACTCGTATCTCCTTAAGGTCCCATAGAGTTGCTGACCTCACCATTTCTTGTAGTTGTCTGTATTAGTAAATCTGCATTAAACAAAATTACTGTTCTTACTAGAAGGTTTAGGTATTACAGACCTTGCTGGCACTGTAAGGTATGTAAGTGAAATGCCAAATTTGAAAGGATTCTCTACTGCAACTTAACTTGCCAAGTCTATCCCACTTGGTATATGCACCTCAATATTTTAAGAGTAAAGTTTTTAAGAGATCTCCTCTTCCACTATAGAATATATGTGTAAAATACTGAAATACGGAAGCGGTGTATTTTAAAGTAATTACACTTCTGGGTTTATTTTTCATATACTGTAAGTGACAAGAATTTAAAGCAAAATACTGGACTGGGTAGTGCACTTTTTTACTTTTTTGTATTTTTTTCATTGATTTGCCTTTTGTCAGACTGGATGTTAATTGTAAAGATGTTTAACTATTTTTGTTAACAACTTTAATAAAACTATGCTAGCCAAACTCCTACATGAATGGCAGACCTGTTTCCCCTTCTCACCCCATCCGTTTGTGGTGAGGAGGGACTTTTATTTTGCAGAGGGTAACTGTAAAACAATGTGTTTGAGAGATACTTTTGAACTGTCTGCACTTGATTGTATTTGCTCTCTGCGTATGCTTGTTATGAGTATCTGCTGGAAAATGAAACTGTTGAGGATTTTATTTGAGAAGCTATGTAGTAACCTCTGAAATATTTGATAGTACTGTAGGATGGCTCTCACTAGAAAAGTACCTCCCTTACTTAAAAAAACCAACAAAAGCAAATAGTTCCTGTTCTGCTGGCGATCAACTATCAGCTAATTGCTTAATATACTGATGTAATTAATTCTTCTAATTAGTAGATGATGTTACTGGAAAATGTTAAAGCCTAAAATAATTTAAGCGTACAAAATTTTATAAAATGTGCTTTTAAAGGAAGATTGAAAAGCCATACTACATTGTTCTTACTCTCACCAAAAAGGGCCACATCAAAGCATCCATAATATTTCCAGGGTTTGTGGTTAAGATGTTTATGCCCAGTCTCAATAGTTCTTGTTAATAAAAACTTGTTTTTCACTTGTAGTGTATGTAATTATACATTTAAGTGATGTATTGTTTCAAGAATAGTGTTTTAGTAAAACTAAATGCTGACCTTTTACACTGAGGAACTGCCTTCCCTTAGCTATTAATTATATTGTTTGGTTTTGGCCAGGAAAGATTTTGAATCTGGACTTAGGATCAGTAGCAGGTAAATAGTACAGAGCCTATTTCACTCCTCCACATGTGTACTAGGGAATTTTATGATGTATGGTTTAAAAAACAATAAAGTAAATGCTGCTTTCATTCTGTACCAATAAAAATTTTGATAACTATTGACTACCCATAACTGATATTTTTGTACTTGAGAACTGAGGATATACTGTGGAAGCACTGTTTTCATGTCTACCATGAAATACATTATAATTGTTCAGTATTGTCTAAACCTTTTCAGCTTATTAGTTCGAAACTCAAAGAAAATTCTCTACTTGTGCATGTCACTTTCAGAAAGTTGTAATGTCACTCATTTTATTAAATGTTAATAACTTTAAAAGAAAAAAAAAACAAAAAACACCTGGTGCTATTCAGACCTGAACACTTGTCTCTTTGTGTTTGGCAGTTTGACATTCTGGGCATCAAGGAGTTGACAGAAATTACTGCAGTGCTTGAACCATACAATATCCTAATTCTTCCACGTGAAGGCAAACAGCATGTTTGTTTGCTTTAAAATGCTAGATTTGTAGTCATTGATATATTTTAATTATCCCCATTTCATAATATAATACAGTATTTGTATTTAAAAATAGGAATTGGGAATTTTGTGTTTAATACTCTGATTTGTAACCATATTTAGCATAAGAAATGGATTTTGTAAGACAATTTTTTTTTCTTCAGCTGCATGATTATAAAAAAATAAAGATAGTTTTTTGGTACTTTGAAAGATCTGAGGAGAGAACAGAAGAGTACTTAACTGTTTGGTTTGCCAAAATCAAAACAAAGCTTAAACAGTTCTTTTCTTATAGGTTTTTACATTCCTTCTTGTTTAGTGAAGAATAAGTATTCCTCACTTAAATCCTCTGTTAAAGTAATGTTAATGTACTTGGCATCAAATACAAGTATGTAATACACATGGAAATAAAGTTTAGTTCTGGCAGTGAAAACCATAGCCATCTGACTGTGTCTTAAAGTTCTGATGTTGGGCATCAGATGCCATCCTGTGCTCTTTGTTGCCAAACACAGGCCAGAGCAGGGCTGTGCTGTCATTGCATTCCTTTAAGGAGAGCTGCCCAGCTGCCTTGCAGGCAGTTGGGGTTAGATAAATGTACAGCTCAGTTCTAGAGAAGAGAAAGCAAACTGGGCTCCATTTTTCTTTTTTGGAGTGTGTGGGTGTGTGTGGATGTGGTTTTGGTGATTTGGTTTGGTTTGTTTTTTGGGGGGGTTTTCTGCTTTTTTTTTTTTTTTTTATTTTGTTTTTTGGTCTGAGTACAGCTATGCTTCAACATTTTGTCTGTTTGTGCTTAAAAGTAAAGCACTTGTTTTTGAATTTGATATAAGAAATTATCTTCTGTATTTGACATAATCCTTTCTCAAATAAAGTTTCATTATTTAAACTTCAAAGTCACTAGAATGCTTGTTTAAAGGCGAATTAACCATCAGTGTTGCATCCTTCAGTTCAGTGCAGTACTGTGAAAAATAATGTCAGCTCTTTAGCAGAGACAGTTCTTTGGACAGGATTTTTGTAACTAACTCCTGCATGACTTGAGGTTGCAGCAGGTACCTTAGCAGCACCAGTGTGTCAGTAAGGGTGGATTAGGCAACTTTTATAATGGTATCATCATTTGTTGCTGTCCTTTCAGCTCTTGCTGTGCTGTAGAAAAGTGCTCTTGTAGCCCACAGTAATGCTTGAATTTAAAGATTTGCATAATTAAATCATTGTAATGATTTACAGAAAGCACATAACAGCCCAAGTGCCAGGCAGGTTCCTCTGCTTCCTTTCCATGCTGTTAAAACCCATGATTTCTCAGATTTTCTCACTCTGATCAGCCTTTGTGCAAGTTAAGTCACTCACCACCTGTGAGTGTGTGGTGGTGACTCCCAGGTCATCTGCAAGAAATCAGCAGGGGAATTCCAAGCCTTGGCCTGTGCAGAAGGCAAGGGATTCATAGGAAGGGCCTTATTTATGTCTTCCAATCCTACTGTAACAATTAAAATCGTAGCTGTGCTGAGCTGCTTGAGGCAGGGACTGTGAGGGTGCATTTGTACCATGGTAATTGCATCTCTGTCTGGAAAGGTTTGGGTTTCTCTGAGAGCCCCATCAGCATCCTGTAGGTGCACATCTCCATCAAATTCATAAACATCTGAGTGAGAGATCATCCTCTTAGACCTGATGGGTAGAGGCTTTATGTTGAGAACAACATGCCTTCTAAATAACCAGGTGATCAGAAGTAAGGAAATAATGAGATTAAAGGTGCTTTGTAAAGTCTTGCTTACCAAAATCACAGTTGCTAACCATGGATGTAGTTCTTGGGGGGAGGGATTCCTGTTTTACTAGCAGCACTTTTTTTTTTTTTTACTAGCTGATCTTGGTAATAATTCTAAAACACTCTTCACAGAAAGACATTTGGTTTTAATAAACCAAAAGGGATGAGAAGCACTTAGCAATAGAGTATTTCCATAAAGTATTTTACTGTGGCACCATATTTTGTTGAAAGGTAGCCTGATGTCTGGTGTAAAACAATCCAGAGCAATTCAGAAGAGTTGGGAATTAAATCAGCAGATTCTTCTCAAGTAACATATATTGTTCCATATAATTTCCCTACTAATCTTTGCATGAGTACTCCTAACTTCTTTTTGAACAGAATTTCTGGAGTTTTCAAGTTATGGTGGGGTCTCCTGGCATCTTCTCTCCTGCTTCTGGCTGGAACAAAGGTCTTTTAAGGACAGATAAGGAGCCATCATGCCTCTAGCAAGGTTTCTATCTCCCTCTTACACAACTCCTCTCAGTTCAAGGGCAAATTTATTGTTTGTTTACCACTGAGCAAAAGACAAAAAAATTAGTAAATTTGGGTTGTATAACTCCTTTTTTCCCCCCAGCAGTTTA
>JAOTQP010000870.1:13180387-13217835 GCA_026413545.1 Cichladusa arquata | reverse complement strand
ATACATGAGTGAGTGAAGAATATATGAAAATATGTGAATCAATGCCAGTAGGGTTTGGCATTCTGTGTGAATGAAGGAGCCATTTGGAAAGTCCACATGTATTTAAAATCTTCAGTAACGCCTTGAAATTAAATCCACAGGCAGAAATGTTCCAAAATACTTTCAAACTCAGGGGAAAGATAAGTTATATGGAGTGAAAAATTAAGAGCCTTTTCCAATTTTGAATTAACAAGCCCACAGCTAGAATACTGTATATTGTTCAGAGTACATCCATACTGGACATTTGACATCTGAAAATACTTGAGAAAGAAAAAGTGTAGAAATCAGGACTGAGATCCTTTTAAAAAATGTTTTAAAGAATGAAATTGTTTTAATTAACTGACAAATGGAAAAGCAGAGCAATCAAAACAATGTCTGTATGCATTTTTAGGGAGATGCATCACTTACGGTGTAAGAGGAATATGCAGAAGCAGGAAGACAGAAAAAATTACAGAGCCATATTGGATGAGAGGACAGGGAGTTACCTGGTTCATTTAGGCTGAACTAAGACTTTACATGCCACTTGTATATGGAACAGATTTTCTTTGGCATGGAGGATGTAAGGAAAATGAGCAAATAGACATTTCCCCTCAGTTTGTCCCTGGTTTTATACTCCTGTATTACTCCTTAAAGGCACTGGCTGTCCAGGCAGCAGAGCTAACCAGGGTGGCTTGAACCCTCAGCACTGCTTGTCTGGATCATGGTGGATTTTCTGTGAGATTTATGTGCTATTTAACAAAGCTGCAAAAGAAAGGAAAGAACCTCCTTTTCGCAGCTTTAGCTTGGACTCTCTCCAGGATCTGTAGCAGCAGGCAGATGTCAGCACCTTTCTTGGTCATTGCACAGAAAGCTGGGATCAAAACTTCTCTTTGAATTGTGTGAAAACGGCAGACCCTGTAACCACTCAGGCAGTTTGCAGCAGTGCAGCCCCAGGCCAGAAGAACACTGGCTTTGCTGCCATTGTCACAGGTAGTCCCAGCCTGGAAGCTTCCTCCTGTATTGCCACCCTTGGCTGGCCTCCCATGACTCACAGCAAGAACATCTGTCACAGAGCAAACTCAGCCAAGCCCCAGCCTCCACAGCCCTGAGCAGTCCTTCCTTACCTGTCCACAGAGCACCTCAGCTGGTCAGCCCCAGGACTGGAGAGCTGCAACCCCCTCAGCAGTGCCATCTGGGCCAAGGGAGAGCTGTTCCCAGCAGAGCTGGGACTGAGATCCTCAGCACACCCCTCCCCAGAGCTGAGCATGACTCTGCTGCCCTGTGGAGGCTCCTGGCCCCTTTTGGCACAAGCTGCACCCTCTAACTACACCCAGGAGCTGGACTCAAAGCCAGCTCTTCCATTGGCATCTCCTCAGCACCTCCTTCAAAGCTGCCTGGCAGCAATGACAGCGTTCAGCTGGGACCCAGGACCTTGGCCAGGATCTGTTTGCAGATCTTGCTGTAGCTGCCAGATCAGGTGGATCCTGCTAGAAGCAGTCACAGCCTCCCATCGCCACCCCTTCCCAAGAGCAGCACCAGACATCCTGACGTTCCTCAAAAGCAATCCTAGAAGAAGCTCCTACAGGATCTTGAACCAGAGCCAGGAAACTGTGGCAGTGAGTGCTGTGCCCGTGGCCACCTTGGCTATCCATGGTCTCTAGCCAGGGAAGAAGGAAGAGGGCAGCCCCTCTGAGAGTCCTCAAACCTTCTTCAGCATGAGTTTTAGCTCTTCACTTTTACTGATGATCAACATATCAGCAACAAAGTGCAGTCACAGAAAACAACTAAAGCTTGAATAGTCAAAGGTACTCAATGAGATTTTGGCAAGAACATGGATTGCCAGGTGCCTGTGCCTTGTTTGCCATCAAATCATCAAGCTCAAGTTACAGCACATACCTGTCCAAAGGTACACACATGACTGTCCAAAGTGTGTTGGGTGGGGAGAGAGGAAGAGGAAGGGGCTGAGGAAGGGGAAGAAGTCACTGCTGCCTCATTGCACAAAGTGGCCAGTGCTGTTCCTCCTTGTGACAGCCACTGCATCATTCCCTAGCCAAGGCCAGGGGCTGAAGAGCCCCAGCTGAGTATCTGGGGGTGGGTCCATCCCCATCTCCAGGTGAGGGGTGTGGCAGGGGGTGCACTTATAGGGGGGTGCTGAGGATGCTGCAGCACTTGTCTGGTGCTGGCCCTGGTTCCTCCTGGCTGCCTTGGTCCCTCAGTGATGGTGGGCTTGAGGATGGATTTCAGCATGCTCCTGGAGCCTCTGGGCTTTGTTAAGGTCCTTGAATGGGTGAGTGGGGCTGTGGGGGGCTGTTGCCTCTGCTGCCCCAGGCCTGGCTTTGCTCCTGTGCCTGGGCTGGGTGCTCTGGGGAGATGTGAGCACTGGGCTGACAGACCCTGACCCAGGTTGCTGGTGCTGGGTGTTCAACACTGAGCTGCTCCTCAGCCATGCACTTAGACTGCAGATACATAAACTCAATGTGCTAATTACAAGTGTTACAGCAGCTTGTGCTGCTGGATGTTCTGATGGTTGGAGGTTTAGGGTCTGGATAGTGAAAAAAGGGAAAATAAGAGCTGTTTAGAGAGTCAAGTTGATGTGTGATACCCTGAGCCTGTACTTTCTAGTTATTTGAATTTATGGTTGTGGATATGCAAGACTTGTAAAAATATTTTCTTTATCAACAGCAAGAAATAACATGCTGGCTCTTAGCATACAAAAAACTCAATGAAAAATAAAGCCCAAAAATTCTCTGTGCAACTGAAAATAAACAGAAAGCACTTTTAAATGGGCTTTGGTTGGCAGTGTTGTTTATGCTTTTGAGTTTTAGAAACTCAGCATTTTCCTCTTGACATAATTTCACACTTCAGCTTTGCTAAGTTTGTTGCTATTTCTTGTCTTTAGCTATTTCAGCTAAATGTTGAGTTTGCTTCCTTTGAGCTCTAGTGGTGTGCACTAATTTATCTCTGTACCAATTCCTGTAGGTTCTTGCCATCTTTGCTTTTGCCACATGTGGAGGCTTTCATGGTGAAACTGCTCTTCTAGTTTCCTGCAAAGGTGTGGTAAACAAAACAATTACAGCTGCTTTTGCTTATCCCTTCAGGTGAGCACTAGCTCTTCAGTTATTACTTGATAATTACTTCTTATTTCCCTTTTCCCTATCTGCTTCTTTATGAACTTACTGTATAAGTGAAGATGTGAAACTTCTGGCTTGCTCTGTAGCAGTAATTTAAAAAATAGTTGTAATAGCTCAAAGCACTGTAGTTGTTAGTGCCCTACAGAAAGAAGTAGGTAGAAATGGCAGTGGGCTGTTATGCTCTGTATGACTCTATCTTAAGCTCTAGTTTAGCAGTGCATGAATGCTACAGAAAGTAATTAGTAAGCCAAAAAACACAATCCATTTTAACAGCCTAATTCTTCATCAGTTTGTAGCTGCTTTGCAGGTCCAGGTAAGATTATTTTGAATGTGCCATTATCCTATCTTTGTTCAAAGACTGAATGGAAACTTTTCTTCAGCTTATTCCAGCGCTTTTGTAGAGACAAGCTCCTTTCCTGGAGCAGGAGGAAGAAATCTTCCTCTTTGCTCTTGCAGCTGCATGACTGCCATGGGTGCAGGGTTGGTGTTCCATATGTGTTAATAAACATAATAACATAAATAAATATAGAAATTGATTCAGTGGACAGCCAGTAAAAACCACTACAGCAGTATAGAATTTGCTGACGAAATCCAGCATTGTAACATCATTTGGAGGGGAAAGTGGGGTTCTGAAATAATTCTGTACTGGTCACAGAATGATCAATGCTAGTCACAAAGCTTTATTTATTCAGCTTCAGTTTTTTGTATCTATAATGCTTTTTAAAGTCCTGATCACCTTGTTTAACTGCCAGTCTCTCAAGTAATGTTGCTAAGTCTGCTTCCAAGATGGGAATTTTTTGTTCAACTGCTCTGAAAATGAGATTTGGATTTTTGTCCTGAAGGTACTATTGTATACCTTAGTGTAGGATTGGGCACACTCTTCAGATAGCTTGACAAACCTTTGTGTTTCATAACTGATTATTTATATATCTATAATGAATCTTTCAGAGTAAACTTATACACTCAGAATGCTGAAGCACTGTTGCTGTGAAGCATGAAGTGTAATTATATGAAACTCCCACTATATAGCAAACTCTAACTACATGGATATAATCTCCACAGGTTGAATACTGTTGTATTTAGTGCACCAGACCCAAAAGCCTGTGGTGGTACTTGGACTGATGCCCACCTCATGGGCAACTTCTCCTCTTCTGCACAGCTCTTTGTTACACTGGCAGCATTGGTGTTCCTCTACTGCATTACTGCCCTTGTGGTATATATTGGATATAACCACGTGTATCGGCAAAATAACAAGGTTCCACTGACTGTAAGTCATACTAAGATATTTTAATGCTTTGACTTTGGAGCTACAAAGAGATGAGAAATATTGCTAATGCAAGAATAATTGGTGAATATCCAGTAGTTACAAAAGTTAAATGGAGTGTGAACACAAGTATCTGACTGGTCCCTACAGCACTCGAGCAGAAGAGGGTCCCAAAACCCTCGGCCATTCATGGTATCACAACTTATGCAGTTATTGAAGCAGTGGAATGAACTCTCACCTCTTTTAGGAGAGCAATACCTTCACCATAACTTTTCTTTTGTATCATGCATTTGATTATGCAATTGTTCCATAGGTGGGATTTCCTCTGTTAATATGAAAAATTTCTCTGTATAGAGCACCTGCTGCAATTGGCAGGGGGGAATAGTTACCTTGTGAATTTTAGTCACCTTCAATATTGAAGCTCTGAATGAGAAATTTCATAACACCTGAAAAGGGGCTTGGTGACCTTTCAAGCCAAATTTTAACCTATCAGCAATCCAGATTTTAGTCCTCTGTCCTTCTCCCATCACCCTCACTTCACTTAACCTTGGCTTAAATTTTTATAAAATAGGTGCTAGACATCTGATTTTAGAAATAGATTTCTTAGGTTAAGATAGTCTTTTGCATCTATCAAGCACATAGTTTTGTAGTTGGTTATCAGCATTGAGTTGTAACTACAACATTGTCAGTGACTAAATTTGCTTGTGATCGTTAGCACTGTTGCAGTTATCTTGGTGATATAATTCATACTATTTCTCTGCATTGCTCTCATGTGTATTCCTGCTTTTTTTTCTAATGTATTGAGTATTTCTCTTGTGTAGGACTTGGCAATCAGTGTCTTGACAGCTTTTCTGTGGCTGGTCAGTACTTTTGTTTGGGCAAAGGCTCTTGCTGACATCAAAGAGTCCACAGGAGCCAGCATTATTCCAGGAATTGAATCTTGCAAAACACCAGGAACAACTTGCCATTTTCTTTCTGTGACCAGCATGGGAACTCTGAATGTGTCTGTGGTAAGTATGCCTTCCACCATATGGGTACAATAAACGTGCTGGAAAACAACAAATGGTACCTGAGAGGGCTGTTCTACTGATTGCGTATGTTGCTCTGTGTTAAGATTTCTTTATGGGTTATTTGTCATTCAGGTCCATTAATACCGTGGTAAAACACTTAGCAAATAATTTCTTGGATGAAACAAGTTTTCCTCTAAAGAAAATAAAAAGAAACAACTTGCAGGATCTGCCTCTAGAGCTGTTATATAGAGCTGCAGCATTTCCAGATGCGTTTGAGTGTCTATTTGTGCCTTTAGCCAAGAGCAACTCAAAACATCTTCCTGAGCCACCAAGTGGTTTGATGACTGATATAAATAAGGAGGAAATGCTGTGCTGGTGCCAAACCTAGGTTTTTACTCAACTGTGAGCATTTTTACTCATCAAATTGGTGTTCCTTGTTACATAATGGTATGAAGCTCATGTTCATACAAAGAAGTTTTCATAGCAGAGCAAATTAGGTTTTATTGCATGATCTTCCTTGTGAATCCTGCTTTCAAAACTCGAGCTGTTATTCATTGGCCTAATAATAATTAGTCATTTGAGAGGTTTGAGAGTACATATGCAGAGGTGTTCAGTGACTGAAAAGAATTTTCTCTAATTCTGTGCAAAGTGTAGAGTAAGTTTGACTATCTGGTCCACAAAGAACTCTGTTAAATAGCTAAAATAGCTTACTCTGAAGAGCGAGGGAATGTCAGAATGGAAGGGGTACTAAAGATAGTGCTTGTTTCTGGTTTGCCTTGAAGAGGCATTCTGGCTTATTTAAAAAAAAAGCAAAACCCAACCAAACACAACAAATTTAGTATTACCTTCCTTCCCCTTTTTTTTTCTTTACCCTACAGATGTTTGGCTTGCTTAATATGATTTTATGGGCAGGAAATGTTTGGCTTTTATACAAGGACACCAACTTGCACAACCAATGGAACAGAATTTCTGAAAGTCCAACTGAAGGGGTGTAAAACCAAGTTGATATTTTGAAGCACTTTCACATCACACTACCAAGAGCATGGAGCCATTAGGATTCATTTAAATAATAACTGGTAATTCACACAAACTACTATTCTGTACTATGGTTTGACTTCAGGTCTTGGGTGCTCCAACAGAGTGTTTAATCACAGTAAAATATATTGTCTTTCAAGGCTGTGCAGCATTGTATTGCAATTTTTGAAGGGCAAACTGAAGAGGTTATCTGGATGCTGTCCCTTTCTGGTTCTTAAATTAGCCTTACAGGAGGGATGGCTGAGAAGCAACTGAATCTGGGTTATTACTGCATCATGTTTAGTTCTGACAGGTCTTTTCTGAAAAATGAAAAGCAAATTCACCCAGGGTAGGTGAAAATGCAGTTTAGTTTCTTCCTATCACTTATACTTTGCCAAAGCCACCTGAGTAGAACTCAGCTCTGTCAAAGTTGCAATCAGGATGCGTATATTTCTAGATACTCCTTTCTGATTATTACATCAGATCTGCTGCTGGGCCTGTCAGGAAGGACATTATTTCTATGTTTAATATGTTGTTACTGCTTAATGGCTTGGGGCAATCTCTGAACAAGGAAATTTGTTGAATGAGTTCATGGCTTCTAGTCTCTCTAATATGAGAGTTTGTATATGGGTGCAATAGGTAAATTGAAGGAGGGGGATGGAGGAAAAATAAATATGGCCCAAAACACAAATACTGTAGAAATAGAAGTTCATATATTCTGCTACTGCATAGGCTTCCACCTATTACTTTTGAGGTGCATGAAGAGTTTGTGTGTGAAAGAATTTGCCAAAACAGACATCTCCCCTTATACTCTTCCTTGATGTTTTCAGCTCATTCATTTGAAACAGTATTTGGGTCTTCTCATGTGGACTTCTTTACTAAGGTGTCTTATTCCCTGGGAACTGCCTAGAACAAATGTTTTGCCAAATCTAATACAAAAGCTGTTCAGTTACTCTTGGCTTGTTTGAAGTGTTTGTGATATAGACATGATAATGTGTATATAATGCAAATTGTAATTGTTTGGTATGCCAGAGCTAATTACCTTCTAATAGTAAACTGTAATCTCAAAGAGTATAATAAAGCCAGTGTGACTGTTGCTGAAAGAGTGTGCCTTGGGTCCTTACTGCTGGAGCAGTGGGTGCAATGCATTGGCATTGTAGCTTCTGGGGCATGGCTTAACTGTGGCTGCCTGTGATGGCTGGAGGAGTTACCTGTGCTGTAGGAGGGGCTTTTACACTGGGACCTGTGGTTTTTTTAGTAAAGAGGGTTATGTATCACATCTGCAGGCTACTCTTCTTTCAGTTCAGACCAGGAGCTTTTATTATTTATAACTAGAATTTCATTTGAATTGCCTTTTGTAAGAGGCAATAAGTGTAGTTTTCATTTGTTTGCATCACTGAGTAGGTTTATTTATTTAAAAATACCTATTTCATCCTAAAATCTAAAACTCCTATTTTCACATTGTCTAAGGAAAAAAATATGGTAATTATACATTTATTAGGTTTTTAAATCTTTGGGATTTAAACTGGCATATGATGTGGATAAAATGTTTTAGTAACCTTTAATATTTTCAACAGAACTATGTTCTTGGCTATTTTTTATGTGTTTATCTACTTTGTCACAAATATCCCTGTTAGTCATTGGCATGGCCTGGTTATAAAATGGTAATAGTATTTTTGCATACTGAGAGAAGTAATGGATTAGATCAGTATAGACCTTATTGATGGCTAAGGTCTAGCTAACAAGTGAAACAGAGTTGGAAAGCTTAGCAAGCTAACTGTTCTTTCAACAAAAACTGAAATTTAATGCACACTCAAAAAAAATCCCATGTTTCCTTAAGGCTGAAAATTACCCTTATGCTTCTTGTAGAACAATCAGGTGTGTCCTATCCCCAGAGTGCTTTCCTTCAAAAGATGAGGAGATGGAACACGACAGGCAGGACTATAGCTGGTAAAATAGAGATTCACAAACAAGTGTTCTAGGTTACAAAGTAAAGATATGACCAAAACTATGTATTCTAACACCATTTGCTGAAACCAGGTGAGGCAGTGATTCTTATCTCTGTGGGAGATATCCTCTGCTAATGGGCCAGCTGTTAAAACCAGCTGGGGCAATGTTCTTTATCTTTCCAACGACCCACCCTTTCTCCAGGAAAATATCTTCTGTTTATGGGCCACTGAGTCCCACTGTATGACTGATAAAATTACATCATTCTATTGTGAGATGCTCCACCCAGGGGGAGGAGCCAAGCTTTTCCTACCTAAATAAAAACTGAGATTTGGAACACCAAAGCAGCCCTTACCCACTGGTTTCCAGAGGACAAGAATTAACAGAATCACTGCCAGGCCTTTCTACAGGATCACTGCTTTGAGAAGATCATTTCATCTGACTGCTACCACCACGCTAACTAGCAGGGTGTCAGGTTGTATTCTGACTCTGTCAGTGGTTTTTCTTTTGTACTATTGCATGAATTTTGTTTCTTTTTTCCTATTAAATTGTGCTTCTGACTTGGAGTCTCTCACTGGTTTTGATTTCAAAACCATTACAACATGGGATTGTGTTTTGCAGAAATTCAGGCTACATGCGTGTCTGTTCCACGGAGCTAAATGCAGAGTTGCTGTTAACAGGCTAAGGAAAGTGTGATGTGTAGTCCACAGCAAGCAAGATTTTTAAAAAGGAAAAGTAGACCCATGTGCACTTCTGGCTTGTTAGGATAAAGCTTGTTCCCTTTGTAGGGGGGATGGACTGATGCAGAACACTGCAGGCTTTGATGGCTGCTCGAGTCCTGCAGCTGAGATGAAATGGAAAGCATCATGCAGCAGGAGTAAGCAGCTGCTCTCATTTACCCTGGACACCCACAAAGGGCTGAGCAGTCTTTGCCTTTGAATTAACGTAGCATTTGTGCTGCCAGCACCAGAACATTCAGTGTCTTATTTGCTCGTGGCAGGGGAGAGGGGTGACTGTATGATTTACCAGCTTTATCTTGACTGCACAAGAATCACCACTGCTATCAGGAGATGCAGTGTGCTTGATCCCTCTGTACCGAGGGAACAAAGGGTCTGGATCTCTGCCAGCTCTCTACAGGTTAGTAATCCTCAGCTGGCAGCAATTTTACTTGCAGCCATCAGTGGAGCAAGCTCATAAAAATCCTTTCATGCTGCAGGAATTATTCTGGTATCAGGCTATAGTTATGCAGCCCTAGCAAGTCAAGTGCTGTATGATCCGTGGTGTGACGCTAGCGAGGGGGATTTTGATCAGAAACCCACAGTGGGAAGAAAGGATGTAAGATGATGGTGAAGGAAAATAAAGCTGAGGGATCAGCATGGGGCAGCAATAGAGAACTCCTTAGTGAAGAACAGAATCCATTAGCATTAGGAGGTGTTTAAGGAAGCAAGTACATTGTGATTTAGGCTGCTGTGACCAGTGATCTGGGAGACAGGCCTCCACGACAATGCTGAGAAGTGTATATTCTGCATATGCTAACTCTCAGGAGAGTCCCTTCTGTGGGAGCTGGCATGGTGTCAGTGTTGGCTGAGAGCTTTGCAACCAGCCTGCAGGAAAAGCAGTAGGAAGTTAAATCCAAGAGAGGTCTGGCAACGTCAAATCCCCAAGAGCCAGCGCCAATAGTGCAGAATGGAGTCACTCTGGGGTCTGTATGACTTTGGCCCTGTCGCCTCAGCAGGCAAACCCATGTGCAGCACAGGCTGGGGCTGAGACACTGAAACACCAGCTGACAGGCCAGCACCATTGCTAGAATTGAGCCAGAGAGTGCCTTGTGATGGGTGGTGAATTCCTGAAGGCCCTGGCTCAGCTGCACACTTGGCTAGCAGTGGAAGACATGGGTGTGGAGTTCTGACTGAAGGTGAAAAAGAAGACAGATGCCACCTTGCTGTGAAGAGCTGTGGGTTCATCACCTGCTCATGGACACAGGGTAGCTGCAGCCTGTTTATTTTTCCCTATTGCCTAGAACTGAGCAGTGCATTAACTGGGACCATGGTGGGCTGCTCTGTGCTGGTTTGGCTGCCTGCCCTACTGCAAATTCCTGGGGAGCTGCTTGGGTACCTCACTCTTGGAAACTGCCTGAAGATTGTCCCTCATGCGCTCAAAGGCCCCACTCTTGAGCAAGTCATGATGGCACATCAAGCATTCTGGATCATCATGGATCCTCTGCTTTTATTCTTGTGGGAGTACTTAGTCTGTATTCATTCCTAATCGATTTGCTGTATTGCCTAAAGCAAAGTTGTTGTCACAGAGACCAGAGTCAGAAGCCAGATTTTGCTGCTTAATTACCTTGAAATATTAAGCAGAATAATTAAGTAGTCAAAAGAATAGTACAGGATAAGAGCACATCCCTATCCCTTAAATATTAGGGAGTGAGGGAGTTTTCTTCAACTTTAAGATCCAGTTCCTGTATATCAGCAACACTCCAGAGTTTCATTTTAGAGACTGACTCAAGAGTGGAATTCCCTTCTGTCATGTCAAGTGAATTCAAGTCTAGTTTTATGAACACTGCTTTCCCACAGACACTATGTATTTAGAGCAGGGAAAAGAAATTAAAATTTCAAGCTTGTGTTTTTACAAATTTTCCTTTTAATTTTCAGTTGCAACTTACAAAAATTTGCCTGTACTCAGTAGCAGTCCTCTTGCCTGGATGTTTCATTCTTTATCTTGGGTTCAGGAAAGCAATAAGATGGAGCTGTGTTGTGCCATCCTTAAAATTTGTGCCCATGTGGACACAGTCCAGGGGGCTTGGGAAATATGTGTCAACCCTGACCATGCTTTTCTTTCATTCTTTCCTTGTGAAAATCTGCCTCTGCCAGATCTTATTCTCTACTATCCATGTTTTCAGTTAATGTTTCACTGTGGGTTCTGCTTGGCTGACACTGGAATGCTCCCTCAAGATTTTGTTTGTTTGTTTTTTTCCCTTACCTCCTGGACCAAACCCATAATACTCAGTAAAAGTAGGCTCCCTCTCATTCTGCTACATCAGCATTTATTGCAAATAGTAGGGGTGTATTTGGACAGCTGGTTCTCATTATAAATCAGGACCATGGAATGTGATTGATTGCTGTTGCTGCCAGGAGCTTGTACCTGCTGCTCGCAGGTACCCATGCCCTATCAGCAAAGGGTGGTTTGTACTTGCTATTACATCCTGTCAACAATTGAGCAACTCCTCATTTATTCATGAAACATGCTCTGTCTTTTCTTGGCTTGTGACTTCATGTTATTGCTGCCAGCTGCATTTTCTCCTTACCTGTCTGTGCAGCCATTTGGTTTAATGCAGTCATAGAGGAGGCTATATGCTGGTACTTAACTCACAATCTGAGAAAAACTGCTATTAGCACAAGCTTTAATCAATTCACCTATTCTGTTCCAATTTAATTCAAAGTTTGAAGTAGCCTGCACTCGAATCCAGAGCTGTTGCTCTCTGTGGCCCAAGATCAGCAGCTGAATCCCCTGGGTTGTTTCTTGTCATGTAAAGCAGTAGTTCATTTTATGTGCTGCACTGCCCCCGCCTTGGGATGGTATTCTATCTGTTGTTTTACATGCTGATGATCAACAGGAGCTGTCCTTTTTATTTTCTCCTTTATATATCTCATCCCCTAAATCATTTTCCTCTGATGATTTCAAATCTAACTCTCTACTACTTTCTGCAGATACAGCAACTATTTTTAATTTTTGCATCCTAATCTGCTTTTGCTAGCATCTAATTTTAGCTTGCATTTAATATGGTGAGTTTCCCTTGGAGCTCTCCTTTGCTCTGGGGTGAATGGCTGCACTATGCATGTTAATTCTTCTGCTGGATTCTCCTTCTTTATGCTTCTGTGGCTTTTCTTTTCCTTTTTCTGAACTGAAAATACTATATTTCACTACCTTTATGAGCCACTAGACTGTACTCCTTTTTGAGTTTTGTAGTATTTTCTTTTTAAACACCTTTCAGATCAGAGAAATTATTTTCTGCTTTTACACTGGCTGAAGCAGAACAAAATGTTTTAGCTGCTCACTCAACAGCCACACTAATACGGGAATTGTATCCTCAGGTTTCATTTCATAATCACTCTAAAATAGCTAGAGAACACTTATTCTATTTGCTGGACTGGCACACTTCTTCCTCAGAGAGGTGGCTGTAGTATGGAAGATCTCAGGGGTGGTTTTTTTGTAGGTTCTCTTACATTGCTCAGATTTTCAGTTGGCATTTGGGTGGCATTAGTGGCTTGTCGAGGTCTCTGCCTGCAGTGACATAAAGACTGCTGTCCAGCAAAGACACAAAAGACTGGACAAACTGTAAAGGACAGGTGCAACAGCCTAGTCTGCACACAGTAAAAGAAAGCTGTGATGCCTTGAGACTGAATCTGACCCACTCTTACACAAGGATTTTATGGAATATTGCATCGGGAGCTTTCTTGCTCTTTAGAGGGGCCAGCTTTGGCTCTGGGCCCTTTACTGACATGATGTGCTTCTACTGCCCTGGAGCAGGTCCTGTTTACACCATAGAAAGAGCCTGCAATCCGGCTGGATATTTCACTGTGAGCTGAGCAGCAAACAAAAGATCCCTGATCAGAAGCAAAAGACAAGAGGAAAGGATATAATATAATGAGTCCAAAGGAGAAAAATGGCAATAGAGTCCTTCAAACTGTGGCAGCTCAGAGCCGAATTTGGGGTTTTCAGAGGTTCCCAATCATGACTGTGGATGCAAGGCATCCTTATGACAGTGTGCAAGCAGTGATCCCAGGCATAACACCAGCAGTACTCCTGGAGAGGACTCATATAGAAATCGGCATGATACTGGGAAGGTCCCTTCCTAGAAGATCATGAATGCAGGTAGATCAAGCAATTATAGTTAGAGAATAAAATAGTATGTGCTAGTGGAGGAGATGAGGGTGATTATTTTTAGCTTCAGTTTCCACAGAGACTGTGCATCAAAAGTAATGAGAAAGGACTGGCAGGCACAAGAGGCTTTTTGCATTCAGCTCCATGAAGAGCATCTCAAGAATGAAGATAGACCAAGAAATGAATTTGAGAAATTCTTTGCTGAAGTAAAAAAGTCAAAGGGCCTGTATTTCCTTTTTTTCCTGAGGCCCTGAAAGCTCTTAATCAAGGAAGCAATTTAATTTTGAACTTTACTGATTGTCTGGTTTAATATGTGGGCACTTCAGAACCTTCTACGTTTTCTTGCTGGAAGTAGAGCAGGACTGCTGGAAACTTGGAAGATGTCTACTTTCTTCTTCAAGAGACAGTGAACTTATTTTTCCATGAGCTGGGCAGTTACTTGTATGGATTTACGGCAAGTGCAACAGGTCTCCAGGCTGGAGTGGTAGAGTTTTACTGGCCATGCGTAAGTGGTGGTGCCCCAAACTGGGCAGAAAGGATCAGTCCCTTCTGGATTAATCCCTTGAGCTACCATTCAGTTGCAAGCACTTGTCATGACCTACAGCTAGCACTGCTGAAAGGAAAGTGATTCTTTCATGCAAGAAGAGCAAGCAGAGTGATTACAGCCAAGTTGTGGCTGGAGGCACCCTGGGGTTGACTGCTGCTTTATTTTGTTAAGAGGGTAAGTTTGTGCCCTTTTAACTCTATGGAAAAACTTCTAGTTCAGTGATGGGGCAAGATCTCTTCAGGACCATGTAAGAGCATGGTATTGATTCCATACTGGCTGTGCATGAAGAAATCCCTGTCCTGACTTATGTGTCAGAACAACACTGAAATGCTATCCTGAAATGTCTGTTGCTTTAGTTCTTTGTTGATCATCCAAGCTGGCTCCCCCACTGCATGTGCAACATTGGTGGGGTGGGGACAAAAGGGTATAAGGCACAATCTCTGCTGGTCCTGGAGGGTGTCACTGACCTGGTTTAGCTGTCAGCTGTCCCATGGGCATCATCCACCCTGTGCAGACGGACAGGGAGAGTTGCACCAATGCTCTGCTCACCTCCCCCCTTGTTGACAGGACAAGGCGTCAAACTTCTTCAGACACTTTCATAGCTGGGTAGCAGCTGAATAGGTGAGGTTTCATACTGAATTTTAGTCCTTGCTTTTTAATACTTCATAGCAAGCAAATGCTGCTGTATTTTGATATAGGGACTAGGAAGTACCCTTTGGCAGAAGGTCACTGGGAGAAATTAGATCTCTTTGAATGCTGTAAATTTTCTAAACTGCTCTTTTTTTTCCCCCTGAAATTTTGGTGGTGTCTGATGTCACAGATGCTTCTGCCACAGGGTGCATGTTTTCACATATGGACACATAAGGACATTTCAGAGTAAGTGTATTACACAGCTAGCCCTGGTGCTGGTAGTTAACAGAGAAACCTCAGCCTCCTCTCTAGGTGTCAGTGTGGTTATACTGCTTGCATGAAGTGGGAAGATGTGATCAGGCTGGATATTGCAGGGAAGAGTGTTTAGAAATTCAGTGTGAAAATGGATTGAATATGGTTCCTCCTTGCTTTGGAGTCCAGGGCTGTGCAGAGAACTGCCAGAGCATCCTTCTCTGCCTGCTGGCTGCATCCAGCCTGCACAGATACAAAAAACAGAGTAGGTGATGAGGTACAGCAGCATCCATCCTGTGTCTCGGATAAACAGCAAGGAAGGGGCTCAGTTCGGTGTGGCAAAGGGAAGAGCTCCAAGCAAGCAGAAAATAGGTCATTTGATCGTTCTTGGAGTGACCCAGTGTGCTCTACAGCAGATTAATCCAATAAGGGGATCATCTCTTTCTGGATCTGCCTGCATTGCTACGGTGCCTAACAGACCGGCTGTTTTCCCTCGTTTCTCTCAAATTTACTTTTTCTGCCTGACCCTCTCTCACGGGCCGTGCAGCCGCCGGTGCTGGGGCTGTGCGGGGCAGCCCGAGCAGAGCCCGGGCCCGGGCCCGGGGCCGGCCGGGTGGGCTCGGGGCCACCGCGGGGCCGGGGGAGCCCGGAGCCCTGGGGAAGGGCAGGGGGAGCCTGGGCTGGGGGAGCCCGGAGCCATGGAGAGGGCTGGGGGAGCCCGGGCTGGGGGAGCCCGGAGCCATGGAGAGGGCTGGGGGAGCCTGGGCTGGGGGAGCCCGGGCTGGGGGAGCCCGGAGCCCGGGGAAGGGCTGGGGGAGCCCAGGCAGCAGGAGCAGGGCCCGGCGGGGCGGTCCGGACTCGGCGCTGCCGTGAGGGGAGCGCTGGGCCTCCGCCTCCCCGTCTCAAGCCCTGTCCGTACCCTGTCCCTCTCTTTGCCAGCATCCCCTGGAGAGAGTTTCAGCTGTGCCACTGACAGGATGGCTCAGAGCCCTTCTCTGCCATCCCTTCCAGTACTTGCAGAAAGGAGAAATGGCTGGAGTGAACTGGGACCAGGCCAGCGAAGGGGATGCTGTAGCCTCTCCTCCAGCCAGGAGTGCTTCTGATGTTACAGAATTACAGAATAATTAGCTTTGAAGGGACTTTTGAGGAACATCTACTCCACGGCAAGATCACCAATATCAGGTTACACAGGAACGTGTCCAGGTGAGTTTGGAATGTCTCCAGCGGGACACTCCATGACATCCCTGGGCAGCTGTTCCACTGTTCTGCCACCCTCAGCATAAGCTCTTCCTAATGCTGAAGTGGAATTTCTTGTGGGTTTTTGGCTTTTTAATGGTCATTTCTCCTCATCCTGTGGCTGGCACCACTGAAAAGAGTCTGGCACATCCTCTTGGCATCAGCCTTTGAGATCTTTATATTGAGATCCCCTTTCAGTCTTTAGATTAAACAGGCCCAGCTCCTGCAGTCTCTCCTCATAAGAGAGATGCTCCAGACTCCTCATTGTCTTTGTTTTCCTTTGCTGGACCCTTTCCAGCAGCTCCTTGTCTTTCCATGCTGTCCCCTCACACGGTGCTGTGCCCAGAGCTGTGCTAAATGTGCAGATACAGCAGCTTGAGTCCAGCAGCCCTGCTGCACACACGGCCAGGAGGCAGCCTGCAAACCCTCCCTGAGCGAGGTTCCTGTGCCTGGGATACACACAGCCCCTCTGGAAGCATCCGGCTGTCACAGCTGCCCAGCAGGCAGTGCTGGGCAGACACAGCACTGCTGCTCCAGTCTGCATGGCCCCAGCTGTTATCCACAGTCAGGAATTGAAAATGAAGCACAATTCCATGGCCAGACCAAGCCATGCCTTGTCCATGTCATTCACTAACTGCTCTTCTCAAGTTCAAAAGTTAAGAACAGATCCTGCCCCAAAATCAAATCCCAGGCATTTATTGACCCACAGGAGCTGAAGTTTGGTACCAAATAACTCCAGAGTGGAGCCATTCTTGAACACAATTCAGAGCAAGATGTATTTATCTATTTTGTTTGCAAATGTGTCTCTCACTCAGTAACACCTAGCCTGCTGCAGAAACTTGCTGAAGCTTGTATTTGACTTCTTTAATGTCCTGGCGAGGCTCATGCCTTTCTACTGGGTTGCTTTGATGCACATCTCATGACGCCTGCTTCCAGATGCAGAATTACCCTAAGACAGGTCCCAGAAAGCAGACCTTGGAGCACTGTCCAAGCGTGGGTGGTCGGTGCCCCATCTCCCCCTGGGATCTAAGCAGGCAGCAGCAGAGCCTGGCTGACCTCTGTGCTCAGTTTTCCCCTAATTTTCAGCTTCCTTGGGCACTGGTGCAGTGGCATGGACCTGCCCTCACCTGAGCAACCTGGGCTGAGACTCAGCTGATTTACCTTTGTGTGTACTCTGTAGGCATTGATATCTGATCTAGGCATGCAGAAAGAGCTTCTTTCAGGGCACAGTTCATCTCATCTATTCTAGATGTCTGCTTTTCAGTAAGTCACTCCCAGTGTCTCTTTCTGCTCTGTGACAACATAGTGAGCTTACAGGGACTAGTTGAAACAAGGCATGTGCAGATGTAGCCCAGTGGCGGCTGAGCCTGTGTTCTGCCTTTCAGCTGGAGCTTTGCAAAGAGCCTGTTGTGGCTGGGGGTGTCAGACAGCTAACCAGCTGGGGCATGTGCAATATGCAGTTGTGGCTGCTTGCTGTTAAAATGTTGGTTACATTATGGTGTTGCAATCTGGCTCCTGTAAAATAACCTAGCAGCCAGATTCTTTGCTCAGGAGGAGAAGGATTACTCCCCTTGTCTGACCTGTCTTCTCTGAGGGGTTCCAAACACCATCTCCTGCTCCCAGTGAGCAGTCACAAAGTGGCAGCCTCCTGGGCAAACATTCTCCATCTCTGCAGCTTGCTCTTGTGTGTAGGTCTCTTTCAGATCATGAAGGAATGCAGTGTCGACACTTTTATATTTCTTGATATAAATGAAGTTACACTGCCAGAAGCTGAGACTTCTGATGTTTATTGCAAGTGCTATTTATAACATCAGCATGAAAGCCAAGCCTTTGGAGAAAAGCACACAAACCCCAGTAACACATAAACTGCTTGGGGGAATTAGACCCTGTCAGGAAAAGTGACCTGTGCTCTTTCCTAATCACTCTTGAAACTTTCACAGCAATGTCAATCCACAGATCTGGAAGCACTTCAGAGGTGTGTTATGCACAGACACAGCAATCAAAAGCTATGGCAGAACTCACACTGATTTTTGTAGACTTCAGACAAAATTATTGCATAACATGTAATAGGCAGCTACAGGTCAGGAACTGTTACCCCCATCCAGTCTGCTTGAACCACCAGGTGCCTTTCCTCCTCTGCTAGTCTCAGTTTATCAGTGTCATCACTCTGGTGCCATTTATTTTAAAGTTCACACCTTGTATCTGTGTTCACAGAGACCAACAGAGCTGTTGAAGTCTAGAGAGGCTGTTCTCCTCACCTAGTCTGACTGCATAGCATACAGCAGCTGTTCTTGACTTCTGAAGGCTTCAAATGATGGAAAAGGCCCATGGTCTTGGCTAATTGTTGCAATAATCAAATGCTTTTATTGTGTAGAGCTGCATATAATCTTTGCTCTCAGTCCATCTAGTGGCAGTTCTACACACTGACTCTGTTCTCAAAAGACTTCTGAATAGCAAAAACCACAAAAGCTCCTCTGACAATTAGAAGAGGTTTAAAGCTGTGCTGCACAGTGTATTGTAATATCTACTTTGTGCAAAAATATATGTTGCTTTTATATTCAAAGTACCTTTTCACATATTGTTTGATATAATAAGTAACAATCATACACATGGGTCAGTCAGTTCTACCTTCTCTGCTATCAAACAAGCCAGAGACATGAATGGATGTTTTTTGGCTCAATAAGACCAAGAATTCATTCTTGGTTCCTTCACAGGGAGGAGCATTGATAGTAGTAGGGGCAGCTGATAGGAAAATGGTGCTGCTTTAGCATAAAGCTAATGCTCATATAAAACCTTGTTATTCCTTGATTTTGTAGATCCTAAGCAAGAGAAGTAGTCCTATGCATGCCCAAAATAAGTTTATAGGAAAGATCAAGATGAAGAATGAGTTGAAGGTGGAAATCAGCATTTCATGTATGGAAGCAACACTATAAGGGAGGGTGAAGCTGTGGTTTGTGGCCAGCACATTTATTTCCTCATGCAGAGAATTGCATGGGACTTGCAGGATGCTTTATCTCGCTTAAACGTGCCCCCTCAAATGCTGAGTACACCAGCTAAACCCACCACGGTGCAGGCATTCTGGGCAGAGTTAGTGCTTGGACATGGCATTTCTCATATCCATGGCTCCTCTTTGTTCAACTGCCAGCTGTTCTGAGACCAGAATATGAGAGCACCACTACAAGAGCAGCTGCTTTTACCCAGCTGTTGCCCAGCTGTGGGAGACCATGGCACCAGCAATGCTGGCCATGACATTGTGTTTGCATACATGGAGTTCAGAGCCTGCTGTGATACCAGCTTATGCTGCTGTTGGGGCTTTTTCCCTAGGAAGGAAGGAAATAAGTTTGTGCAGTTCAGCAGCAGGAACAGTAGTAAAGAAAGATGAGTATTCATCTGCCTATTTGCCAGTTTCCTGGCTGAAACTACAGTCTGTCTCTCCTTGCCTTAAAAAAAATATTTATCCCTTAATCACTGAAGTAGAAAGAGAATTATCAAGGAAGCAAAGCCGCTGTTCTACAGAAATGTCCAGGAAAGTAAATACAAAAACCTGTGTGCCTTCATGTCATGAAAATAATGCACTTAACTTCTTCAGATAACAAAATTTAATGTCTGGAGATGTCAGGTATGCCTGTGGGTATTTTGGTGTCCGAGTGCTAGGAAGATCTGTTAGGAAACTGCAGTTTCTATATGTCACTGGAAAACCACCTGAATAGAAACTGAATGTGCTGTGTTTACAGCTAAAAAATGCAAACAATGGTGGGTTGGAGCATTGAATGTGTGGCTGCCCCTGTTGGTGCACAATGTTGTGACGACTGCCTTGGACACAGTAAAGTGATAACTTACTCAGAGAGTATAAATCACTCTTTCCTATCTGTATCTCTGTGGTGTTCATTACACACTGGGTTTCTGATTGTGCAATGAAACAGCATTTGATGATGATTTGTGCTTGTTAGGGAAGTTGCTCCTGAGCCAAGCCACTCCTTTGGAGCACAGCAAAGAGGTACAGCACCATAACAGGTACTTTCCTGAACTGTAAGATCCTTGGTGAAATTACTGTGGATTTCTCCATCCAGGTCCTTTGTTGTATGACCAAAACAATGTATGTAAGAGACTGAATAAAACCTTCATTGACTTCTCCTGCTCAACTTAAACTGAAATTTTCTTTTGCCACCTGATACCAGTCTCTTGCTGTCAAAAAACTTTTTTTTTTTTGCAATCAGGAAAGAAAACAAGCCAAGACATGGAGTATTAAGTCATCATTTATAATTATTTTTCTTCAGATTAAATTTTTTTAAAATCTTGTTGAGTTTGTTTGTTTTATATTAGGTTTTTAGACAGCACTTACATTATACATGCTCACACTCAGAAAAGATTATTTCACCTCATGTGTTTACTGTCATTATTCTTCTGAGTATATTCCACTTGATTCTATAAAGCATTAAATGTGCCAGAGGAAATACCAAAGATGAAGATATTGAATGCTCTTAGTTTTACAAAAGATAAATAAGCTGAAAGTGTTGACAACCTGAGATACCACAAGAAGCTGTGGGTTTTCTCCACTCCAGAACTTCTTTCAAGCCATGATCTTTTCTACTGCAAGATGTGAGAGCAAGGAAGGGCTGAAATAAAATACTGAATGAAAAGAAAATATGTTTAGCTTTTACCAGCAAATATTTCTACCCTGATGTGCTTTTCACTCATTTGGTTGATCAGCAGGGACAGGAGATCCTATTCACTGTTGAGAAAGCACATCTGTGTATGCTGCCATTCTCAAAGGCAGTCAGAGGATGTGGCCATGTCTGCCAGAGGTGCAGACTTTTCTAGGGGGAAACTGTAGGAGAGAAACTTCTAGGAGTGTCTGCAGGAGGCAGCGGGCACAGAATACTTCTGTCCATGAGTCTGCTTTGTTTCCTCTTCTCTCCTGCTCTTACATTCACCTGCCAAAGGTACATCCAGATTCATCCTGCCTTTGGGTCTGGTTTACACACCTTATGGCCGCCTCTTGTTTTACAGCTGAGAGAGAAAAACCACATCTGATTCTTCGGCTGTTCAGATTCTTGGGGGGTCAGTTGGGAGGCACCTTGGAATCTCATGTACTCTGTCTTAATAGCAAAGCAGAACTCATTTTGGGAGAGGAGGTCAGTTCCTGCCTTAAGAGGCTGGTAAGGATAACCCTGCATCCTCAGACTCCTCTTTCTTCTTTTGCAGTCTCAGCCCAGCTTGGCCTGGTGTTTCTAATTGCCCAGCTGAGGGCTTGGCTGTTTTTGTTGCTTGAGTCAGCTCTTTCTTCTTCTCTGAAGGCTCTTTTTTGCTTGGTGCCTCTGCTCTATCCATCCCTTGGCCACTGTTGGCACTGGGCATTACCTGCATAGCCAGTGTTGGCTGAAGGGGCTCATTGCTCTTCTTCCACCTCCGGGCCCCTGACCGGGTATTGAACTCGTATATTCTGCCAGTAACTTGCAAGAATAAAAAGACAACAGATTAAGATCATTCTTGCTTTAGTAGATAAAGATATGACAGTTCTCAGCATGGGTTTGAAATGAGAAATGTGAAGCACTTGGAATTCAGATGAGTTGGGGGCGTGGCTCTGAGAGGGAAAGCCTCACTGAGTGGCCACTCAGAGATGTTGTCTGTTCTGCCCCTATAAGAATTGTCTTTGCAGTTAGGGGAGCAGGGATGTTTAAAACATTCCCATTCCAAAAGAAATAACTTTCTTACCACCCTATAACTCTATCCAAGTTCCAGCCACCAGGGATTAACATGGGCAGTGTAACAAACACACCTATAATGGTAAGGACAAAATTTCTATCTTTAGCCACACTGAGCAAGACCATTGTATATATCTGTGCCTGTTTTGTCATGTAGAGTTGCTTACCACAGGTAGCAAAACCTGCTTAGGAGCACAGTATGCTACATACATCTTCCAGGCCATGTCAGTTCATCTGGACTGACCCAGGATTTGGAGATTCAGTGAGTCTTGGCTGCCTGCATTCCTTCTCCTTTTGTGTAAAATGCTTTCTTTCACGCTTGATGTCCACTTTGCCACTAATAGAGTGAAGTACTGTGTGTTTCATACAAGTATATGATTCTCTCGTATATATAAAATATTTTTAAATTTGTGTTGCTTAGCACACATGGCTGCCTTCCTTTGTCAGAAAGATTTCTGTCTCTATTCAGGTTTTATGGGTAATTTCTATTTATACATTAAAAGCAATTATCTTCTCCTTCAGTTCATTGCTGCCTAGAGATAAGTCAAAAAATTGCCATGTGTCCAGTGTGATCACCTCACAGTCTAACTCACTATATGTTACTAAACAGAGAATCAGGAGCTATAATGGCACTTTCTGTAATTAAACATTAGCAATAGGAGACAAACAAAGGACCATTAAGGCTTGGAAATAAACCCTGGTTATGTGTTACTAAATGTTGCAGTTTGTATCAGAATTAATGGTTTGTGACACATTAACACAATTTGAGCATCTCAAGATGAAACTGGATCTCTTTACAAGTTATTTTTTCTGACTGCTTGCAAGACAGGAGTATTAAAGCAGCCCAGATCAGGAAACAGCTTCTGACCATCCCTCTTAATCATATTCAACAGATGATGTCCCAGGAATTATTAAATCTCATTTCCAAAGCAGCAGCCTTTGATCCTCTAGGGTTTGTGATGAACTGTGGAGAAGAGAGGGGAGCAGAGGGGAGCACAGATTTCCCTGCTGTCACCACAGAGCTGTGATAGAGTTTAATGTTTGTGTCAGGCGTGACACACATGCTATGGCTCTGAATGACTGTTTGCACGGGCTCAGATATCCTGAAGTCCAGTATGGTCATGTTTGGTGAGAAAGGGAGCCCCAGCTGTCCTGAAAGAACACTGGAAAGCAGCCCTTGCAGCAGCTTAGAGACTGCTCATATTTAATGTATTACAAATGCAGTTACACAGGGAAAAAGCAGGCATTTTAGAGCCCATTCCTACAGATCTCTTTATAAATAGCAGGTGAGCTTGGACCTGGATCAAACCAGCCTTGACCAGCCTTGTGGATGGACTTAATTGCACAGTAGGGTCCCACTTGTTTGCCCAAATTGCACTGAAGTCTCCATGCCTAGTGTTTCCCATTAGCTCAACACACCCAACAGCTCTGAGCCAGCTAATAGGAAACACAAGTTACATGCACTTGGGTGGAAATTGGCCAGATGGATCCAAGCCTTGAAACAAGCCTGCCTTCTTCTGGATGATTTCTAGACCTGTTGTTTCAGACCTGTTTTCAGACCTATTTGTTAAAAACTTATTTTGTCTGATTGTCACATTTTACCAGCCCCCAATCTCCATGCTGGGGCTCTCAGCCATTAGGCACAGGGCTGGGCACCCTAATTCCAGGCCAAGCATCAAAGTAAGGGCCTCAGGCAGGGGCTGTGTTTCAGGGAGATGAGGAAAGCCAGATCAATCCTCAATAAAACAAAAACATTTTTTCCTGTAACAAGCCCTGCCGCAGAGCCATGGCTGTCACTTGGGGAGCTGGATGAGCTCCCCAGCTCGTTCTGAGCTTTGCAGCTTTTGCTTTTGCCTTATTTTCACGTTTCCCAGCTGGTTAATCAGATATGCTCAGGGTTTGCATAGCTGGAGCCTAGGGACACTGTAGCTGTTGCCAGCTGATGGCCTTTCCTTTTCTCCCCAACAAATGATGCCTCAGCCTTGGATAAGCAGTGGCAACACTATTGCTGTAAGGGAGGAGGTTTGTGCAGGAGCCAGTAACTCACGCACCCACTTCTGCAGGGAGAAGTTTAGGAGATGAAGGCAGCACTTCCGAAGTGACATTCAGCTCCTGGACATTTCCCAGACATGGGATGGGTGAAACCATGTAGCTATGACAGCACCAGAGCAGGAGAGTTGCAACACATTCCTCCTCCCCTCCCACCTTCCTATACCACATCCAGAGGAGTAGTGAGCAATCTGACCATCAGATCTGTGCTTCCAAGGGCTGTAAGAATATCCTATCATTACAAATGTTACTGAGGCACAGCTTGTTTTTTGCTATTTGAGATATAGATCCCATGCTACTTGGAAACAGCAAACTGGAAATACAAAAAGCCAGAGTTAAACCATATTTAAATCAATTAATCTAGTTTGGTTCCAGCCTAATATTCATGTCCTCTCTTAATTGCTTTTTATTACCTGGGTCTCTGGCTTCTCCATCAAAGACAGTGTTTAGCTTTGTCATTGTCTGTGAAGAAACACAAAATGTGAAATGAAACCTGTGAATTAGTAAAGTCAGAAGGAGGAGCAGTGACTTGGAAATGGTGACCTATATTGCATTCCTTTAGGCTGGGTTTAATCTAAACTGGCAACAAGAGCCATTTTTGATGTAGGGTTGCATCCCTAGATATTTGAAGGAGAATTAATAAGTTCTGACATGCTAAATACCTCCACGTGTGTAACCACAAGAGGGTCTTCTCCACCCAGAGTAGGCTTGGGAAACCCCTCTCTGAAAGATTTGGGGAGAGGGAGTTCACTAATCAAAGTGCCTTATATAGATTCACAGAATATCCTGAGTTGGAAAGGATCCACGAGGGTCATCCAAGTCCAGATCCTGGACCTGCAAAGGACCACTCCAGGAACCACACCACGTGCCTGAGAGTATTATGGCTATTTATGCAATTATGCAGCCTTTATGCAATTGTGTCTATGAAAAGGAAGGAGCCCCGAGATCCAGGAGCAAAGAAACATCTCCAACAGTGGAAACATCCACCACATTTTGCTGCAAACAGCTTATCAAGGTCAAACTCTGCCCCATTGCATGTGAGTACCCCTCACACCCTGTGGTGCTTCCAAACACAGAGGCCAGCTGGGACCATGAAATATTTTGCACTTGAGGGCAATAGTTTTTTCCTTGCCTATCATTTTTATATTCTCTTTGGAAAACAGACACCTTTCATATTGTATTACATGATGGGGCTGGCAAAACTGGGGTTTCTTTTGCAGCCAGCAGTACTTACAACCACCACTTCTTTCTTAGGCTTCTTCTTTTCTACAGAAAGGAAAATGCACATTGTTAACAGTCAGAATTTTCTGATAGTGGCTGTAGACACTAAAGTTAAGATTTCCTCAAAGAAACAGACATTCTTCCTACTCAAATGCTGAGACATCTTAAATGAGTCTTCTTTTCAAATGCTGAGTGAGAATTCACAGTTGCCAGCGATTAATCAAGACTAGCCTTGAAAAGTCAGTAATGAACGAATAACAATGGTTATTAAACAAATCTCCCTTTCTAAATAATATGAACAAATACAGAAATTCACCTTTGGGAATATCTGAACTAGAAATGCACATTATTATTTTACATGAATGTTTGTGGTTGCAAAGCTCGTGTCAAATATCAGTTTGGAGACAAAACATGGAAAAGCTGCATTTTCAGTCAAGTAAAATTCAGGTTGAAGAACAGTTTGGTTGTGTGTGAATTTACCACGCTATTAACTCATCCCACACACAAACAAATGCAGCAGCAGTGCCATGGGCATCTCGACAGCAAGGATTTGTGGATGATACCCAACTAGTTGCTGTGATTTCTTGTTGCTCTCTCCTTGCCAATTTTTTTAATGGCCTTTCTTTGGAGAACAGTGCCTGGCCACAAATCTGCTTTGCAGCCAGGTGTGGAAAACTCTAAAGTGCTGCAGGTGAATCTCAACCTGAGCACTGATGGGAAACTTGTTCTGTCTGGCCTTTACTGTCCAGCATTTGGGAACCAGGTTTTCAGAAATCAAAAAGTATTCACTTTTTGGAAACCAGCCAACACTGAAATGTCTCAAATTGGGCAACCAAGAGAACAGCTAATTTTGTGGGGTTTGTTAGTCCTGTGGTTTTTTTCCAGTTGGGAGGTACTGACTGAGGAGAGGGGAATTACAAAAGGAGGGTCCTCAGCCCATATGAGCAATGCTTTCTAGCAGAAATGTAATGGGACTAAAAAGAGCAAGTGCTTAAAAAACCACGCTTTTCAATGTGCAATTTATCTCCCTGCTAAGTTATACAAACCTCTTTAAAAGCACCAATGCTACAAAATAATTCTTTATACATGTGAAGTAATGGTGTCAAGGGAGCAAATGAAGTGATCAGAGAAGAGGGAACTAGAGTGGAGAGGATTCTTGAAGGTGCTATAGATGGCTGGGATTATTTTTTAACAGGTAGCATATAAATTGTGTGTGAAAAATAAAGTAATTCTTTAGCATCCATGCCAGAATACCAGACTGTTCTGAATTTGGGTTTTGCCTAACAGTTAATAGATTTGAAGACTAAAAGGGCCATAAAATCACTTTGTCAGGCCCGCATAATTGTACAGGATTATCTAATCTCAGTACCCTTCTATTGTGTCAAATTTACATCTAGAAATAAATTTACATATTTTACACGGACTCATAAACAAGGTCTTGTTTTGAAGCATTAAAAATATAGAAAAGAGATACACACCTGGAGCATTTATCCTGTAATGAAAAAAAGATTAAGAGTGTAGTTAACAAATGTCATGGTTTTTTCTACATTAAAAAATCATGATTTTTATTCTCTTTCACTTGACAAGAAGGATGTGTTTCCTTGAGTTATGAGATTTGCTTGATTTATTTGGTTTCTGATTTTGCTTTCACAGAAAGCCTGCAGCATTTAATACTGCTCTCAGACAGGAAAACAGTCCTGAGTATTGCTCTAACACTTCTTCAAGAAGGAATGTTCTTAAAATAATAAAGTCTTATTGATGATATCATAATGGATTTATACAATCTGGAAAAATACATTTTCAGATATTGTTGTTTTGTTCTATCCTAGAAGAAAGGTAATTTTTTTGGATTTGATGTGCTCAGAGAATACCTTTTGAAATATTTGAAAGGTTATAAATATTTTTGAAAATATAGAAATTGCTTTTTAATGGGAGACCCCAGTTCCCAATAAATCATTTGCCCAAATAATAAATAATAGCAGTATCTTAGATTCATCATTTTTATCACAAGATGTTAAAGCCTTGCACACAAAATTTGAACTACAGTCACAGTCACATAGTAGTTCTTTACATTTAATGTAACTTGTAAATTGATGTCCAAATCCTGAGAATACTTGCAGATTTTTTTTTTCTCTTAAATCCCAGCCACTTAAAGGACCGCTTATCTTTGTTTTGTGAAGTTGAAAGTTAATTTAGAGGCAGCCTGGCTCCAGCCCACTGAGAAGGCAGCCAGCAGGGATCTCTACACTTCCCACAGTGATTCAGAGCTGGTCCCAGGTGCTCCCATGCATTTTGCCAGGCATGAACACTTAGAGGTAAGCTTTATGGGCCAGAGCCTTGTAACTGGCTTGGTAAAACTCCAGGAAATCTGCAGAAGTTTTGCCAGAACAATGAAATTGGCATGAGCACCAATATTTGCAAAGGACACTGGGATCTGTAGCTGAGGGGGAGGAAAATGCATCCAGTAAGGACCTAGATGGAGCTGCCTTGGAGTGGGGGTCAAATGCAAACCCAAATATTTGTGGTCAGCACAGTCTGGCACAGGCTTCAACTGAGCATAGCTCATAGCATAGCATAGCTGCCTTTAGAGGTTATAATTGCTAATTCCACTTCTACCTTCTGCTGATGTTAATATCCATTTCTACCTTCTGCTAACTAAACCCATGGAAAAAAATGCCATGGGCACCTTTCCTTGAGTTCATATCGTTAACACCCAATACCGCTGTACCTGGTATTAGCATTTACTACAGCACGGGGCACATTGCTATAAAAGATTTAATATCCTCGCAGCTGAAAGGCCTGAGCCATCTCTGTCATTGCCAGGTGCTGCTGGGGACTTGCCAGGGTTCCCTTTGGGAACTCACCGAGGGGGGCAGTGGGTGCGGAGCCAGGCCAGCAGCAGGAGCCCCAGGTAGCCCAGCAGCCCGAGGAGCAGCAAGCTGCCGAGGGTGATGATGAACGGCACGTACCACGCCGACCCAGAGTAGAGGTTCTCCTTTTTGGTCACAACAGTGAAGCTAGGCTTTTAAAACAAGACAGGAAGAGTTCCTCAAAGCTGCATACTGACACCAACACCACCTTTCATCTGGCTGAACTGTTCCACTGAGGCACCCGGTCCGAGCTTGCCCCAGGGCTCTGCAGATGATGGGCACAGGGAGGTGGAGGGAGGCAGTGATTCATCCCATGTGCCTGCCAAGGCAGCTCAGATGGCTGGGATGGACCACTGAGCTCCTGGACCAACCAAAGGCAGGTGAAATGGAGCCCATCCACAAGGAAAAGGCAAGGTTCCAGACCATATTTCAATATCTTATGCTAAAACAAGCAGGTCATGGTGGAGTTTAAAAGCCTCAGGTTGCCCGGGAGGTTGTAAGCACACAGTTGGAGGGCGTCAAGTTTGGGAATACTGTCTTTACTGAGATAATGTTTTCTTGTTACCTAAGGCAAAACTGGAAGTAGGTCATCTTCACTGCAGTGATCATTCAGCCTGCTTCGTAAGAGGAGTTGAACCCTAAGGAACTGGGTTATTGTACAAAAAGAAATGGAACTCCTTCTTTTTTGCCAGTGACTTATTCCAGAAGGAAAAAACACACTTCCTGAGCGGTTGCAATCTCCCACATCTTCCTGAGTGTCAGGAGACACATCTCTGAGCTGGCACATCACTTGGTGCTAGCAGCTCATTCATTAAGGTCCCACCATGAAACTATCCTCACACATTTCAGAAATTACTCATTTACTCTACCTAGTTCATTACCTAGTGTGGTACTATTAGCTTTAGATCATCTACTATATTGAAGTTTTTATTTAATTTTCTGTAAGACATTTGTAATGACATTGAGTATGAAATTGTGAAGGGTATTTATTTCTTTTCAGTTTAAGGATAATTTTAAAATAACCTATTTAGTCTGTCAAAAAAAAGATATATCCAATCCTTAGAGAAACACTCAAATAATCTCAATATCACCACCATCACTTTATCCTCACCTGGACTGAAGTCACAAGTGACTTTTTGTGATGAGGCTTCTTTTCTACACTACCAGCTTCCCAGTTTGTGACTCATTGAGTTGCTGCACTGAACACATGTAAAGAGTAGTGATGGGAGAACTGGCTGTAATGGAAGTGTTCGTCTGGAAAAGAGTCTGAAAGTGGAAGGCTGATATCTCTGGGGAGACAGATTTAATGCTGTGGTATGTAGTTGAGACTGTTTGTATTTGTGGTAAAGCACGGGAAAGAAATACAGAGTAAGTTTATTCAGCTTAAGTTTTCATTTCCACATCAAATTGAGGGAGTAGAAGGCAGTGAAAAAAATCATTTATTCCTTCCCTAAAGAGCATTAGATAAGAACAGGGTTATTAATCAGCCTGAAAATTTGGATCTAAGCATTTTCATAACAAAGCAACCAGACTTGTATGTGCTGTTTGCAGGATCCTTTGGTTCTGGCTCAGTTACCAGAAGCCTCTAGAAGATCTAGACCATTTTACAGCAAAGGCCTCTTTTACCACTTCACTTGGATACTCACATTTTCATTCTTGCATGCAAGAAAGAAAAGGATAATGCCATCTGCAGGCAGGCAGGGAATGGATGGACTGTGGGTGAGGGAGGATGGTGCAGCAAGGCATCAAGGATAAGACAGAGTGGTCCCTACCCTCAGGCTGTGTCACGTCTACAGGCAAGACAAAAGTAAGCTCTCTGCACATCCTGCATCAGCCTGATGGAAGTAAGTCAGCTTCAAAATTAAACTGGTAAGACTAAGCTCAGCTGGGATGGCTGTGCAGAGGGGTGAGCAGTATTGCTGGGACACAGGCCCACTACTCCACAAGCTGTGCAAGGTTAGATCCCACCTGGGCTGCCAAAATCTGTGCAGGCTTCCTCAGCTCAGATATGGACAACCACATGGGCATGGAGCTCAGGAAAGACCCATCCCACCCCTCAGGATTTGCTGTCTGAAATCTGCTGAAACCTCAGCAACACACTGAGGCTGTGCTGAACTGCTGCATTTCCTGATATGCTGCTCCAAATCTTACAGGACAATGACCTCAGGTCTGAAAGAGAGGCCCTTTTAAGTGATGAGGATTTGTTGTTGTTGTTGTTGCTGTTGTCTGTTTCAACTTTGATAGCCACAGATTAATGTCCTCCAATGATAAAGAAGCACACAAAACTGCAAGGCAGCTGGGGGAGTGAATAGTTATGAATAAAAAAAGAGGTATTGCAAAATGCATGAGGTAATTTTAAGGTTCCAGGCAAAGGTTAATCCCTGCTCTTTCCTTATTAATAAAGCTGCCAAAATCTTTAACTTTCCAGTTGCATGGTAATGGCAGCATGCCCAGTCCTTTGGCTTCCTGCCCTTTTTGTTTTAGAAACTGGAATACAAAACACGTGTTATGACTCTGTACCTGGGACTAATCCTTCATGACACTAAGCACATCAACCACCTCTGGCTTCATCATAAGAGCACAGGGCCCAGAACCTCCCAGAACTACATGCACTCAAGATTTTTGCTTTCCTTTTGCATACATCTATCTTCTTTCCTTTACTCCTGCGGTGATTAGTCCGTGAAAGAAATGCAGAACTGGACATAAGTTTTAGTGAACTTACCGTAGTGGTTGTGGCAGTAGTTGGGTTTGGGATAACCCTGATGGTTAAAGTCACCATTCCAGTTTTAATTAGGTGTGTGGATTTGTCCCTGGCAGATAATAAATTGTCGTCTGTTATGTGGACACGCAGACTGTAAATCCAGTTTGTATCAAGTCCACTCTCATAGTCAAACCCTGATGCAAGAATCAGACGAGATGTGTTGGAGCCAGCACTTGGTGAAAACATGAAATGATTGTTCTCGTTGCCTGCAAAAAGGCAACACCAAAATGAAAAAAAATTACTTTAATCCCACATTAAAGTAAATGTGTGTAACAAGTGGTGAGGTGATGGGAAATGTCTATGACAAGAAGGGCTCTTTGATCTTCCTTGTACCATATAAAATAATTTAAAACAATACAGTCATAAAAGCTTTGCAATCTAGAATAAGACCCTCTATGGGGACATAGCAGAGAGGAGGCTGTGGAAACACTTCAGAGCCATAGGGCACACAAGAGGTCACCTGAATGACCTGAACTTACAGCCTGGGGAGCACCCCACAGCACCCAGCTGAGGTGAGGACCCTGCACTGTGGCAGGGCTCATTCTGCTCCTAGGGTGTCCCTAGAGTGTTGCTCCAGCCCCTCTCTGTGCCTTCTCCAGCTGCTCAGAGGCAGTGGCCTTTGAAGAGAGTTAATGATCAGGTGACACTCATTGTCTCCACTGCTTTGTCAGCACCGTGGGGAGGGAGAGAGTTCAGAAATGCTAGCTCCCCACTCCTTGCTTTCTGTCCATAGTAGCTGGAGAGCTGCTCATGGCCCAGGCTGCAGGCACACCAGCCCCAGCTGTTAGACCACATATAGAGGAAGTCAGAGCCTTGAAGAGGCAGCAAACATGCTTTGGTTTTGCTCTTGTGCTCCCACAGAGATCAACAGTTGACATGTCCTTGAAAGCCATACCAGTTCTAGAGCACAAAAAGGGCCATGAGCTGCTCTGTGGCTCAGAGGCCAATGCACAACACAGCCCAAGTCTGTATCATCAGACTGGGCCTGTGGTCAGACAGTAATTTATTAACATAGCCTAACAGTACTAACACAGCCACTGTATGGATTCATGTGTCAGTACCATATCTGCAGAGCTTCCTCTGCAGCATCGAGGGGCTGCAGTAGGACAGAGATTCTCTGTTTTGACACCCACAGCTTTTTACTGGCAGCTGGACAATCTGCTCCCTCCTTCACAGCAGCCACATCAGCAACAAAAGAAGGAATTGCCCCAAGAGAGTGCTGTTTCCATTTTTGTGAAGCTGACTGTCATCCCATACCACTGCAGTTCTCCAAGTGGATGCAGCTGATCATGATTTTTAAAATGAGAGTTTATTGCATACAGCTTGGACCTACAACATGCAGGTTTGAGCAGTTGTTTTGAACAGCGCACCAGCATCCATGTGAGGATGACAGACACAGAGATACAGAACTTCCCATTGTTTCTCAAGATTTACTCAGCTGTAATTGGAAGGGAAATTTGACACTGCACACAATTCCAGCTCATTTTTCTGAAGTTCTTGTCTACTGTATAATTAATAGCCTATTAATTAATATGACAGGCAACCCAGCCTTGCAAGGGAGTGGCTCTAGCTGCTACCACCAGTAGCCAGCTTGTGGAGAGACGATCAGCATAATGATGTGCAGAACTTGTGGATCACAGCTAGCTCGCCATGAAAAATCATACACAAACTATGTTAGATTTTTGTTTATAAATATAAGTGAACTATCAGCATTCTCTATTTTTTTTCACTGTTCCCAGCTTGCCCACTGTGACAGTACCTTCGTTAATGAAGTAACGGAAAGACCTGGGATCGGAATCACGATCTTGACATTCAATCCTGAAGCCATTAATATTGGTCCCAACAGCTAAATTGACTGGGATTTGAAGAGAGAAGAAATTGGGTGAACAAACTGGTTCTTCATCATTTACTTCCAAAACATTCACAGTTACCTGGAAGAAAAGAGCAATATCAAGCTGAAGCTGCTTCAATGTGCTGAGACAGGATTTTGTTAATTTCAGAAACTGTTGGGTTTTGCCCATTTTGTTCTTTTGATCAACAACTGTTGAAGAGCACTGAAGTCCCCTTCCAACCCAGCTCCTGCCAGAAAATATCTGTGATAATTTGTCCTTCAGTTCTTCTTGTGATCAGCATTCTTCTGGGAACAGGTTCTGTAACCTGAGCCATCTTCCAAAAATGAAGGGTTTTCAGGCTGATATGTCTGTCTGAACAACCTGAGTTGTGTTGTAGTTAAAATGAGAAATAATTATAATAGTACCACATAATAATTAAACTCCCTTCCAAAACTCTCAATTTGCTTCATAATCATTAGTTAGGCTTCTTAGTGTATTTAATAACCATTTGGAGCATGATCCAAGGAAGGGAGAGTGTTTATAAACTGTTCCCAGTGAGAGAGAAAGGCTGGCAATGGCCTCCTGCATGGTAGCAGCACCCTGAGTAACAGACATGTCTGATGTCATCTGGGATTAGCTAGCTAAAAGAAAAATGTTACCCTTCCCAAAGTTCTTTCTTCTAATGCCTGTTAGTCAGGCAACAGATAAGCTTGACATTGTTAAAAACTTCTAATGCTAAATTGTCATTAATTGTCACCTTGAAACATTATAGATGATAAAGAGATTAAATTCCTCCTCGATAGCAACTCTATGGGTGGTGCTTGGCTGGAATGAAAAGCAAGCCTGTACATGTGTCACACCCAAGACAGGTGTAAAAAAAATGTAAAGCAGTCATAAGGGAGAAAGTGTGAAAAGAAGTCAAAAGGAGCCTGCCTGTGAAGGACACTGGGATTCTTTGAAAGAAAGTTCTTTGAACTTTTAACTTCTTTGAAAGAAGTTACTATAAAATACCTTTGTGGATATAGCATCTATACCTTTTCATCTGAATAAAATAGGTCTGAGCAGAAAACCTAAGCCCAACCCTGCTGCTAAATGTTATCTTGGTACCTGGCATGGTCTTGGCTCCTGCCAGGTAACACCATCAGGGAAAAAAGTAGGGCAAGTGGGCACAGCTACTGGGCTGGCCCTCCGACACTTACACAGGAGCCCACCCAAGCCCTCCTCCCATCCACATCCTCTCTGTACCACCCCATGAAAACACAGCTCTTATATGCTGCAACACAATTTTAACATTACTTTGGACACTTTCCAGGGAAAAAAATGATGAACAAAATCAAAACTATGTTTGAGGGCCAAGGGACACTACACAGACGCCAAAAAGAATTTGCCACCAAGCATGGCTACAATTAGATTGTGCTACCTGGCCTCAAGACCCTGTCATTTTTCTATTTTCTAGTACCTCTGTAGCCATAAAGAATAACTTAAACTGTCTAGGGCACAGAAAACAATTTCACTGTCTGGGTGAAATAAGAAAAAAGGTCTGAGAAGCAAACACCACAGTTAAAAATATTAAAGTATTATTTTATCCTTTTTGTGAGAAATAAAACAACACTAAGTGAACAACACCTCTTTCATCTGAGGGGTATATGACTGGGCAGGTTTTCGCTTGCCTTCTACAGACCTAAGTGCTTTGCCCAATGTCTTACTGTTCTTGCTAGGAAGAAGAGAAAAAGATGTAGGTAAAGGTGAAGTAGTAGAGTGGATTTACTCACCGATGCTGTTGTAGACTTCTCTTGGTCTGAGGCCTGCACTGTGAAGATATGTTTCTGAGTTGTTTCATAGTCTAATCTAGCTAAAATCCTCACATCTCCTTTCGTTGGACTGATCCAGAAGATATTTGTGTAATCCCTGGTGCCAGCTCCAGCTACAATGGAGTAAGTGATGGCATTGGGTGGCCAGTCCTTGTCTGTGGCATGCACTCTTCCAATGCTAGATCCAACTGAGAGACAGAAAATCCATATTTCATTCACATTTAAAGCAACAGAAGGTACAGATAAAACTGAACTGAAGATTTGTTTTAGGGTTTTTCACACAAGACAATTAAAGCAAGGGTGTAAATGAGCACTATTTCCCCAGGGTGTGTTATGGCTCCCCTGTGCATGGGCTGCTAGCAGTAAACACCAAAACACATGAGTGTGTAGAGAACCTCAGCAAAAATGCTCTGTGTCTGGGCCAAGGGAGTCCTCATTTGTCCGTGTCAGTCTGTAAAGGTTTCTGTGCACCACCACAGTCCCTCTAAAAGGCTAATTTAGCAAGAGCAGAAAGACAGTCTAAAACAAGACATCTGAGTTCAGCTCCTGGCACTGCCACAGATTTCTTCTGCAATTTCTGAATTTGTCTGTGTCTCAGCTCCCATCTGTACAATTGCAGTTTTTGCCAGTTTAGTCTATTTAAGGGTAGTAGGTGGTTGTATGGTGAGACCCTAGCTGAACTGGAACTTTGAGCCATTTGCCTCATCTACATATATGAAAACTCATTTGGAGCAAAAAGGCACTTAACAACATGACAACATTATTTCTATCGTTTAGGTGCTACTTACTGTACCTTTAGTAATTTCTGAAACACTAAATACGTAAGATAAATTACGGAAGACTGGAGAAAATTCATTCACTGGCTTTATCCTGATATAAATGTGGATGATATCTGGAAATATAACAGAAGATTAAACCATAGTTAAGTATGGCTGTGAAATTTTCTCATGCCTATATTTAAAATACATATGGTATTCCTCTCTCCATGTTGTTACAGCATAGAAAACTATCAAAAGAAATATAAAAGGGATACTTGCTTGAGTAGTTAGGATGGGCAGTATCTTGCACTCTGACAGTCAAAGTATAAACTTCAACTCCTGGATTAGCTAGGTCTTCTAAATCAATTGTTCCAGTCATCTAAATAGAAAGGAACACAATCACATTTATACCTCCATACATGAAGTCACAGTACACATGGTGACAACTACTCTTTTCAGCATTCTGTAAGTGTGATTTGTCCCTTGGGTATATAGAACAGTTCTATAGGAATAACACAGGCTAATAGTCAATTCCAGGATTTAATTCCAGGCTTTTTCTACGTGCTCCCACTTCTGCCAACAAAATGTCTTCCCCTTAAGAGCAGACAGTTTAATAATTCAGATGATAAGGCCTTGACCTTTTACCTAGTCAATTCAGAATTTGTGTAATCTGTGATTACTATCAGGGATAGCTTGAGTTATTACTTGAGCTCATGCCTGCAGACATTAAAAAAAAGGTATCAGGTCCAGCCAGTGTTTGTCCAGGAACCAAGTTGTTACTAAATAGTGACTTGGACAAATTTAAGTCCTAATCTTCTGAGCTCCCTATCTTGCTGTGGAAGCCTCATAAACTTTAGGGCAGCAGGGCTAACACACAGGCATCCACTGTTGGCTGTCGCTTCAGGGAGATTCCTGGAGTAACAGGTTACTTGGTATAGTCTGTTATATACACAGGGATCAAGACTTGACAACAATCATATCCTGTGCAGCAAGGAAAACGCTTTTTATGTTGGCAGATGAAGCAGCTAAGGGCAGTTCTCATTGACAAGGAAACCTCAGCTCCAAAATTAAAGTAAACTATACAAAATCATTTTACTGCTCCTGTAGCACTCTTGTCTTTAGACAGAATGCCTATTTTTTATTGTTTCCCTTTTTCTGTAGCTGCCCACAGTTCTTTTTAAAGCAAAAAAACAACTACCATTGCACATGTCCAGGAACTGGTGGGGTTCTGGCCAATGCAAGTTTGCCAGCAGCTATCAGCATAAGGAATTCATATTTTGACATGCAAAATCACAGAAGTGCAAATCCCACCACACTTTTGTGAAAATTTGCCATTCAAAGTGGTTTTATGATTCTGACCAGTTACTGAGATACTGAGTGTGAGATTTCTCAAGTACTTAAATTCTTCATGCTGAATAGCAAGGATCTTCCACAGTCTGTCATGAGTAAATGGGTATGAAATTGCATCAAATTTCTCTGTTTATCCATATCAAAGTTGGTGCTTCACACTCCCTAAAAAAGAATATTTTTTCAATCATATCTAGCATATTTATTTAAAACTGAAGAAAACAGTCTCTGTTCACTAAATTCTGTAGAATCCTTAGAAAGCATCCTATCTAGGGGTATATAGTTCACAACTAGTCAAAACAGTCATTCTCCACATCATACCTACTGTGAAATGGATTACAGTAATTTTTTTCCTTGTATAACGAATTTTAAAAATCCCTTATAATATTTCATAAGTTGACTTCCTTAATGCAGTAGTCTAACGTAAAGCCACAAATTACTGACCACAAGTCTTCCAGACACAGTGGACTCCAGAGCAAAGTTATTGCTTCCAAAACCAGATAATCCAGTGAAACTAAATTGGTTGTTTGATGGATCAACATCAATATCTTTACAGTGATTTCTAAGATCAACAAGAAATGTCCCAGGAATTGTATTTTCATTTGCTTCTTTCCTGTTTAAAACAAACACATTTCCTGTCAAAGCAACTCTTCTGAACTCTTCATATATCACAGGCCAAAACATTGATTTATTTTTTAAGTGAAATCCTAGATCTAAATATGCAACAATGGAGGAAGCAAGCCAGAATCCGACCCATGTGTGAGATGTTACATAGTGATTTGTGTCATTATGAAAATACACAATGGGATCAATATAAACTAGAATATTGAATCCAAAGTAAAGCATGGACATGAGACACAAGAATATTTAATGATTTCATTATGTTTGTTTAAATCACTTTGTTGTAAATTGTTAATTTTTTGTTTTTATTATTTTTTACTATAATCATGAATTGTATCCACTTTTATGTATAAGGAAAATGCAAGCTTGTTTGGACTTGAGCAGGCTTGTCACTGCTGTTACCTGCTTGCTAGGAATGTAACCTGAGAATGAGTTCAAGCCTTGTCCAGACCTTGTGGGGGCTTGTAGCCATTGCTGCTTGGGCCCTAGCCAACATGTTCGGTCTTGCTCGGGCTTGTACCCCAGCACAGGGGCATGCCA
>JAOTQP010000870.1:13140897-13180287 GCA_026413545.1 Cichladusa arquata | reverse complement strand
AATCACTTTGTTGTAAATTGTTAATTTTTTGTTTTTATTATTTTTCACTATAATCATTAATTGTATCCACTTTTATGTATAAGGAAAATGCAAGCTTGTTTGGACATGAGCAGGCTTGTCACTGCTGTTACCTGCTTGCTAGGAGTGTAACCTGAGAATGTGTTCAAGCCTTGTCCAGACCTGGTGGGGGCTTGTAGCCATTGCTGCTTGGGCCCTAGCCAACATGTTCGGGCTTGCTCGGGCTTGTACCCCAGCACAGGCGCATGCCACAGCCCACCAAGAAACTGCCTGTAAAAGGGGCAGTGACCAGGGGTAGGGCAGACGTGTTGGCAGAGCACAGACTCCCCACGTCCCCAGCGCTGCTTTGCCTGTTCCTTATCAGCAAACTAATAAATTGCCTTATGGATTGACCTACCTGATTTTAATGAGTAATTTATAATACGTGTGTAGTGATGGACAACGGCCCTGTACAATGGGCAGGCTGATGATCAATGTCCACTTGAGCCTCCAGCTGTAGGTCTGGGGATGTGCCCTAGTGTGCACACTGGTCTGGAGCAGCAAGGCAGTACCAAGGCAAGGAGGAGAGTCCATACCTGAAGGCAGAAGGATTGCATTCTGGTGGGTTGTCATTGACATCATCAATGATGACTGTGATCTCCATCTCACTGCCATGGCTGCTGCTGGGGCCGTCCTCCACCCGGACTGTCAGCGAGATGTTCGGGTGGAGCCGCAGCGGCAGAGCATCCCGGTCTATTCTCCTGGTCACCTGCAACACTCCAGTTCCTGTCAGAGAGCAGCCAGAAGTCAGACATCCGCCGTGGGGGGAAGCAACAAACCCTCATGGTGTATGTGCAAGAGGGCAGGGCAGCTCAACAGACAGGTAGCAGAATAAAAAGTCTTCTGTTCTGTGCAAATCATGGCTGGTTTAGCGGGGTTTTTTAAGTGATACAAAATGGCTCTGAACATTCTGGGTAAGATTAATGGCTAGATACCATGAAAAATACACCTTAGGAGGCCTCAGCAGAGGACTTGTAAAGCATTTAGGTTTCCCTTACTCTTAAGCTTCTAGTGCAAGCCAGCGCTGAGTGCATTCACAGAGCATCAAGGACAACGAGCTGCTAATGCCTGTGCTGTCCTTGCTCCCTAGCTAGTAAGACAGCTTCCCTTTCCACTGTTATGGTTCAAGCATCTTTCAGCACCTCCAAATCTACTCACACATCAACAGAGCTGTGACAGACTGTGCCAAGTGCTCTGGTCAGCCACTCACTCAATACTTTTCTTTCACTTCTGTTAGCCTCTGTTAAAAATAGAAGATTTTTATGGCACAGTACAAGTATTATTCCCAGAGCATGAAGGAGTTAAAAGAACAGTGCATACATCCTCTGCATTTTGGAGTGTAATTGAGGAGGAAGATGGCAATACAAGGCCAAAGGGCATAGGGAATCTAAAGCATTTAAAGATCATCCTGATCCTCCACAGCACTGTGTTGTGTAGCACTTCTTACAACTGTGATAAACAGTTCCAAAGCACTAGCAGACAAGAAGCAAAGCTGTCAGTGAGTGCCAGCCCTGGAGGAAAATCCCCTGGGGAACAGATGTACAGATCCCAGAGAGCATGAAGAAGACAGCATCACCATGAGCAAGGGGACTCTTCTGGATGGTCTTGCCTGAGGAGGGTAGTGAATGGAACAATGAAATTGAGGTGTAGATTTGCTGTGCACATCAGTGCTAGAGAGAACTTTAGACAGGAGGGAGAACATCAGTCTAACTACCTGCAGCTGTTTCAAGAGCCCCAGAAGGGTCACTGTAGTCCTCAAAGATTAAAAATAAGTCAGCAATCTTACTTCCACCCAAGGAACCATCACCCTCCAGCCACAAGTCAATATTTGTTGAGAAGTCACCTTTGGTCTACTTTCTTCAAGGTATCTTACCAAGTCTTGGTTGGCTGACCAAAGAATTTGACCCTAATAAGGCACTGAGCATTCCTTATTGTTACAGAGAGTTACTAAATAAAGTAAACCTATTTAAAACTAAGGCAAAAATAATTTCTCCAAAGTAGACATTCACAGAAGTCCCATTTTTGTTTGTCTGACCTGGATTTATGGAAAAGTATCTGTCAGGCGACTGGATGCTGTAGAAAAGTCTGCTGGGAGAATCTTCATCATCAGGATCTTTCGCTGTTATATTGGCAACAATGGTGCCTGGGCTTTGCTCCTCTGGAATCCTGTAGATTCTTTGTTTTCTATAAAATAAAATTCAGCAAAGCATGCAACTTGTTTATAAGGGCAGCTGATTACAGACTTAGCTGAGAAGCCAACAGTAGCAACAGGGTCATGGCCATGCTGGGCTATTTGTATGCCTGGATAAATGTCCCAGCCAATTTTTCTGCCTGCTGGACATGTAGCAGAAGCTGAACTGGCAGGTGTCCATAGAGCATGACACAGCCACACAAGTAAGTGTTCTTCCTCTGCAACTTTTCCACAGTAAAAGCAATTTGACTTTCATAGAACCAAGGAAGTTGAAGAGGTAGGGGGTGGTTAAGTCTTGCCATCCATCTCCCTACAGAGCCACCAGCTCATAAAGCCATTTGCTTTAATTCCTTCATTTTGCAAGAGAAAAGCAAAAATTGCATAAGTAATGTAGTTAATCATCTTCTGGAATCAATGCTGGAGCCTTCTGGGGAGCCACAGTATTACAGAAAAACTGAGTTGTGGCTGCAGTAGGCGAAGGCAGGAAGGAGAACTCTTCTGGGTGCCTAACAGATGAACATGCCTCAAACTCCCAGCAGCATCTGTCATCTGATGCATTTTACATTGGGAAAATGGTTCTCTACTGCTGCTGTTTGGTATGCCAGTGCTCCCAAATTTCCCATGAACTGAGTTTTATAGGTCAGATACGGCTTGACAGGCAATTGTGCAGGATTGCTTACAGTGGTTGCAGTTTGATGTTCACATAGGTACTCAGGTGGACAATTTTAGTATTTGAACCACATGCAAAAATAGGCATGGGCCAGGCCACAAAAATGGTGCAAGGAATTTCAGAAGGCTGATTTACATTACCCAAAAACACACGAACACACACGTGTCTCCTGATTCTAGAACTCAAAGGGAGCTGAAGGTCCTCAAGAGTTCAAAAAAGCATTAGAAGTTCTTTTAAAACACCCTATGCTGCCACTTAGGTAATTGACTGGTCTGTAGTTCCCAGCACAGAAAAACACGAGTCCTTTGTTGTTCTCTGAAGACAGGCATCATGGGGCACTTAGCAATTGGAGCAGAGAATTGCAGAGACAGAACACAAGATCCCACATCTCAAGATCTCCACTTGGAATTTTAAAAATGCTTACGAAGACACACTATCTTCAACTGCTCTGTCAGTTCATATGAAAAGAGGCAAGCATACAGGAGAGAAATTACATGGGATTTTCCCAGTAAAAACATCTAACTTACAGCCAGAAGAAAACAAGGAGTTTATGAAGCTTGTTGTGTCAGTTATTTATGAGGTCTCTACCTCAGTCTTGGCATTGAATCCCATCCTTCCTTGTTCTCCTGTTGTTTCCAGAGTCATACAGAAAGAAACAAATCCCACTCACTCCCACAGCTCTGACTGGTTTTGGCCCAAGGTGGGAAATTCCCTAGGCCCACTGGAACCCCAACTCCAACCTTTCTGTGAGCACTCACTGGAGCTCAACCCTCTCAGCCCTGCCAACCCTTCTGCAACCTGGTCATTATCCCATCCCCACTAGATATTTTGGGAAGAAGTGGGACACTGCTGAGCACATCCCCATAGCACAAAGCACCAGTACAGCTGGGGAGGAGTTGGGGCCACTTCTTACATAGCTATATCTGGGATGTGTCCTGCTGTCCATCTGTCTGCCACCTGCCAGTGGCTTTTACAGGATGGTTCAAGCAGACCTTTTAGTCACTGCAATGTAATTGAAAAGGAAGCACATGTTTGTTTTCTTGTCTTCTCCTTTGTTTTCCCGACTCCACAAGTTTTCCATTGATTTTAACAGCAACAATTTCAAAAGGCTGAATGCCTGAGCAGTGTTGTGAACACCAAAACCAGATGTGCTTGCACATACTACAGGAAGAATTAAAAACTTGAAACTTTGAAACTCTGCTCTTGACAGATATGACTGGGGTAAAATAAAGGAGATTTGCTAACTCCTCAAGTTTCCCCAGGTCTTACCCCAGCACTAATTATTACAGTGTCAGGAAGTACTTAGCCCCAGCATGCAGCTCACAGTGCAGCAGGGCACAGGCCATACATGTGCATATTAAGGATAGATCATGAAGTGCAATTTAATCTAAAATTCTTTACAAACTGAGCTGCCTTTTTTGATCTGTAGTATCAATCTAAAAGGGAGAAGATTCAAACAAATACCAGACTGTATTTGTGCCATACGAGTCTTAGGTGTTACAGGTTCTCAAGTCACTGCAGCTTTCACTAATTCAAACAAGTAGATAAATATTTAAAAGCTCTTTTAGCATTCCAGACACAAGGATAAATACACAGAAATGGCAACATTAGGAGGGAATAATCAGTCTAGGACACAATGTGCAGACATTGGCACTGGGAAGAAGATTTGTCCTGCTTGCAGAAGTACAGTAACATGGAGTGAGCTATTAAAGCTCTTGTTTATTGCAGACGTGAGGGTCAAGTATTAAGTAGGTAGTAGAAACGTCATCAACAACAGCACAATTCATGCCTATTTCCAACATTTAATTCTTTTGTTTCTTCAGATTCTTCACCCCTTTATCCATCAAGGTCCAGATCACTGGCCTCAGCCCAGGAGCCATGCATTGCTCTAGGTCAAGACAACACCCAGAAGATTGTTCTGAACAAGTGCTGGAATCTTCTGGCACTGCCCCAGGTGCTATTCTGTCTTCACTTTTGCAGAGATGGCAGGAGAGGAGCCATCACAAATACTCTCAGCAGGGACCTTGTAGAATCCCACAATCAGGAGAGGCAATGACAGTGCCTTGAATCCCATCAGTGTCTCATGCAAGTGACAAAGATAAATCAACAACAGAGTCAGATCAACTGTAAAAATTGCCAAGCTCCTGCTTCAGAAACAACCATCCATTGTGCTTTCCACAGCAAAACAGCCTGCTTGTAGCACACGCATATTCGTTCCCATTTTTCCAAATTCTCAGTATATCCTGACTCCTTTAGTCTTCAAAAGCTGTTTCTGACTTGTGTGTTATGACACAATTTCCTGCTTATGACACAGTAAGAGACAATGTTTCAAAGATCACCGGAATTGTTTACAAGTGTGTCTGGGAAGAGGAAGACTGATCAAAAAGGAGATCTTTTTATGTCTAGACATTTCTGGATGAACAAACACATTAATGGTGAAATGCACACTGGCATAAGGAGCAAACTCGATATGATTGTATTCACACTAGGTGAAATTAATCTCCTTGTCTGAACTTGTCCACAGGTCTTTGCATAACTTTAACCTCTGTAAATGCTAACAAGTAAAACAAGTTTGTTTGGCTGTTCTTAGTGTGAAGGCACAGCCTGGAAAACTTTAAACTACTAAGAATATAAATTAAGAAGACAATTAAGAATACTATTAAGAATACAATAAGAATAAATTAGGGACATTAGGACAAAGGTTCCCAGTATAAGAATAGGAATCATAACAAAATTAAAATACTTTTTTCCAGAACTATTTTGTTGTCATAGTTATTTGCCCTTATGTTAAAACCTCCCACTGGTGCCAAAACAGTTAACCTGAGGAAACATCTATGTTTTGAGTGCAATTGAAAATTTTGACTCACGTGGTAAAGTAAGGACTTTCATCATTGATGTTAATTATATTTATATTCACTGTTTTAGTTGAGTTGAGTCCATCTGGATCTGTCACTGTTATATTTAAAAAGTACCTGTTAAATAAGAAAAACAGAACAAGAATCATTCTGTGTATGTCAGAAAACATTTCTCTGAATACTATAAGCTAATAGGCCATGGGAATAAAATGCATTCTCACCAATGTGGATCTTTCTCATAATCAAATTTTTTGGTGGAAAAGATGGCTCCACTTTCCCTGATTGAGAATGGCACTGTCGCAGGAAGCAGTGAATACTGAAATGAAGAGAACAAGAAGTTGGTCTTTTTATCTTTAAACATCCATCTGTTCATTCATTTCTTGCCTTGTAGAGCAGAGCAAGTTACAGAGGGTCATGCACCATGCAAATAACCTGCAAAAGCCACTGAGCAGATCTGTACAAGGATGTAACAGCATTTCTTTATTTGCAGCTTCTTATGCCTCAGATGTGCCAGGGGATAGGAGGCACATGGAACTCACTGCCATTGCTTTGGCACACAAAGCAGAGTTGAACCCCCACAGCTCTGCCTCCCTCCTCTCCAGCTCAGTTTGACTGAGCAAAGGCTGAGGACAGACTGCAAGCTAATTGCTTTCTTGAATAACACTGACCATCAAAATAGCATCTTCGGGTTCAGTTCTTGAATGTATTGTATTTTATAAAGCCAAAGTAAATAAAGCAAAGATACAATATCATTCTTAGCTAAGTCCAGTTACTTTTCCCCAGCTACCAACTTACCATTTTCCAAAACTTTTTCTGAATACCAAGAGTATTTTCAGATCAGCCAATACACTTTTTGTAACTGAAGGTCACAGTTTGTCCTGGGATTGTCAAAAACCTGATATTCATTTGCCTTGTAAGTGATTTCCTTACTGTCTCATTTAAAAGAATGTACATTGTGATACAAAAGGTTAAAAAATTTCATTAGTTTTAATCATTCCTATTTACAAGAAACATTTTGTAAGCCTTTTTTAAGTTTTAAATTCACAATTTCTACTGTCTCTCTGATTAACTATACCAAATTCTGTCTTCAATATCCCCTAGTTTTGGAAGGCTGAGAACTTAAAATATAGTTGTGTCCAAACATTAAGGTTGTTTTTTTTTAATTTAGTATCAAGAATGTTTCTTTTTTTCCCAGATTAAAGCTTTTCCTGTGTTTCTGATAAGGAAGGAAGTTGTTGAAAAACGATGGTAATCCACATTTCAGACAGGGCAGATTACATCATCTCTGGAGTTTTTTGTTTAATTCAACTTACTTTGAGTTTCGCATTTTCAGGATCGGCTGCATCTACTTGGTAAATGCGTTCTGGAGGTGTCCCTTCCAACACATAGATGGTCACAGCTGCATGGATATAAGTGTACTCAGTGTTAACTGGGTGAAAGTAAAGGGCACAGCAGCAAAGAGACTGATGCACTGAAGCTGTCAGGATGTAACTACCTGCTGCATCTTCTCACTTCGCAAGTGTAATTCCAAAATCATCACAAAGATCACACATACTCAAAAGATAAGGAGAAACCAATTACATATCTGCAAACAGGCAACCACCACTGCAATATGAATTGTCCCTTCAGGAGAAAGACTGATCTTTCCTTATGGCCTATCTTGAGCTGTTCACAGGTAATAGAGTCAATTATGCATTTGGGCTACATCTGTGAGGTTTTTTACTATGCAGAAGGGAAGTCCCATGCTAGGTCCTCATCACCATCCCCTTTCTGTCCATGCCCTGTGCCCTGCCAGAAGAGCTCAGAGCCTTTCCTCTTCATTTCTGCTTTTCATTTACACCTGTGGGGCAGATAAGTAACAAATGGTCTGCACTGACTTAAATGTTTGCTTTTCTAGGGCTGATAATTCAGTGCAAGGTATGTTTCTTTCCATGCTAGGGATTCTCACAGCTGGGCTATCCCATACTGGATCGTTGGCAACAGGCTTATCTCATCTTGGGCAGAGCAATTAAAAGGACAGCAGATCTTTAGATCACATGATTTGCTTTATGCCCTTTTGTGGCTGCTGGATCTGCTCTTTCTGGACTATTAATTTCCATTGTGACCCCTACTGACTGCTGCTCCTCGTCAGAGCAGTGGGAATCCCAGAGCAGCGTAATGAGTTGTTCCCAGAGGACAACAATATGAATACAAAGTTTAATGAGAGGGAGATGCTTTTTCATAAACAGCAGATGCTCAATTAGTGTCTAATTGTGGCTGGTACTGTTAACTAAAGCCACACAGTTAGACAGATCAGGCATCTGTGATCACCAATTTATGGCAGCTCTAGCTGAGAGTTAAGCTGATGCCTTTATTTGTAACAAGCTCCCACGTAGTGTGCTTCATGCTGTGTCGATCCCTCAAAGTGTCAGATTTAATTATTATTAGATTCCAGTGGCACCCATGATACACAAGACACCAGCTATACCAAGATGATGACACAGCCTCTTCCCTGGGGGAAGCTAATTTGCTTTACAAACTAAGTATTGTATGGAATTAGGAATGTCAGTGTGCTCAGGAGGCATCAGTGAGGAGGGCTGAATGTGAGCAGGCTGCTCTGAACCCATCCCTCTGCAGCAGGCAAAATTCAGGCTGGGCTGGGCTTCACTGTTCCAGTGTGGGGGGCTAGCAGCCAGCTCTGAAAACCTGCCACAAAGGGATCACAGTTTAGTATTTTGAGATTTTTCAAAACTGAACATTGAAGTATGCTTGGCCATATAGTTCTGTTAGGACAGGAAATCTTCAAACAGGCTCTTAGTACTTTATGGAATAAACTCTTCTGTCTGCATGTGAGTACATAATAAACAAATCATTATAATCTGATACATCTGGTACAATTTTTTCGGGTCTTCTTCATTAGTAAAAAAGAAGGATAAGATCTCTTAGAGAGTAAGATACTTATTTCCTATCCTTTCTATTGATGGCAGGATCACTAGCATCAGGTACAGCACGACATGCAAAGCCTGCACTGGCCATAGCTGCAGGCCCAGCTCTCCAGGCTCATCTCTAAGGCTACTGCACATTCCTCCCCTTGCATCTTTGCCCCTGGTCTAAAAGCAAACTTGGCTAGCACCAACTGCCCCATGTAGGAGACAAAACTCTCTGCCTCTTTCTGTTTGTACCACCATAGATCACAATCTCTGAGGTCTCACTCCTAAGACTATTTTCAACTTAATTTCTCATGTGAAGACACAAATGCAATATGTGGATATAAAACATCTGCCAAGCAAGGTTTTTATGGTTTTCCCACAGAAATTCTTGCACATACAGTATGCACTTCTTGAAATTTATCTTGCTTGTCCAAATCAGTCCAGTTTCCAGCAAACTACAGAAATATGTAGCCATATTCAATGGTTATAACCCCAGCAAACTTCAATTTTTCAATTAAAAAGGACATATGTATTTATTGGTATAAACTTTATCTTTTAATTCTTCAGCTGTTTCAAAATGGTTAAATAATTCTAAAGCTAAATTTCAAGAAAAATAGAAGGACAGTTCCAGAGATGAAGCATACCAACTCTTTGTGCAAAAAAAAGCTCTGATAAAAAGAGTATCCTATTCCTTCCTTGTTTTCCTAAAGGAAAATGCCTAGGTTACTTTAGCTACAGGTACTGTATGAGCTCTTTTTTTTTTAAACTGATGTCATCTTTCCAAGTATTGTTGTTTTCAAATTCTACCATTATCTTACTTTGAAATGCCATATTTCCTCGAAATACAGGATGTTCATTTTTATCTGTTACTTGAATAGTCAATATGTTAAGGTCAGTTCTTCCAGTAGTATCTTCAACAAAAATCTGCAAGTCAAAACTCTTTGGCATAGTTTCATAATCTAGGACAGGGTTTCCAGTGGTAATAACCTGAAAATAAAAGATTGTTATTAGCACACGATGCAAGAGGTGAAACTCATAGTCCAAATGAGTGAATACAAATATAGGGACACTTCCAATCAGTAAAGAGTGAGTGTTTTAGATAATCTTTTATTTGTTGGCACATTTCTCATCAGTGGCAAAAATGTGACAGAAACAGAGTGAAGAGACCAAAATGTTGTGTGGCTTCATGGAGTAACTCAAGGAGGAGTTCCCTTTGCCTCACTAGCAATGTTTTGTCTCCAAGTTCAGGACTACATCTTGCAGGTACATGTCTGTGCCAAGTGTTTTCCTTTCTACATCATGCTCCAGGAGCGTTCAAGGTGTGATGAGAATGAGAATTCAGAGAAAGCCTTGCAAGACATAAGGGCAGCTTCACTTTTTCTGTGAATTAGCAACATGAGGAGGATCTTTTACCTGAAATAAAAAGTGTGGAGGCAGGAGACCATATAGTTAGCAGCTACTAGAACCTTCCTTGTGTAACCTGTATCTGGAAGAAGACTTGCAGGAAAACCACAGAAGAAGGAAATTTCATGGGTACACTGTCTGAGAGGGGCACCAGAATTGTTTGGGGAAAATGCTGAATTAATTGAAAAAATAACCTAGGCCTTGAGTTTTGCAAGATTGTTGAGGCAAAAATTTGCTTTATTTTGTTTTGGGGATTTCAAAGGAATCCAGCTCTGCATGTTGTCTCTTAACACAGAATATGTACTGGCACAAGACTGACATTCCATGAAAAAACGTAAAATGCAATCATTCTGGATTTAGGACAAGCCCAGAGCAACAGGAGGATGTTGAAAATTGCATGCCTCAATCTTCACTGCTGAAACCAATAATAAAACAAGATCTTTCCTTTCTTGGAAAAGAAAGGAAGAGGTGACAGTTAAGTTTTTTGTGTGGCTAAAAAACTGAAACTTGAACTCTGTAGCAGGGTGCTGGAGAAGGAGAAGAGCTGGGGCTCATGAGTGTATGTGACAAGTAGCATATCAGTGTATTTACAATACTGCAGAATAAAGGAGACTGAAGAACATGCAGAAGGAGAACAATGAAAAATTCTTGGGTTTAGAAAGGATCCAAACACAAAAGTGATGTCAGCACAGTTAGAAGACACAAGTCAAAACAGAGACAATTATCAAAGAGCTGGAGGAGAGTGAACAGAAGCATAAACGTTTTGTGCTTTCTGGTACATAAAATGGCTGCTGTCTGGAACCTCATGGATCTTTTTTTTACAATACTACAGGAGAAAATAACTGTTTCCTGGATGGTCTCCTTTCCTCCTCTACTGTACAGATACGGGTTTCCCATAAAAGTGATGTTAACCCAGAAGAAACATTCTAAAAAAGCTTGGGAAAAAAAAAAAACAGTGGAAAGCTTCATGTTCAAAATGAATGTTTGATGGAGATCTAAATACTGTGAACACATACAATGAATTCAACATTTTAAACTGTCCAGTTCTAAGCAGAAGTTATGAGTTCTGGAGATTATCCCTCCAATTCACAGCCAAATATTTTCATTGGTGCTGCTACTACAGCCAGACTAAATGTGTCTAAATACACATCTTCCACCGTCCTTTATAAAGGCCTTGGAAGTGTGGATCTAAATGGTCTCTTTCTAGGTTGCTTTTGAACCTTTTTGGGAGCAGCATGCCACTGGAACAGGCTGTGAGCCACTATTTGCCTTTCCTTCAGGTAGGAGCAAAGCTTACTGACAAAACCAAGACTGCACATACTTGAAGCAGCTGCAGGCTTCACAAGAGGGGATCTAGAGTCACCCCTGAACTGTCTATCACTTGTTCCACATGAGAATTTCACTGCTCCCTGCTCTCCACTCCACCACCAATATCTTCAGAGAGCACCACTAAGAGCACCCAGGTAGTTTCAGGCAACAACAGGTTTTCATGCATTCTACACATCTTCTGCCTTGAGAACCTTCAAACAGAAGTCAGGTGAGGAGGAATGAACAGGACTGAGATCTCAGAAACTGTTACTTTCTCAGAAGTCTCAAAATACGTCAAGAAAGATTGATATTGCTTTCTGCTGCTGCAACAGGACTAAATGTTCTTCATAAATACTGAAGAGCCTGTCCTAGCAGGTACTTAGCTAATCTCATAATTCATTCATGAAGTACTGCCTTTTTCTGTATCTTAGATTTAGCAGCAGTAGATAGAGCTGACGCATCTGGTTTTGGATCACATCACCTTTGTGAAATACTATACAGATCTGCTACAACATAGCACAAGTAATTAAAAGTAGCAATCCTCATCAAATAAATTAACTAAGAACACCCATGTATTTATCCTTGCTTTATGAGTTGTTATTAGCACTCATCTGCTAATTTGCAGAATTTGTATGTAGCTTCGTTTATGATTATTTCATGACTGATATTCACTGGCTCAAACTCTTCATTCTAGTCCTCCAAATGATGTAGGAAATGTTGAAAAAAGCAACAGCTCAAGCAAAGCATAGAAAAGTTCACAGACCATTCTGGTGATGTGGCTGTGGTATGAAATGGATACAAACTGGCACTTTGGAAGAAGCAGTCTCCAGTCTACAGCATTTTTGGCCATCCATTTTCATCTTTGTGTCACCCTGCACTGTGCTAGAACAAGAATTTCTCCATCATCCTTGTCATTAAAAAAAACAAGAAGGAATTTTGTCTATTATTTTTCTCCAGATTAACTTCTCAGTCCCACTCAACAAGCAGCAATATAAGTTCTTGTGCATCATAACATAAAGATGGCATGGGGCAGGAGCAAGCAGGTATAAAAAAGGACTATGCTTTGTTTTGCAGCAGAAGGGATCACATTAATTCAAAATGTTAAAATAAAGCTTAGGAAGGGAGTTTCTCTATAACTACATTATAGTTTCTCTGATAGCAAAGCTAATGGATATATCCATTTCCTTCTGATTTTTACACAGGAGTGGAGGAAAGAGCATGAAGCAGAGTTCAGGGAGGTTTAGGTTAGATATCAGGCAAGTTTTTTCACCCAGAAACTGGCTGGACACTGGAACAGGCTCCCCAGAGAAGTGGTCACAGCACCAAGCCTGGCAGAGTTAAAGAAGTGATTGGCCAGTGCTCTCAGGCACATGGTGTGGTTCTTGGGGTGTCCTATATAGAACCAGGAGCTGGACTAGATAATCCTGAAGGAACCCTCCTAACTCAGCATATTCTATAATTCTATGATTCTATGATCACTTCAGCTGACTCAGTCCAGGTATTTGTACAGTCCCATCCTATGTTTCAGAGGTGAAAAAGGGCTTTTTTGAGAGGTTTTATGGCCATTTCACTGACCTGGCTGGGGAGCAGTAAAGAGCCATCAGAGCTGGCACAAGTGAGCTTTGTACTCTGCTGGGAGGCTGGAGCATGGGAGCCACAGCAGCTCCCCACATTTACATCAAATCCATGAGCCAATACCACCCAGGGCCACAGCTTTACTTTCACAAATTTTCTCCCAGAAACACCAGCAAAGAGAACAAGAAAAGAGCTGTTGTATTGATTCTGTGAAAACCAAAACTTCCTTGGAAACACACAGAAAAGGATATTCAAATCACCTTTTTAAGACTCCGCACTATTTCTATCTGTATCAATTAAAGCCACTCTTCAGTGTCACAGTTCAGGCTCAGACACACAAGCAAGTTGCAGTGGGATGACAAGTTATCATGCATCTGAGCACTCATTGCCCATGACAAATGTGAACTAATACTTGCCAATTTATCCAACAATGAAAATCAGCCTGAAGTAAGGGAAATTGCTCTGCATTTGCTATAGGACAAAAGCATGCAATGGAAAGAGACAGGTCATAGATGTGTGGAAGGGTGATAACTCCTTACCTCAAGATAACTTCTTCATGTGTCACAGTCTTTGTTCAGAATTAAAAATTACTTTGATCTGATTCAGCTTCATTCATTTTGGAAGTGAGACAAATTAATTTTAATTCTTGGTGAGAGTGGACAAACAGAAGCTGTATGTGGCTTAACTAAGGCACTTTCACAGTGACTTCATACATGTTAAGCTGAAAAATGGATAAAAGCTCAAAACAGAAGCAGATCCTCCATGTTCTTCTTCACCTCTAATTTTCTAAAATGCACATTTTTTTTCCCATCACAGAATCAATGGAATTATTGTGATGACTGATTTTTCCTAGATGCAATTAAACATCGTAATTACTATTGCTATTCATCTGTCATATCTATTACAGCACTTTTGAATACTACCACAGTCTACATTTAAAATTCTTTTCTGATTAAAAGATGAGACACTGTGCACTGTCAGTGCTCAGTAATCCAGGAAACATCAGCCTACAACTGAAAATTATTCAAGTTAAACTTAAAACTCACCCCAAATTCAAGACCTCCTTTTGATTCAATGTCAAAAGCTTCTGTGAGTGGATTCGAATTGACTATGGTAGGAAGAATTGCAAGACTTTCAGAAGCCAATGGAGAAACAGTCACAGTAAAGTTATAGACTGAAACACCAGCTGCTGAGTTTTCTTCAACAGTGCTTGTTGCAGGCAAGCCCTTAAGCAGCTGGGTTCTTCTTCCTGCAAGATGATAATGAATGTACAATTACTTCTGGGAATCTTGAGCTAACAAGTACACAGCTTTTGTCAAGAGCTGTCATAAAGGAACACAAAATACCCTGACTCTCTTTTTACCTATGGATGGGGGCATTGTGTGGTAGTAAATCCAGTGTTAATGGCAAAAGAATACATCTCTCCTGTAATTCAGTCCTATAGTGCTGTCATCTAGAGTGGTTACTGTTAAAGTATTATTTTACTGCATCATTTGCCTTCATATATGACTTCATACAGAAGCAAAGAAGCCAAAAACGTTTCTAGTTTTTCATTTTGCCTGCTGTACTAATTAGTGCCTCTGTTCACTCTTACATCAAAAAGTACCTTGAATCACACATACCCACACATACTAAAGAAGCAATGGTTTTTTGTGGACTACACTATCTGCAGCACCTATTTCCTCCATTTTCCATCCTCTAATTCTTTTTACTGCAGCAGTGTGCAAGCCTGGCTCTTGAGTAGTGTGAGTTAGTAACAATTTCAGGGATGGTACTGTCATGTCTCCTGCTTTGAGCAAGGAAGTGCAGCCTGGAGTCTTTGGAGAAGATGCAGGCCCACAAAAGCACAGTATGGCTCAAAACTGCATGGAAGCTGCTCACACTGGTGAGGTATCCAACAGATTTACACAAGCTCCTTGTTTGTCCACACCTCTGGACTCCTCAAACCAAACTTTGTGCTTTCTCTGGCATTTAGCTTCTAGTTTTCGGTATTTTTGACTAAAGCCTGTTATGCTTCATCTTATGAAGAGTGTCTAGAAAACATAAATCAGGACTGCTTTTGATGCCCTGAAACAGCACTTCAGTAATCTCACAACCCTGAACAGCAATGTACCTCAACCCCAGACTATGGCAGGGCTGGCTGCTCCTTGTGGATGCCTCACTGCTTCATCCAAAACACTCTCCAAGGAAGTCAGCTGTGTTCAGCCAAATTTCCTGCACAGTCTGTGCCAAGAGGGAGACAGATACTGCCCACTCTGGGTTTGGACATGCTCTTCATAGCAAAACCTCCATGAAGTTTTGTGGGTTTTTTTGGTTTTGTTTTTTTTTTTTTGGTTTTTTTTTGTTTTGCTTTTTTGTTTTGTTTTTGTTTTCTGCAGAGCTGCAAGGTGAAAAGCTGCTACAGGAACTAGTCTGAGACCATTAGAGCTGCAGCCCAAGGGCCCCTCCACAGCTGCATGGTGATTCTCATGCTCCACACTGCAGATACAGCAGGTTCATAGTCACTGATCCAGCTGAGACTACTCTGGCATTTATAGAAAAATGGCATTGGAGATACTCTACAGGTAAAGGCTGGGATGTGGGACACTGTGAGGTGGGAAGTGCCTGAAAGAGTTAATCTGAACAGTTCAATCTGACACCCTGGTAGTTCAGCTGAGCTGTTACTGATTTATGTCAGCAGGAGCAAGATCCAGTGAAGAACTAAGTTTTTATTATTGTTATTACAGATTCTGGAAAACATCATCAACAAAAATCACCCATGCAAATGTGGCTGGGCTGAGAGGGACTTCTGGAGATACATTTCCATAAGTGGAGCTGAACTTCGAATGTAATCTCCTGTGGACAGTACTTGATGAATTCAGCTCACTCATCAAGCCAGAGTTCATTAATGGGAACCATTGACAAAAACAATGAAATAATTTACAGTATTTAGAAATGTAGAAAGTAGTTGCTATTTTTGTATTATCTCCAAAGATTTCATTGTCTGTTTATTCAGAATTTGTCTTTCTAAATCAAAAGTTCTTACCTCTTGCCCTTTATTTTTAACTGAAATTTTAGGTGCTGTATCTAAATGACTTCTTCTTTTTGCAACCAATTTTACAAAAACTCTCCTTCCATATTCACAAATCCTTGCTTACCTCTTTACTTTGCAAAACAAAATATTTATGAAGCAATTTAAGACATTATTTATCAGAATTACCAATGACAGTCATTGACAAATGATGAGTCCAAGACAAAGCAATAATGAGATTACTTTGGAGAAGTTTGTGTATATTCAAGATGTACCAGTGATATACCAGTTTTTAGGGTGCTTGAGTAACACCATCAAGATTTTCTCTATCCACAACCATGCAGGTTAAAAAAATGCTATTTTTCAAAGAAAGCTGAAAGCGGCAGCCAATATCCTGATCACAGTTCTGGAAACAGCAGGAAAACCATCAAATACTGGCAGGTTCCTGAGGGATGGCAGAACTCTTACAGTTCCTTGAGAGAAAAATGACCCTATCTGATCAGGTAGCTCACAACAATGCCAGTGCTTTGTGTGCCATGCAAACTTCAGACAGTTTGAAGGTCTACTAAGCTGCTAATGGGCAAATACTCATATTGATAAATCTCCCATGTATTTACACTGATCAAAGTTAGTGATGTTATACTATAATGCTGTCCACAAATATCACAAAATCACAGAATCACTAGGTTGGAAGAGACCTCCAAGATCATCGAGTCCAACCCATGCCCTAACACCTCAATTAACCATGGCACTGAGTGCCACAGCCAGTCTTTTTAAACACATCCAGGGATGGTGACTCCACCAACTCCCCAGGCAATTCCAGCACTTGATCACTCTTTCCATAAAAAAAAGAATGTTTCTTTCTGTTTAGTCCTGTTTGGTTGCTTGTTTTATTTTATCAAAGAGAAATATTATCAATTTTTGAAAGAAAAATACTGGAGTATAACTACTAGTTATTGTTTCTTGGAGAGCTGACCTGCTTTCCCACTCCAGTCCCACTGAGCAGTGGCTATTAGAATTGAAGTGCCTCATCCAACAAAGTGTTTTAGCAAAGAGTCATATTCTCTTCATTATAGTGCTGTAACCACAGAGCCTAATCTATTTCAGTAGGAAAATAATTGTTGCTTTATTTTTCCCATCTGTGTCTGATCCCTAAATATGTATTATAAAGTTCCCTAGAGAAAGTATAACAGCCAACAGTGTTCTAATTTTAGCAGCATAATGAAATCATGTTCTTACCAGATACTACTCCCAGCAAAATTAGGAAAAGGAGCATGCTCTTCATTGTCTTTACAACCCTGTCCTTCATGTTCCCAGGATGCAAACCGAAGGAAGATCACAGTATGTTTTCCCCAGTTTACATCAACTCCACCTAAATTCTTCCTCTTTTTCATCTTGTGCAGTGAGAAATGAAACAAAGGGCCCATGTCTCTAAGGGAGTTGCCAAACACCGTCAGCTTGTTTGCTTGTCAGGGAACTGCTCCTTGCTGACACTTTGTTCACAGCCCTGGTCTGTACTTGGGAAAGCAGTCATTAATTGTCCTTCCACTATAATTGTCTTATTCAATGAAGCATTATGAAGAGAATCTAGTATGTTTTAAATCTGGAAATACCATGCTGCTTTCACCACTCTGGCCATGAGGCTCTCTCTTCAAACACCAGGATTAAATACTCTTTCTTTTTTACCTAAACCAAGAACCTGACATTATCTTATTTTTCTGACTACCAGAGAATTACTCAGACCACACATACTACATACTTGGAGGTGAGGCATGTGTACATGATGAAGTTTGTACATGATACAGCTTTGGTGTAGCTGTCTCAGGAGCAGCATGGACCCCACAGAAGTACACTGGCTCCCTTAAATTAGGTATTTAACTTGCTAGCCCACAATACAACCAACACTTTTTTTAATTATGGGCAGTCCTAGTGTTATTTCATGGAGCATAGGAGAGAAGTGACACTAATACTGGAACTGGATGCAATATAGGTGCATCAGAATTGACTCATAGAATAATTTGGCCTGGAAGGGACCTCTGGAGGTTACCTAGACAAATATCCTGCTCAGAGCAGGCTTAATTAAAACAGGTTGCTCAGGGATTCATCTAGTTGATTCTCAACATCTCTGCATAAGCTTAGCAGCTCTGCTAAGAGGCAGAATTTTGAGATTCAGATTTAACACAGCTGTGGAGAACCCTGGCTGATTTGTAATCTAAGCTGGCATCTCTAGATGTTTCTGCATGACTGTCTGTGGTTGTCCCATTGAAAGCTGACAGTAGCTCGGAAAGTTCTGTTCCATGATCCGTGTTTTGTGTAGCATGAATATGTTAATTGAACATGCTGAACATGAGCAGCCAGTTTAACACCAGGGCAGGCATTGCCTATGCTTGCTGCATTCACACCTTAGGCTATGGTACCTATGCGGCCTGGAGAATTCTGCTGAACCTGGAAAAGATGCACCAGTAAAGCCTACTGATTGGATCTGAACCATAACTACATCAGATACTGACTGCAGGGATCATGAGAAATACTCATTTGATGGCTAATCTGCATTTATTTTAAAGTGCTTCTAGGACTTTGTAATGGTTTAAAGTGGATGTGGCCACACCATATCATCTGGGAACACAACCTGTAGTACCAGGGAAGCTGATCTTCCTTTATCCCAGGAAATGTGTGCCTAGACTCCATGTTAGTAAAAAAAAGTGTATGGAAAATCTGAACAATCTCTCAAATGACCTAGTTATGCTGATAATAATGTAAATATATTTATCTTGTCAAAAAATTCTAATCTGCCCCTTTATCTACTAGATCTTTGCCCATTCCTTTATATGCATTTCCTGAGTTCACAAAGAAGCTTTTGATCTGACTGGACACCTCACAAAGATGAGGTCTGTGTGCAGAGGCATGAACCAGACTTGTACAATGTGGTGTCTTGTTTAGTGATCTACTGATTACCAGAACATGGTAAAACTGCTGCTAGCTTTGTTCTCTCCTTTTAGTTGCAATGTATAATCTACCCCATTATAAGCCTGTTTCTTTATGTCTTGAAAAAACGACAGAAACCTCTGGGATAAGTTTTAAAGTCTTTCAGATATATTTCTAAATTTGTTTAGTATCTACTTTCAGTGATAGGACTGATTCTGGCCTATGCTCTGAATAGCCAAGCCTTCTCCAGAATTCAGAGGTCATGATTTTATCCTTTATTTTGTTTCTTTTTTTCCTTAGTCTGGGGTTTGGTGGGGAGGAGGGGGGATTGTTTTTGGTGTGGCATGAAGTGATTTTTTCTTCCTATAAATACATTTCTCAGCTTCTTTGTTTTGACTCTCCTTCTGACAACATATACAGATCTACTTTAAGCAAGGATTCAAAGTCCATAAACATAACACAGACATTATTTATTATATAGACACTATAAAGAGCTATTAGAGGTATCAGAGATACATATGGGAAAGGCATCTGGAATATACACATGCTTGAAATGTTAGCCTGTCCCCAGTTTCACCTGGAAATGCAATGGGTAATTGTTTCAGGTACTAAGTGAACACCCATGGAGTAGTTAATAACTGCTTTCCCTCTAAATATGTCTCCAGGGCTTTCAGCTATTTCCTGTTAAGTCTCATGGTTCAAGCATGTTGTGAGGAGACTGTAAAGGTGACCATGGAGATGAGGGGAGAGCCAAGCACAGCAAGCAGGAAGGAGAGTGTGGAGGGCAGCTCATATGGGTGGGGTAAGTGTAAGCAGAAAGGGCTCTGGTTCTTTCTTCTTCCTAGAGTTATTTACAGTTGTCTCATTACTTTCCTTAGATCCTTCATTTCTTATTTCCTCCAAGTGGATTTCTTTGGTTCTCTGATTCAACCTGCCAGGCTGTGAGATATTAATTGAAATGGCAGCAGAATTAAAAGAGATCCCAGAAGAAGTTGAAAATCAAGTTAAAAAAAAGCACACGAGCTGGTTAGGAACAGGCGAATTAGGAAAAGTTGAGCAAGGCAGAAATTCACTGGCAAGTCTAGCAACAGCAGCACTTGCACTGCAAGGAGGTCAGGAATTAGCTTCCTGGGAATATAAAGCAACTAGATGAAGAAAGGTTAAGGCAACACAAGCAAGAATACAACTAGGGAGTTTTCAGACAAAATAGAGGGAAGATTAATTTTGGAGCAAACGAAGAGGTAAAAAAAAAGAAAAAAAGGGATGGGAGGGTGTAATTCTTTGGTTCCAAGATGATTTTCAACTCTATTTGGGTGCTTTGGAGCAAAAAAAATTGCACTTCTGAAAAAAGGTCTTCTGGATAATCAGGTAAAGTGGAGAATATGAGGAAGATGCAACATCTTTCAAGAGGTTAAAGAATTCTAGTTCCAAGGAAAAGATCAACAGATGCAAGTATGACAGAATGCACTGGTCTTTGGTTGGGATATGAAGAGTAAAAAACATGGGATGTGAGGATTATGAGGTGGGAGAGAGCAGAACTTGATGTGCAAGCTTCCAATTGCCTGTCCTCAGGAAAGTGAGGGATTTCAACAGAGGCCAGCTTCAGAGAAGTAGTCTACTTGCATAACAAAATGGGTGGGTTCAGGATGTTCAATTGTTTTCTATGCATTTAATTCTCAATTGACTTCCAGTCTGTCTACACGAAGAAAATGTTCTCTTACTTTTCAAACACATCAGAGGCTCAAGACATAACGTTCCCATTAATGATTATTTCAGCCAGAGTAGTGGCTCCCTACTCTTCAGCCAACTCACAGGAAAGTAGATGTTTTGCTACTACTGTGGTAATCACTCACCAAAAATTAAGCAGCCTAAGGAGAATTTTTATACACCTGATTCAACCTCAGTTTATGATTATTTCTTATTGTTGTTTCATTAATTGTATTACTGAGAATGTCAGGCTTTCTTTTCATTTCCTTTCTCTTTAAACATTAGAGTTTCTCCATCCACTGCCTTGGTAACTTTTCCTAAAATATTAAAACAGTACCTTAGCATCCTACACCAGAAACTTATGCACCATTTCCTTCAATTTCTCAGCTAAAAAATTCCTCTGTACCACTTCTGAGTGGAAAGAACAAACTAAAAGTCCATGTTACTAGCAAGTATTTTGTGTTTTATGATTTGAGAAGGATAATGTGTTGTGACGTAGAACATTCGGTGCCTGCAAGAAATTATATCTCTTGTCCATACCAGATATGTATAACACTTGAATTTTAGTCATGTAAAATGAACTATGTTCTAGTGCCAGTAAAGGTGCAGTGAAAAATGTGTTGAGGCAAATTAAGTCTTCTTTGTGCATTTCCTGGTTATTGGATGAGGGCCTGAACCCATGCAGCAATACTTTGTACCTCATGACACAGCATTTACTGCATATTACACATTTGTTATTGTAATTGCTTGGCCACCTGAGCTGTTTGGTAAATATATAAACCAGGCTGTGAATAGAAAAAGATGCAAGTGCAACAAGAAAGAATGCTCTGGGAAAACATGGGTACACAAACTCTAAGGTTTCTATGTACACAGTGTGATGCCCTTCATTTAGTCTAGTATTTTATTATATCATCAAGAACTATTTAAACAGGTCTTTGCATCATGAAACACAAAATACCTTGCCTGTTTTATCAACAAAAGGCTGATTTGATTATTTTTGCAAAAGCAACCTTGCATTTTAGCACACATAAAATATTATTAACTTTGAAAAAACAACCCACAGAAAAGTGTGCAACTAGCAGAAAAGGCTGGGCATGGGGTGAGGGCTCAGGTGGTGGAGTTTCACATGGAGATAAATGGGTTCATCTTTTTTTTTTTTTTTTACACATCCTCCATCCTTTGAACAAGAGGAGGGAGAATAATTCACTGCTTCCTAACAGTGTGAAATTTTGTTTGTTTACAGTTTTAAGAACTTTGAGATCTTCAGCTGGGCTCTGGAGCTCTCCAGCAGACCAGAGGAGGGGTGTGGTATGTAAGGAGGGATGTTTCACTCTCCACTCTTGTTTCAGAGTACTTAATTATTGGAAAATCATTATAATGGTTGGGGTCTCAAAAATCAATGACAAGCCTAATTTTGAAAGGAGCAATTTCAGTAGACCTGGACCTCAATAAAGTGGTACAAAGGCAAAAAATCCTAATCATGCTAAGGAGATAGGCAATATTCATTGCTGGCCCTGCTCCTTACTGTCCATAAGCTTCTTGACTAGGGAAAACCTTTAGAAAAATCACACAGGGTTAGGGTTAGATCCATCTGGATACAGACACAGTATTACTTTTTTTGCAGTTGCTGAGTTTAGATTATACTGATTTTATATGAGAACCAAACATGAGCGGAAAAAATAATCCACTTACAATGGACATGAGGCAATATTATCTCTGAGTAATGACTTGACTGAATCTGCCACCACATTAATACGCAAAAGACAGCAGGAAACCAGTGCAATATTCTGGATGTATATATTTCTTGCCTGTGGATTTGAGCATCAACATCATAGAACAGCCTGAGACCATAAGAGCTTCCTTAATGAAACAGAAGATCCCACACAGTAAACCAGTGTCCAATAAATGTTTTGACAGAGAACTGTGAAGCTGTAAAGGTAGGTGGATGAACGCACAGAGATTTTAAAAAGCCCTGCAGCCCAGATTGAGTTTAGTCACATAAAACCTGGCTGTTATAATATGAACTACATGGGTGATAACACGGAAACAAGGTCAGGATGTGTCCCTTTGCTGTGTATGGCTCCCCTGACCATTGCAGGAGCTGAGGGAATATTGCCATCTAGTGCCACACAGAAATCCAGCTGTCTAAACAGAAAAGAACAATTTAATTCATGCAGGCAATGGTTACAAAGCATTCTAAAACCAGGGATATCATTTTGGTCAGTGTTTTTGCCAGGCTTGTTATTAGAAATAGTACATTTTCTCCTTTAAAAAAATGACTGTATTGTGTGAGCTGAGTCATAACACTTTAGAGGGAAGACCCTGTTCAGTTGTTCTGAGGTTGTGAAAAAAGTGCAAAATATTCTCACAGCAGTTCAGCAAGTAGCTGCCAGAATGATGAGATGCTGTTGAGGATGTGATTTATCTTGCCTGCCTTAAATTTTCTAAAACACAGACCTGTTATTGTCCTATGGTCACCATAGGCTTCTTTTGGAAACAAAGAGGCACCTACTTGAGCACAACTAGTGTGACCAGCTTTAGCTATTGCATTTAGAATGGGAAGTAATGTATTTTTGAAACATCTGTTTCTCTGCAGAGACAACAAGGGGGGTTTGGGATGTCTGGTTCTGATGTTTGGAGCCTTTGAACCTTCAGTGCCTGTCTCTCTGTACCATTTTTTAACCAGCTAGGCAATAATTTTGAGGACCTGTTGGTGGAAAAAATAAATACCACTTTCAGATTTTTAAACCCCATGATCCCAGTTGTGTGATTCTCATTCAGGTTGTGGGGACACATGCACTCACACAGAAGCTCCTGCTGGCCTGTGCCAGGGTGCACTTGCTGCTGGGCAGGCACACTGGGCCATGACACATTTCGTATTCACCCCTGCGTGCAGCAGCATTATAAAGTTCCTCCTGTTATCATGCCAGAAAGAGCCCTTAGGGGTGACAGAGCAGCTCAGTTCCCTTCAGCCAAAACCCTGCTGAGCCTGAGATGAGGGGGTTTTTAATCAGCACATATGTTTGAGATACTTTTAATGAGGCCATCAACTCTCTTATCTACACTACCAAATACGTGCCAGATCATAACAATTTTCAGTCATTGCCCATCTGGAGCAGATTCAAAACAGTGGTTGATTTTCAAAAGCAATTTGAAAACCAAAATCAGTTAAGTAATCAAATCTTCCAAAGCTGCAAATAATGTCCAGATTTTCAAGTCAGCAACATCATGTTTATAAATGTTGACTTAAAATTACTTAAATGTCCCACTAGTACCTCTGAGTTAATTGCCATGTTATTGCTTGTGGCTGTGACTTTCCCACTATTTCTGCCCCCTAGCCATGTAAAGGAAAGGATTAAATCACAAAAAGAACCAGAGTCAATAATGTAAAAGAATATTGTTTTTCAACCTGAGAAACTTTTAGACACCCACCACTCCTTTTCTTTTAAATAGCATGAGTGCCAATTAAGCAAGAGGCTGCTAAGTTAATTGGCTTATATTTTAAAAATCCATTATTTCACATCATTAGATATAAATCCCTACATCAAATATAAATCCTTTCCTTCTCTATATTGATTTTAAATGTGCTGCAAAAAATGCATATCTGAAATTCCTTCAAATGAGGAATTGTTTAGATAATAAAATGTCTCACAATAATAGTACTGTATAAAGTTACTGACTTCAAACTCTGCCAGGATTTTTAGGGTTATTTTCTTTGCTTTTGCTCATTTGGCAAAGTCCTTAAATGTGGTATTAGAAAAGAAATAGGACACTCTCCTGAGTGTCCATAATGTGAAATAAAATTCCATCTAAAGAGGAACCTGAAAAGCAAGGGCTGTAGATCTATAAACACATTTCAAAGCACCTAGAAATGTGACTGTCCAAAGCCCTCACTCTTATCATCTCAGTTCCCCATAACTTAGTTTAGGTAAAGAAAATCTAAGCTAACAGCTTCTAGGAATAAATAGCAAGAAACTGGCAGCAAATTCTGGAACTCCCCCATACCTCTTAGTCCATGAAGACACAGGCTGACCTTTCAGATGCAACACAAACCAAACTGATTTCCTTGGGCTTTTGCATGGAATGAAGCCTGACTCAGACAGTTTGGGTGTTCTAGGCAGGCAGGGAAGGATTACTAACAGTAGCTCGATATCTTAAATGCTGTACTTAAGAGGCTGCATACTGCTGGATCCGGCACACAGAAAAAGCTCTCATTGACTTCACTGGGATCTGGATGAGTCTTTTAAAGTTTGAAGGAGCTGGGGAAGTGGCAGGAAAGATGGATGGCAGATTTTACCTGGTGGTACAAACTGCCAGGACTATACTGACATTTGCACCAGCTGAGCCTTTACACCAGGACATGCAGTCTTACAAAGCTGTGACATAAAACAGATTCACAAATTGTTTTCCTGTGCTAAGGAGCAGCAGTGAGATGACAGGTCAAATCTCTTTAAGAATCAAGAGGTGAACGACCCAAAATATCCACACACCCAAAAGTCCAGCTGGATGAAGTCTTAACGCAAAGAAGGGTGTTGTCCATTTAAGTTGAACATCAGCACCTATTTATCTTTGATTTCAATCAACATTAATGGCAAGCAGCAGGGCTTGTCTATTTTGCTTTACTGATATTTGCAAACATCTGAGACTGTTCCCTTGCATAAAACATTTTTCTGGGCATGGACATTTTTCTTGATGAAACCAGACTAAGCTGCAGAGTCCACTCAGTTGTGTCATATCAACCTGGGCTGTCTCAGGCTAATGCACCTGCACAAGTGTTGGTGTTGCTGCACAGGGAACTGGATCCACGAATTGAGGCTGGATAAAAACTGAACATAATCTGTACAGGAACAAATGGCCAGGAAATAGAGGTCTGGGGAAAAAATTCCTGTGGAACACAGCCTGAAACGCCCTTTGTTTATGTTCAGAGATGTGGAGTAATGCTGGTCCAGTTTGTGGGATATACCAAGAATGGGGTTTGAAGGCTCTGAAGCCCCTAATGTTGTCGCTGTTTGTGACTACAGAAATTTATCCTTGCTTCTGTTAAAAAAAACAAAAAAACCCCCACAACATGCTAAACATTATACTGCTAGCTTTTTTCTGTTGAATTTAATGCTCTGTGAAATAGCAGAGGGACAAGTTACCATGTCCCAGCTAAATGGTTTGTTTGTAGTAAATTATTTTCTATTCTCAAGGAAAAAGAATTAAATCAAGTGTCAGAAACAAACTACATTTTGACAGATTAGCAGGATTGCTGCTGTTAAAATAAATTTGTTGCCAGATTTGTTTACAAAACTTATTTTTTCAGGGATGGGTGAACTTCCTGGAATTTGCCAGTCTTTTGAATAAATATTGTGGAGGATTTGTAAAATGAGAATTAATTAAAACTTTTCCTGTGAGTGCAAACCAGATATTTTGCTCAGTGTAAATAAATTGCTTGAAAGCTAAAGGGAAGACTTTGAGGGAGGTGGGTGGAGAAGCAAGGAAATTTGAGCAGAGCACTGTCTTTCCTTTTCCAAACAAAATTTGCGGTATAACAACTATGACTAATACAGGAATTGTAATTTATATATCAGATTTGATATATCAATTTTTAACTTTCTTCACAGTTCTGAACTGACCTCAAGACATTTAACTTCAGCTTTCAAGCTCCTCAGAGATTTGTTTATTTTTCAATGAATCTTTTTAGTTTGGCTGCTTCTATACAATACGTGGCAGATGTGCTCATTTCTGGATGTGGAACTTTTTGATACTGGCTCATACATATGATTTGTGTTGCTCTAAGAATGCCTTTCAGTGTTAGCTTGGGTGGTATCACCACCTCAGACAAAGAGATAAGCTTACTGTCATCATCCATTCATTCTGCTGGGGAAAGGGAAAGAATCAAATAATGAACTGCTTATCCTAGCCAGGGAGAAAACAAGGACAAGTATTTGCATTCCACCTTTCCATTCACTGCAAGTTGGTTGTATTGGTGGGATTTCAGGTGTTTTACTATTTTTATAAGTGATCATGACAAAAATATCCTTCATCTATGAAACAGCAGACAGCAAAACTTCTACTTTTTCATGCATAAAGTCAAGGAAGGGTCACTAAAGATCCTTAGAATGATTTTTCACAGACTCCTTTGGAAAGGAAATCCAAAGACTGATTTCTAATAAAAATACAAACATTCCTCCCATTTAGACTAATATTTTTTTTTTTATTTTTTTTTTTTTTTTTTTGGCAGAATGTCCCTAACATGAGAAATTAGTCCTGGACAAAAACCTTTACCACTACAATTTGGAATACATTGTTTCTGACAAAGCCAGGGGCAGATGTCAGTCTGGCAACGGATAGTCTGCAAATGGCAGAACCAACTCGAGGGACATCATCACTATCCAGGTGAACTAAGTACATGGGCCTTCAGTAAGTCCTACAAATAAATTACAAAACAGTCCATGGATTTCACAGAACACACAGGATTTTAAACCATGCAGTATTCAGGCAAATAGTCTTTCTTTGACTCTTTAGGTATCAAATCAGAAGGATTGATTCTTCCCAGACACCTTTCCCTAAACAATTTCCACCTTTTAAAATTACCATGACCGGTCTTAAAGGTTTGATTAGTTAGAGCTACCACACACTGCTGTGGTACTAATTAAATTAAACTCCACTAGGTCCATCCTTCCAAAGCCTTGTGCATCTGAGCAGTGTTTCCCACGGTCATATGTATGAAGCTGCGTGTTGGCAGCATGGATAAGCATCTCTGCTTTAAAGACAGCCTCAAGCTTTTGCTTAAAGAGGCTAACACTGCCACTAACAACTAGGAAATCCTGGCAGATAGTCCACATGAATATCTCTTTCTATATTTGCACAATGTCAAGCACACTATCAGCACTGAATAAATAATAATCATAGAAACCTGGAGTCAGCCAGGAAATAGCTGTGAATGAGACATTCATATTTTAAAACCTGAAACTGCAATATTATCTTGTTATGATTCTGGGAAAACTATTCTTTTCCTTTTCCCCTCTTGTTTTCTTTTCCTAAAAAAGAAGAAATGCTAATACTGCTGCTAAAGGTACTAAAAAAACTTTATTTGGTCCTGTATTACAGAATTAAACATCTGAAGTGTTCTGCCTGCTAAATACAAAAAATCCCATTAAAAAGCAAAATGGAGAACAGTGATGATTTTAAAACCAAAGAAATTATTTCTAAGTGAAAAAAAATAGACATGGAATACAACTGCATTATATGAGAGAAAAAGGAAGAGTAGCTGGAAAATAATTTCACAAGGCAATCTTGCTTTTGATAACGTCTTGGCAAAGTGGAATTTTTTTTCTAAATTTAATTGAAACTCTCTATTTAAAAGGATTTATATTAGACACAAATCTTTAAAACAATGAGCAAAATAAATGAGGAATTCAGTCTCCATCTCTATAGAAATAATGAAGGGCAACTCCCTGTAGTAAAACTAGTTGTAATTGGTAACTCATATTTAATTCAGACTCTTGACAAACATTTAGGGTTACTCCTTCTCCACAAAAGAATCATTTATTTCTCCTTTTCTGTTCAGATGAAGGGCTCCTGTGGCAGACTAAGCATGTTTCAAGATTGTATTTTTATTGTTACAGATGAGAAGAAACAGATTCTTACTTTTAAATCTGGTTTTATAATTGCTGACAGGGAAACACACACAAATTTTTTTTTTTTTTGCATATACTGGTCACCTTGAACAGAAATACTAAAAGATCTGAGATCTGAGAGCTGTCTCACTATAATCAAATTGCAATTAAGTTAGTCCAGAAGCATTTGTCAGAAGATATAATGGCAAGGATTATAAAGGAGAAGAATAAACTGAAAACACAGAATGCCAAAAATCACCATCTGCTGAGATGATGGGAGTATCATGCTCAAAGCTGTTAAGGTGTTACTAGAGCTGTTGTCTGTTACAACATTAAACAGTTAATTGCAGTTCATGGGTTTTAAGTAAAAGGACTGGGGACTGCTTTTTACCATAGCAACCACAAAAAAGAAATCTCTTCCAGCATGTGTGCAACACATGCCAACAAAAAAAGTAAAGAAAAGAAATATATTTGAGATTCAGCATTTAAACTATAATTATTTGGAGAAATTCCTCTTTCCAAATTTACATTCAGAGCATCCTGGAGAGAATTAGATGCTCATTCCAAAATTACCAAATGTCTTTCCTGAGGGACAAGAAGATGTATAACATTCTGTATCTCTTCCCACTAACAACTGTTAGGATGACTCTTAGGTAAACAGAGTAGGGAAGTGAAAGAATACAAAAGAAAGGAAAACTTTATCATCTCACTAATGTGTGCACACATGTGCTGCAGGCAGGGCATGGGTATAAATGCATCAGTCAAGATCACATGTACCATCACTCACCTTCTGCCACTCCAACCACTTCTGCTCTGTGCTGGGGTCAGCCTACTTGTGATCTTCGAGCATGAGAAACATGTTACAGTGACAACACTTCTGATTTTTTAATCCCAGGTCAGGTCAGGTCAAGTTTGAGAGAAGGACAGGAGAAAAGGAAAGTCACAGTTGCATCATCATCATGCCTTCAATACTAACACATAATATTTTGGTGCCAATGGAACTTCTTTTGTTACTTTTTGAAATAAAATGCTGATGAGTTCAACTATCTTTCCAGACATGGTTCCACTTTGATGGAATACTTATTTTGAGCACGATTTTTCTGAAGTCTTTGCAAAGTCCAGACAGCTGTAGAGGCAGCAGATCAGAGAGGCAGCCCAGGAAATTACCTGGAGCAGTGACCTAAAAGGTGAGCCAGGCAGGTGAAAAGCAATGAGGAGCTAGAAACAGGGAGGTCCTGCTGGTTGCTATCCCTAGAGGATGTCCTGAGGGCAGAAGAAAATAGGAAGGACTGTATTTCACTAGCCCTGAAGTAACTAAAGGTTTGAATATGGAAATGTTTTTAAAACATCTATTGTAGCTGCTGAAAACAATTATGTCTGTGGCATCTGCCAACTCTCATAATTATCTGCTGTTGTTTTAAAAATGTGTATGGGAAATTTTGCAAAATCTAGGACCAATAATCCCATGGCTGACACAGCATGCTCTTAGACTCTTACACCACAAATGTAGTGTGAGAACAGAACAGAACAGAACAGTTGGCTACATTAAGATTCAGATTGAAAAAGATAGACTGAGGGGGTTTTGTCAGCTGATGTAAAAATTTCCATAGGAAAAAACGTTATACCCTGAATAAATGGAGGAATTCACTCACATATGAGCACCTTTGGAACCCAGAGATGCCCTTCAAGTTTTCCCTCTTCAAATTCAGAAGATGCAGGTTCATGGCTCAATGCACCTGCAAATTCTCCATACATTTCTAACCCCTCCAATGTAGACTTATCACTCAATTGCAATTCCTATTGTACTGCTATTAAATATTGTGTTTATCAAGGCACTGTTGTTAGGTCTTGTCACCACCAAAACTCACTCTGTTTTCATACAACCCCTAACACTATTCTTTTTCAGAGCATGACATAAGTTTTGGTCCATTGGTTACAAACAACTTTAGAAATATTCAGAAGTGCCCAACTCTACTGTGATATGAATACATAATTCAATAAAACACTACTGCTTATGCTACTAACAGATTTCAATGAGTTGCATCAATTGTGCTAATTATGATGATGAGTGAGGGCACAGAATAAGGGCTTTACTTCTCCTATAAACAGAAGAATAGACACCTTTTTTATAGAGAACTGATAGTTAATATATGCTTGGACAAATAATCTACTGCAAAAATTTTCAGCACACTATACATAAAGCATTCTCATTTTGCCAGCTTTCCTATATCACAGGCCACAGCTGTAATATTTTAAAGTCACCAGTAGCTGCAGAGCCAATACTCTTCTTAGTGCAGAAGGAAAAACAGGTGTTGTATTATCAGATTACTACAGAAACCTTGAATGAATATGAATGCAAGTAAAATTGTAAGACCTCGGATTTAGTACACACAGAAAAAGATTCCAATTCCATACAAGGAGGAAAAGGAGTTCGTGCTTAGTTAATGGTTTGAATTTGAGTATTTTCAAATAATCTAATTTTATTGTTATATATTATTTGGCAGAATTAAACAGAGACAGGGAATCCACAGATGCCTGCTGTCTCTTAAAGAAAATGCACTTTTTTACCTGTCAATGAAAAGATTTGGGTAAACAACAGCCAGTTCTGTTTACAATTTTGGATCAAATGGGTATCTGAAGTTGAATTACAGGATTCTCAAATGCTAAGTTTGTAATGATTTTTAGTTATTTTTTTCCCGTAAACCACTATTGTTCACTTTTCATCAGTCTTGCAACTTTTGCATATACCAGATGTCACATGCTGAGTATCTACGAAACAAGATCTGATTCAATGCACAGATCTGTACCACTGGATGTTAAAATGTTTGATGGCCATAGATGCACAAAGATTCTCTTAATCTGAGCCTGAAAAGCTGCAGTCTTAGCTCATAGGCATTTCAGAAGTATGCACCCTTCGTAAGTAACATGAGTTATTTTTAATGATATCTGAACTTTTGTCTTCTTTACCAGCTGTGGTTTCCATTTAAACCCAAAGCATTATTAGTAGTATGCTTATACTTGGATTGCTTAAAGGAAATAGTGCCTCAGGAAAGTCATCAAACCATAGGTTTCAAAAAAAATAGCAAAGAACAATGTATTTTTACCATTAAGAGGATTTAATTAAAAAATTTAAACTGAGGTCCATCCACATCAGGTCTCTGCGATCACATTGTGTTTGTAAAAGGTCAGGTGAAGTCTGATGACAGAAGTTCAGGGCGTCCCATGAGAGGTTTATACATGTAAGTCAATGCTTACATTGACACATCACACATATGCTTACACATCACACAATGCTTACATTGAAACATCACACATAGTTTTTACTTTTTAGTAAAAGTGCATTTAGTAGTCAAACACATCACTAACTATACCCTAACTCCTGCTAAGGCCTTCAAGATCCATTTTGACTGAGTGCAGAACTTGCAGTGCTACATTTGACTCTGAAGTCTGCAGTGCTGAAGATTCTACATTTGATTCTTCGGGCTGTAATGGGAATCTTACTAGGACAAAGCTCCTTGCAAAGTTAGCACAACAATGCAAAGAGCTACAAGAGAATTCCCTGTATAATAGATGAGACACAATTGATTTCTGGCACTCCACTTCCAGCCTCAGCCAGAAATACAAGATGAACAGGCTCGCTTTCTTCTGTGATTTCAACATGTCTGCTTCCTGTACAAGCTGGAAGTAGGACATACCATAACAACTGTCAAAACATTTCAGAACCTCAAGCAAGGTGTGATGGGAGCCAGCTTTGAGAAGCAGAGAGGGCTTGGGGGGCCATGTGAGCAGGCTGGGCCCTCTCTGCTCTCCACTGATCCAAAGACCAAATGTGACCTTACCAAAGGTGTAGCACTCAAACCTCTTTTCTGGCTGACCCCAAACTTTCACAGCCAGGCTGAAGGACTCTCGAGTGACTCCCAAACACTGAGGGACACCTCTCCCAGGCAGAAACCTTCCAGCAGCCTGTGGGTGCCTCCCCTCAGCCCACTCACACATGGCACCTGGCCCTGGCAGAGGCGAGTCCCTGTTTAGAGTGAGGATCAGTGAGATGCTGAGAAAGGGGGACAGCCAGGGCACCAGCACTCGTGGAAAATTATGGGAGAGGAGGCAGACCTCTGCTCTGAGGCCAAGAGGCTCCAGCCAGGGCCAGGGGAAAGCTCAGAAGGACTGCTGGCTGCTGAGAGGAGGGGAGAAGGAAAGGGGACATGCCCCAAGACAGGAGGAAGCTTTGGAGAGGAAAAGAGGGACACTCCAAACAGCTTTGTGATGGAAGAGGCAGCTCACTGGTGGGAGGGGGAGAGGTGACTCAAGACTGGGAGAGACGTGTCCTCCATTGAGGGAAAGGAGAGGAAAGTTTCCTAACTGCAAAGTAGGGGATAAAAAACAAGGCAGTGTATATTAAAAGACATTTTCACCTCTGGTGAGGCAGCTGGGCCCAAGTGGGAGGGTGGTGAGAGAGTTGCTGAGAGTGCAAAACAGGCCCCAAACAGGTGTTTCAGTGGAGTAACCTGGCAGGAGATGAAAACACACCATGCAGGATTAGGGTAAAGTGGCAGAAAAGTGGGAACAAAATTCAGAAATGGGAAGCATTTGGGAGAAGGAGTGATACAAACAGGACAAATATGGCATCTATGTTGAGAAGGAACAGGAGAAAATTGGCTACAATGCAATGAGGGAAAGGCAGGAATCTGCTGTTGTGTGCTGCCAACACATGCAAACATACTGGTGAATGGAAAGTTATAATATACATTATTCATCAGGGCAAAGTTAATTTTTAATGAAAGAATATTTCTATGCCAACCTCACGAGAAATGTGTGAAGATCTTTGGGGACTCATGTTTTGTGGTTTTGGTTATTCACACGGGATTGTGGGAGGGCAAAGCACAGAAAAACAGCACGCTATTTGAAAGCAGACTTCATATTGAGGCAAGGTAACGTTCTCCATCCCCAAGAGGTTTTATATCTCAAAATCTAAGGAACTTTGCTCTGTCTTTCAGAAATGCAGGTAGCTCCTACAAGCTTCTTCCTTTCTGTCCCAACTGGATGGTTAAGAGCCTTCCTCTAAAATCTGGATATGGCCTTTGAGAATATTATTGTTACAATTATTTACCAAAACTCCTGAGTACCTGTCAATACAGGCAAACTGAATTTTAGTCTGCCAAGTGCTCTTTGACTTGTCATTCATGTCTTCCAATTTCCAAAACATATGCATTAGTGATCACCCTACTTCAGGGAATGCACTCCTCTGACCTGGTCTAATCCTCATTTTTTTGCCACAAGAGCAGCTGATGAAGTGTTAGACCGGGGGCTCTGGGTAGTGTGTTTTAAGAAGGGAGTTTGACATCCATGTTTCATACAGGTTATACTATAGCACTGAGATTGGATGTTCAGGTGTGTGGTGGAGGTCAAGACACTGTGAATGTTTTCCAGCGAGAAAATATTGGCAACTGACATGGGTCAGAAACTGAATTCTCAGAGGCTTCTGGCTGAAACCTGAAACTGTTGCAGGAAAAAAAAAAAAAAAAAGAAACTGTTTTGCTTCTCTGAAGCAATTGTTTAGTCCTGGTTTTCAGTGAGGATACATGCCTGCACTGCACAAAGACGGCCAACAGTACACTGATAGTTACCATAGCCAGTTTTGGTATCAGAAATATTCCAGCAATGGTAATAAAGTAGAGAAGAAAACCTATCCTCTGGAAAAGACAGTACAGTAGTAGGTTAATGAATTTAGATGACAACCAACACATGAGAAAAATTGTTTAGGCGCTGGAGCAAAAGGATGTGCAATTTTTTTCACACTGCTTGCATAACTCTCTAGGGTTTGAAATGTGCAGTAACTTTTGCTTTCCATCTCTAGTTCATAGCCTTATTTTTGGTATCATTTTTTCTTTAAACTTCCCAAAGTCCAATGTAATGTTACCTAATTGTGCATTGTCTGTTCATTAACCTGTATGGTGCACCTCTTCTTTAGACCTCCCATATCACTGATTAGTGCTGCTGTAGTGTTTCGAGCATTGCTTTGTTTTGTGTGAAGCAATTTGCACCCCTTTTTTGAGAAACATGTTTTTGTAGGGATACAAGAGTACCTCGCTTTGAATTTCTTTTTCAGTTCTCCATTTTTTCTGACTGTTTCTTTTTTAAGTGCTAGTTTCTTTGGCTAAGATGGAACCAAAAGCATAATTCAGATTTTTTTTTTCTTGTGTTATTTCAGAGGACATTAAAAATAGATTTCTCTGCTATAAATGTCTATTTAATACCGCTTTCTAGCTCAAGTCTGCTATGATGGTACTCACATAGTGTTTGAGACACCTTCTGAAATTACAGAGAGATCAGAAATAGTACAGAGACCACACTTCTGGCCAGAGTGGCTCTAAGGAGACAGGCTCATAGTGACTTCTACATTTGGCTTGCTAAGTCCTGAGTTGTTTTAATGGGCATCCAGTACATCTTTTTGCAGAAAGCTAGATATAGGACTTTTTTAAAAGTATCCAGTAAACTTAATGAATTCAGTTACTCTAGTTATCACACAGCATGCTATAATGTTACATTGTATTTTTTAAAGTTTCAGAATCTGTTCTGATGGAGAAATGCAGAACGATCCATTTGGTGGATTTTGCACCTTCTCAATACAAACTTCTCTGGTAACCTGAGGTGTTGCTGTAGCATGAAATAAAAACTTCATTTATCCACTGTGGAAAGAGAGACTGCAAATAGATGACTACAAATAGATAATCTACAGGTTTCAAACCAGCCCGAGTGTAAAAGTCCACCATAAAAATAGTTTGCACACAGGTAAACATACACGTTAGTTTTGCACTCCCCAAAAAGCTGAAGGATTAAAATTTCTGCACCCCTGGGACAGACAGCCAGCTACTTTGCTGGTGCTTTTCTTATGCAAACTCCATCACTGACTATCTGTAAAAAAATCTTGTGATTCATTTACTGCTCCATTTGCACCAAAGTAGATACCTGGGTTCATAAAACTGTCTGCTATGTAATAATTTCGGCAATATAAGACAAAACCGCCACTGTGGTAAATCCATTGCAAAACAGGATCCTGGGAAGTGTTTATGAACCTCCTGCCAAACTGCTTAAATCATGACTTTGTCACAAGCATCATATGTTTATAATCTTGTTATGATATTGAGGCCTTATACAGCTGTTTTTTTATAATACTTTTGTAGCCAGTTTAAAGCCATCTGGTGCACGTATTGCCAGGTATACGTGATTTTGTTGTTGTTGTGACTACACATGCATTCTCAAGAACTCTCATGGTATTTTCTCAGTGTATGACAGTACAGTTGAAGAGAAATCATGTCACTATTTATTTGTACATGGTGACTACATATGATGTTCCTGACAGCCACATGTGAGAATTGCTGTTTTAATTTGTCATGTCTCCACATTCAGATCCTGAAAATTATACAAAAATGTTGTATTGGTCTCCAAACAAACCAAAGATTGATACGCAGCTTTGGATCTCTTCGAATACCATAATTTTTACTGTTCTTTTATAAAGTCCAACTCTTTAACTGTAATTCTAATATGTAGGTATAGGAACATATGATTTTAATCTTCTGGTTACTTGGCAAAAGCTTTGCATTTGGAGATCATCTTATTAAAAGACCAATGATACATGGATTAAAAAGATTAGAGTTGAGGTTTTATCTGTATTTTGCCATTTATTAATTAAAGGCCATAATTTGCTTATTGTTTACTTTCTTAATACCATGTTATGATTGGATCACTGTAGTATTTAGAAGCTGTAACCAAAATCAAGACTACATTACCTTGAATTCTGAAAAACCACATAGAAAAACAAAGCTTCTGCTTGTCAATTGAAATTAAAAAAAAAAAAAAATCCTCAGGGACCGGAGAGGGAAAGAAGGACTTTTTCTGACTGACTTAATTTTTTTTCTGTGGCAGAGTGACTTGTTCAAGGTCATAGAAGAATTAAATTTCTGTATTGGTGAGCAGGAGGAAAAGAAATAGAGGATGTTTAACCTGAACTTTCATGTGCAGTTTTTTTTACTGATTTCCTAAGGAAATAAGTCTTCTGTGACCATGTTTGTGACTTTCCCTCACTTTTCTTCCTCTCCACCCATAAATTTTGGCCCAACTGATTATGAAAAAAAAAAATCTGAAAGAGGAATGGAAGTCTTAAATAGGTTTGTCTTTCTATGAATTTTGTGGAAGCAGATGCCAGAAGGGAAGAAGAACCCAGCTAAACAGCCTAAATACAGTAAAGCTGCAGCTCACATTCACAAGACAGAACTACATTCCTAACAATGGGAAAACCTATTTTGCCATAAGGCTCTGGAGCACAATCACAGCTGTTTATGCAACATAAACTAGTTTATTTGACACCAACGTGGAGTGAAATAAGAGATGTTCCTGGAAAGAGGTTCTGGTGCAGAAGTGAGGATACTTTACTGCATTTTCAGGACTTGCACCCTACAAGACAATGATGGCTGGTTTGCTCAGGGATGGTGTTATTTCTTCCTGCAGATCATAAAGGCAGCATAGATGTAATCAAAGCAGAACTCACACTCTTTAAACAAAAGATGCTGATCACAGAAAAGCTAGACATATGTGTAGATGTGTCAGTTAGGGATAGTGATGGAATTAGGATTAATGGTTGGACTCAATCTTAAAGGTCTTTCCCACTGCAAATGATCCTATGATTCTGATTGTGGAACCATTGGTTTAATGATAATGTTGTTCTTGTACACATATGGTAGGGAGGAGAAATTCCTTGGGGAGGGCTTTGGAAACCTTTCTCTCAAACTGTAAGTCACTGGATTGTTTCTTTTTAGGAAGGAATGGGTACATCTTGAATCTTTGATTTTATGCTAATTTTCCTTCATATGGTCTGTTTCTGTTAAAAACGTAGACTGTAGTTCTGCAGTGTGTCATGGTAAGTAGCATGTAGATCAGTGCCATGTGTTAAAGCTGGAAAGTTTCTTCACTTTTTTTTTTTTTTTTAAATTTTTTTCCCCCTTGGTTAGAGGCAGCTTGAGGCAGCAGTATTAAATACTTTAACACATCCCTTTCTTCTCAGTTGTATTGCTTTACTACTGGAATTGCTTTACTACTTGTGTATCCTGTGGCAGTGTTTAATATTAGTTAGACATTTGGCCATCCATACTTCCCTGAAATCTAATGTTGGTTTTCATTGATGGGGATTTCCTGGGTGGTCACATGCCTTTCTTTTGTATCTTCTCTCCAGATACATATCTTGGGTAATCACACCAGTGTTATGGTATAAGCTGTGCAGTTTAACTCCTCTAATTATGAGACTATTTGGCCACTGTCAAGACATTTATTCAATTATCTTGCAGTGAATTTGAACACAAGTGTCAAGCATGGTAGACTATAAAGTTCAATTTATCATTCCTTCTAAGGAATTCCATGTTGCTACTCCTGACCAAAGAGTTTTTCAGTATAGTGGGCAGAGTTTCAACCTCAGTATAAGCAATTTATGTCTATTCTTTATTTTTTCTTCCTCATTGATGATTAGGTGTCCTTATAATTAAAAACACCAAACATATGCGCTACCAGCTGAATTTTGCTAGACTTAGTAAAACGCTCCTCAAATGATCAAATCTTAATTCCTCTGATCTTTCTCATAACCCTTTCCACACTTTCTTTTTTGTGTAGGAAGATTAATTTTAACTGGTGGATAGAACTGCACATAATATTCCTGAATAGATCTGGGCTTTGTATTACATCACAACTACTCTTTCTCATTCTGGAAATTCCACATGTAGTCTAGGAAAGGTCATGCAGCCTATGTCTGCTACACAATGATTGCTAACAAGCCTGCTGTGATTGCCTTGTTTTATTTGAAGGGTATTTTGGTGAGCTTTCTGCTTCTTTGATGCTGTTGCTGATGTTTCCTGTAGCTAATGTTTACTTGACTGGAGGCACTCTGGCTAAGCCATATGGAATGAAAGCTTTTAGGCTCGCTTCTGGGTGTTAGGGATGGGATTCATATACCCCAACTACTTTTTGGAAGAGGTGGAGTGTGCTGGCAGTGCACATAAGGCAAAGAGTGCCCTTTGCCCCAAATCTTTAACCATTTTAGCACTGTAAAGAGCTTAGTCCTAATGAAGTTGTGGGAAATTTACTTAAATCTATTCTAGACAGCAGCATCATACAACTTTCAACAGGCAGAAGTGCTGACTTCAGCAACTCCTGTCCTGCTCCTCTGGCCACAGCTCCAACTTTTGAGCAGGCCTGAAACTTTTGGTTTGTTGTGGGGTTTGTTTTTGGTGGATTTGTTTTATTTTGGGGTTTTTTTTTCTGTTGTTGTGTGTTTCTTTGGGGAGTGGGGGTTGTTGTTTTTGGTTTCTTTGAGTCCACAATAATTCCATGCTCTACTTCGGTATTGCCTCACAATGGTTTGAACTAGCAAACAGTGAAACGAGTGCCTGGAAAAAGATGCAGGACAGGAATGGGACCACGGAAAGTTCACATCACTACTCTAAGAAGTGTCTGTTGACCCATTAACTTCAGTCATCACCACCCCTAATGGGGCTGCAGAGCTGTACGAAAGACACTACGTGAGAGATATGTGAGGCCGCTTAAATGAAACCAAGTCCTTCATTGGGAGCATTTATATCTGGCTTCAGAGATGTGAGCTGAAGCAACAGGCTTATGCTGAAACTCCTAATCCAGAGCAGGTATATTGAGTATAAAAATTTTCACGGTTGTTTTCTATTCTTACCTCAATGTTGAAATAAGCAGAAATTGCACTATCCTAAATTAAAAGCATGTACGTCCCATAGGTTACGTAGAGCGAGATGAAAACCTCGGTACTGTTTGAGAGTAGCTGGACCTGCGAGTTCAGAGCTGCTGTGCCTTAGCCTAGAACACCAAAACGAGAAAAATCCCATTTGCAGACAGACGAAGCCTACTACAGAGCAGGCAGTATTTGGACAACAAAATGGCTGTGGTTGCGGCTATAGGTGATCCACAGGAGCGCAGCTGGGAGTAGGGAGCGAGTGAGCCCCAGCCCCGCACTCCGGGTCCGGCTGGCGGCCGCGCTGGGCGCGGAGGGGCCGCGCCGCCGCTAGCGAGGGCCCGTCCCGGGGACTTACTGCGGGGCGCTGCGAGACGCGGGGCGCGCAGCCCCGAGCGCACACGGCCGGCGGCTGCGCCTTCCCGGCGGGG
>JAOTQP010000870.1:13106751-13136786 GCA_026413545.1 Cichladusa arquata | reverse complement strand
GGGGTGACAGACGGACAGGATTTTAAGTATCAAAAATTACTGTCCTGTTTGATAAAGACAGTGTAAAGCCTGATCTCTCTGCACTTACTTCTATTTGTCTGCACTTCATCATCTTTAGTTGATGGGACCAGGTTTATGCGGCCATTCCTTTGTAAGCAGTTTAGCAAGAAGGCTTTTTAGATGAGTGAAACTGTGTGCTGAGCATGGTGGGAGCTCAAGAGTGGGAATATGTTGGTCTTCAGACCTTGACAAGGTGTTTCACTTTGGTTTTGTAGAAAAACAATGGTTTTGGGTGGCAAAAAGTGCTTCCAGTTAACTTGATCTCTGCTTTGCTGCCTCCTTTCTGGTTGTGTACCGTGTGTTTAGAGTGGTGGGCTGCTCTTCTTCCTTGCTTTGGCCCAGGAGGGGATGTGGGAGGCAGCATTTCCTGGAGGTGGGGGGAAGAAGCACTGCCTGGCAAGTCTCTGCCTGGCTGAGGGGTCACAGTCTGACTGTGCTGTTCATTTCTGTAATGCAAGAGATGCGCCGAAGCCATGTGCCCCATCTTAAGGGCAAAAGTAAAGACACAGAAGTATTGCTCACTGCTTTCCTTTATTCTGCAGTGTATATGTAGGCAGCATAGAGAGAGAGAAATTTCCTGAATGTTTGTTCAGTTTTCTAGACAGAATTGCTTTTTGCATGCTGATACTTACTGAGTTTTCTTATAGCAAATGCAGTCTGCCCATGGTTGACTTTTACTGGCATGTGGATTTGTAGAGAGGGGACTACAAACTTCCAAGTGTTCACAGAAAATGAGAAATTTTATACATAAATATTTGTGCCCAAAAAAAATACCCAAAAACTTATCTGCTTATCTAATCAGGAAACAGAAACAGTATTGTGTAACTTATCTGACAAATCACTACCAAGCAACTGGCTTAGCTAAAAGAGGGGTTATCAGAATTAGGGCAGCATTTAGAATTTATGTCGAATTTTAAAAGATTGAATGGCATATTTGAAGAATTGAAGATTTTCTTGCAGATAGCAGGCGTAGTAAAAGAAGTCTGTATTTGAGTTTGTGTTCTGTAAAACATCACAGTTACTGTGTGCCTGAGACAGGTACAGTGTTCTGTTATTAACGACCATAACCTGTAAATTATTATAGATTAATTTTGGAGGCTTGTGTTTTCCATTAAACAGTATTTGGGAAAATAATGGAATAATGGGATTTTTTTGGTTTCATGTACAGAACTTGTATTAATAATAGGTGCAGTAAAGTGCAAGCATTGAGTGTTTGTAGGTAGATACAGGCTGTAAAGGAGCAAAAGGTACCCTGTGTATCTTTGTGAATTACAGCAGTTAAATATGACCTGTGGTCATATTAGGTCTGTGTCGGGATACTTGGTGTCATAGTCAACTTCAGTTTCCCAGTTCAGTGGGTTTGTATTATTGAAGTTTCAATCTGATGATGTGTGTGTTTTGTCTTAGATAATCTTTTCACTAATGATACTGATTCATTATTGTTTGACGTTAAGAATGTTATGAAAAAATTCTAATTGTTTTTCTGATTTTGTGTTAAGAGATTTTTATTGTTCCACCCCAAACTTGACCATTTTACTTTATGATTATGCATGCAAACTAGGGTTTTAAATCTATTGGATAATTGTTTACAATATGTTTTTTCCTATTTTGACTTCCCACACAAATATGTGATGGAAAATTTTTTTATAGATCCTTTGGCAACATAAAAACAAAATTAAAGGGATACTGATACTAGTTTTGCTTTCAGTATCTTTTTAATTCCACAGAAAGATATCTGGATGATTTTATCATTCTTCTTGGAAAAATAAGAAGTGAAGGAGGTTAGGTGGTGGTAGGGAACACCTTTGTAGGGGGAAAAAGGATGTGACATATAATATTCTACTTTATGAAAAGTAAGAGGAAGAGAACTAAAATTATTATGGGGAGATTGTGAGAGAAGACAAAACCAGCTGGTAAACTTAAGCATAGAGATTGGAGTTAAGTTTAATTATTGTTTATTTGTTTTGTTTACTAGTGGTTTGCCCGTGCTACTATTTGGTTTTTTTAAAAAAACATTCTAAACAAAAAAGAATAAAACCATTCTTACTTTACTTACCACCTTCATCTTCCACTTTTGTGGTAGTAGGGAATGTTACAAAGGGCTGAGAGGGGAAGAAAATTGCAACATAGTTTTAAACACATACTTCTAAATGAAGTAAGGTTATTGAATTAAGACCACCACATTTGGTGAATTGGGACTGGTTTTGGTTTTGCAGTGGGCAAAATACAGGGTTGAAAGTTGTATACTTTTCTGTCTCTTCTCTGTAAGCTAATACCATCTTCCAGAGATACTGATTCTTAAACACATGTAATATTCTGTGATGCTTGATGAGTGAAAGAACTGAGAATTGGCAGGGCACTAAACTGGCTATTTTCAAGAGAAACTTTTTCTTACCATTCTTATCTTTATGATGGGAATAAGAACCGTAAGCAGAGATCCCCATAGGGTCTTTGTTTAGGATGAGAAGTGACAGTGGGATTGAATTCTGGTGTGCGTTCTGGTGTGTAAGTGACTGATCAGTTCTATATATGATATCTGGCTCTGATATTTTTATTTTTTTTTTATATGGACAGCTTCTGCAAGGGGGTGGCGTGTCTCCTGGTTATGGCTGTCACCTCATTTAATGTGTTTCAAGGAATGATGACAGAGGAAGAATGAAACATTATGTATGATAGTGCCCAGAAAATTTAGTCAGAATTGTAGTTTATCTTCATAGTTATTTTCTGAAACCTGTCCTTTAGTTCTTCATCCCACACACTGGATAAAAGGAGTGGAATAATGGTAAGCCTCTCTGATCAGACGTTTTGTGTTTTGAATCAAGATTTTGAATATGTATCTAAAACGGTTGTACTGTGTATGACTTCATTAAAAAACCTGGTTTTGTTAGGTGCACATATCTTGATGAAGTGCATTATTTGTGCATCAGTTGTTCTGAAGTGGTTAGATCTCCTGTTGTTTAAGGTACCTTTTTTTGATTATGTGTGGGGAAACCATGTGTGATTCCCTGTCAACTGCCAGCACTGTCACTAAGGATCTGTCTCTGACATTCCTTCTACTAGTTGTAATTTATAACCAGACTTGAGAAAGAGGGAAATTTATGTATTTACTAGAGGGTACCCAAAGCCTTGCTGTCAGTACAGAAAGTAAAGGACTTTGTGTATCTAATTTTGATTTAGATATAAAAACACCTGTGTGTCTTCTTGTTAATCTGCCTCTGTATGTAGTTAATAGTTTATAGATGAAATACAGATTTCTGTGTGTTAAAAAGAGACTACACAAGGGCTGAACCATTTCCACTGTGGAGTAATTTCTTTGAAATAGGCCATTTTTTTCTAGTTAATTAAGAATTAGGATATTATCAGGTTCTGTTTTACCTTTGGGCGAAAAAATACTAGCCATTTAACCAAGGCTGAGGTGTATGAATGGGATAAAAGCAGTGGAAAATCCTATAGAAAAGTTTACAAATTACATTTTAAGTTGTGAATCACAGGCATCCTGTAGGCAGAAAGCATAAATTTCTGATAGTCAAAGTGAAAGTTTCTGGTAGTCACTGCATGCATTACTGAGAAAGATCACCTTCAGTAAAAAAAATATTGTTGCTATGAGTATTTCTTAGGATTAACTCCAATATAAGTTTATCTGAATGCCATGACTATTCATTATTAAGAGTGATTTTGAAATAACTAGCAAGAAAGATTTTTGGTTTGTATGGGCATAGATTAAGTTACTGGAACTTTCTGTCTTCCAAGTTCAACTTGGTGCATAAGTTCCTCAGCTTGTCTTTCAAAAAGCTGATTCAGAAGTTAATGGTACAGGATACCAGGGGGAGCTGGTGTCTTTAAGTAATTAATATGCAGCAAAAACCCTTGGCAAATGCTGTCATGACACAGTAAGGGTGTTTGACAGAGGTCTATCAGCAAGTCTATAGCAAGAAATCTTTGATGGTTCTCTAGCTGGATTGAGAAGGGTAGATGCTATGAGAGTAAAAATGGCCCAGTTTTTTATCACAGTGCTATGCAGCTGACTAAGCTGACTCAAAGTGAAGGAAGAATCCAGCACAGCTACTTGAAACTGGTATGGAACAGAGCAAAACCCACTATGGCGTGAATAATTTTCTCTCTTTTTCTTTTCTGTGCCACTTTCTGTTGTTGATTTTAAGGGACTGGTTTTGTCATAACTTTTTGTATGGCTTATTAAAAATCACGCCTGAAAGCCACTGATGTTGCTGAGGAAGTCAGCTTTCTGATTGCTCTTGGTCTTGTACTCATAGAAATGTCTTCCTTATTTCTGAAATGTTTTGCTTATTATTTAGTAATTTAATTTCATGTTTTACTAAGTGGTATAATGATACAGTGCTTAAGCCCAACACTATTACTATCTCTGTTCACTTGACAGTAATTAGAATTTACAATTATTTGGTCTTCCATTTTTTTAATTTCTGTGTTCTTGTATTTACAAAGTATGTGCTGTTTGGCAAAAAAGAAGGGGAGTTTTCCCAGATCAGAAAGAGCATCAGCCAGAAGTAGCAGAGAACTTGCTGATGGAAGTTCCAGGTTCTGCACAACTGCTGGTTCCAGTGTCTGTCTAGTGCAGTTTCACTTAGTCCATGGCCCCTCCTGAATCATCTGTAAAACGGAAGCAGTTGTATTGTGACAGAGCTGTGCGTGGTACATAGGGGGTTAGGCTGGCTTCCCTTTCCGTTCCCTGGGAGCAGGTGTTCAGCAGAAGAGACAGAAGAGCTGATGATGTAGCATCAAGATATAAGAATGACTGGCAAAGGGCAAGAGTTGATGGGTTTGATTCTGTGTGATCTTCTTTATGTTCTTTATTTTGTTTATATTTGTTTCTGTTATACAGTGTTTTGTGTTTTCTGTCCAGTCATTCTTTCTCTTTTCCTACTGCAGGGGACTAGACATAGGGGGCAGGCAGAGTCTGGGAATTTGAAGTTATATATGGATTGAACACTGCTAATGTCATATCAGTAGTTGTTGAGAAGTTTGCTGGATCAAAATTCTCTTCTCTAGCAAGATAAAAGAGGATGGGACTGGACCTGTTCAGTGATAGAATAAGGTGACTTGAGCTTGTCATCATTTTGAGCTGAAATGATCAGAATGGAAGCTGAGATTCAAAGAAATGTAAATCATTATGTGTATTCACTTTTGAATCTCTGATAAGTATCCTGTCCTCAGGTGGCTTTCAGACTGGTCACTTGTGATTGTCTAGATTAGGTAGATTATCATATCATAGCATATTCAGTTGTTTTTTAAGCTGCTCTTAGTTATGTTTTACTGAGACAGGATGATATGATGATTTGCATCTGAAAAGTTTGTTGGACCATGCCACCACAGCAAACAGTGACAGAGCCAAAACCTTGTTTGTTTGGGTCTGATAATGGAGATAGTCAGAAGACAATGATCTGGAAGAATATAAGTAATTGATCATTTACTGCAATGACTGGGGAGGCAGTATTATTATTTACATGGTCCTAATGCCTAGCAGCCCCATCAGGCACTCGATGCTACTCTGCAGGGCACCAGCAAAGGGAGGAAGGGTGTGTGCTTGTATGTGTTGTGAAATTGTGCTGCAGAGAACTAATTTTTTAATGCATGACAAAGCAGGAGTTTTAGTATTGACAAACAAAAGCACTTAGTTGCTCAATGTGATAGATGGTTGACTTTAGCCTAAACTAAAGTGACTTTCTTAGAACTGTACCAAGGAAAGGTTTAAGGTGGTATTTGGATGACAATGAAGTAATTTTGCAAGAGCTTGGAAGGTATCCTTACTCAGGTGTGGAAATTGACCTGAATGAAAATACAGGCTCATTGTTGAAAGCTTCATGAATGGATACTGATGTCATGAACCAACTAGAAATATGAGCAAATGGTGTGACAGCAAGTAGGATGTGGACAGTTTAGTCTATATAAGACAGGAGCCTGGAAAGCAAAGATGACTTGTTCCCAATATTTAAATTTGGAATGGAGGATTGTGCATAGAAGGATGCAGAGAGTAAAGCAGTATGACAGTATTCAAGAAAGAACTTTTGGAACAGTGTGAAAAAGCAGGATAATATTTGTCAGCATGAAAAATAAGAAAATACAACTTATGTGAGGTGAAGGCCCACACAAACGTTTAGCACTGAAGATGTTTAGAGCAGACTATGTCCTAGTGATGCAAGGCAGGAAGACGCATTTAAATGTAGATGCAACCTGAATGAATGGTTTAAGAGAGAAGCTACTGGCAAAAATGACATAATAATTTATCATAGTATTTTATATCAGAATGATGGACAAGTTGATTATGCTGTCCAGGGTGATCAAGAGAGGAGGTAGAGAAAAGAGGGTAGGAGTGGTGAGATCTAAATTCTGTTCTGGCTATATCGAGCTGAAGCTAACAGCTACTCAGTGGCAGATAGAATGGGCTTTTTTGTTTAGATGTATCTGCTGTATTTGAGATCTGTTCTCAGGAACTGAATGCAAATTCTCAGACATAAAAGTAGCAGCAAAAGATACAGCTCAATGGAGACCTGCTAGAAGACTAAGGAATAATAAGGAGCCTGCCAGTACTCTGTGAAGAGATTGGTGCAGGAAGGATGGGCAGTAGGAGAGGGGAGAGTCATGGAAGTCAGAAACTGAGAGTGAATGCTTCAAAAGGATAAAAGCATTTAATTTTTCTGAAGAATGCACAAGGGTTATGGGTGATGGAAATGATTAATTTGTGATGTTGCAATAGTAAAAGATTATTAAACGTTTTAGTGAGAGTAGTTTGACTGTATTGTGAGGGACAGATGAAGGAAACTCACGCTGAAGTTAGAGACAAAAGTGTAATTTTTTTTTTGTCAAACAGAGCATAATAAGCTTGGAGGTGAAGGAAGGACCAGAAAAGTAATGTAGTTAGAGAATCAAGGGGTCAGAAGTATATTTTCAAACACAGAAAAGACTGATTGGCTGTCCTGCTGTCCTGTCAGAGTGGGAGGAGAAGGGAGATGCGAGGTATGGGGTGATGTGAGTGAGGCAAGGAGAGAGTGGGACAGATGTGTTTTGCATCTATTGTATGAGGGAAGAAGGGAGAGCTATAAGGGAGAGGAAGAGAGTGGGAAGGGAGAATGTGAAATGGTTATTATGTTTTCTCGCTTTCTCTTGGAATAAATATTTGCATTCTATTGCAGAGAAAGAAATAGATACAAAAGAAAAGGTTTGAGGAGTGAGTCAAAAGTAGGAAGAAAAAAGGCTGAAATTGCAGGTGTGGGTTCAGCTCAACTGGAGGAATGGCACAGATTAGTAAGCAGCAGGAGAGAGAGAGAAAATGTGCGATAACCTCATTTTCAGACTGGTTCTCTTTTCCACTGCGAATTCTAGGACAGGCGAGAATATAGCAAAGAAAATGGATGTTTAAGACAAGTGTGAGTTCAGGACTGGTGGAGTTGGACCTACTACTGGCAAGCGAAACAAAAACCATCACCAAAAAAAAGCTCTTCAAGGAGAGAGAAGAGTGTCTGGTCATATCTATCACATAGCATGATGGACATGAAAGTAGTAGTTCTATTCCTTGCAGTGCATCATGAGTAGATAATATGTCTACATGATTTGTTACATACTGATACTGACTTGTGCTTCCTGCTTCCAGAGCTGAGACAAGGCCACGGGATTGATTGCATTATCGTGGACTGGGCCCCGGGTAATGTCGTACTGCTCAGGGTGTATCGTGAGAGCTTGGGCGCGGTGCTGCGGTAACCATGGTTGTATGGCTTTTGCTTGTCTTGCAGGGTAAAGCAGCTTGTTCCTGTCTACATGCTGCAGGCAGGCATGCTTTATGGTACAGCACTTTTTTTTTTCTCTGAGAAAGCAGGACTTAGTAATTTTAGAGGGGTTACACCGAATGGCTGTCATTCATGTCATTCAGTGTGTAAGAAGTTAATCTCAGGTTTTCACATCTCTTTAATAGATCTAAACAAGTGTTTAAAGAAGAGGAAAATGCTGTGGGAGAGATTTGTTCCTTGACACGCAGAGCATTGAGCTGATCCTTTGACTTGGAAGGCTTTATTCATTACCTTGCCTGCCTTTCCCAAGCAACTTTCTGCATGTCCCTGTATGTTATCAATGTTCAGTCATCCCAGCAGCTTATACACGTCACCATGCAGAGGTGCTGAGAAAACAGGGAAAGAAAAAGTCTTCAGATTTTCTCTTCAGGGTCTCTCAGGTGTTTTTTTTTTTTTGTGCACTATCATGAAGTTTTGTGGTTCTGATTGTATTCATGCTTTTGCTGTATTTTTGGCTTTTTAGAAGACTTGGAGAACCTTGGGCAAATATATTAAGAAACTGAATGCATGGCAATGGAAAAACATGAGGAGAAATGGGAGGAAAAATGTTTCAGCTCTTGAAATTATGGTGAGCTGTGTGTATAGTGCTTTTAATAGAGTCTTCGAACATTCTGTGCTTGGTGAAAGTTTTCTTCAGCTTCTCTCATAACTCACAACACACTGGGTGTGAACATTACCAAGCCTTTTAGGTATTTAAATTTTGAAAGAGGTAATGCAGCTTTACATATTTTTGGGTTTCTTGCTCATCAAGAAAAATTATTCTTGACTGCATTGCTCAAGGAGGGAATGCTATGAGTTTTATTTTGTGGCATTTATTATTCTTTCCAGCTTTTCAAGATACCTGTTACTATTCTGACTGTTTGTTTTCCAAGCTTCTTGGCAAATCAAAGGTATTGTAAACTTTTATCGCTTTCCTGGAAGGTAAGAGTGTATCCTCTGTGGGAGTTCTTGTAGGCTTTCATTTGTTTTGAGTTCTTTTAAATTCCTTGTAATTAAGCATGTATTTGGGAAAGTTCTAAAAAGATGTCATGTATATGTTCAAATGATGTAATGTATATAAGTGTTAGCTTTAAAGCAGCCAGATATGGTCTCTATTTCAGAGAGCTCCCAATACATTTCAGACAAAACCGTAAGTAGTGTATGTTGTGAAGATAAAAATTAGTCTATGAATGTTGAAAATTTTCATGCAGTAAGCTATTTTAAGGAGGAATTTGAAGGAGGTAGAGAATAATTAGTTGATGTGGAGGAAGGAGGCATCAAAGCTGATAGTACAGCACACAGGAAAGTAGCATACAGAACAGATTTCTAGTGAAAGCAGTTCATTTGTAAAAATAAACTCTCCCCGTTCTGTTAATATTGTCTTACTGTCTCGGCACTGGAAAGCAAAACTAATTGTAATTGCCAGACTGCAAAAATAACATAAATATTGAAAGATAAATCTTAATGTTTCTTAACTTTGTTCCCTAAACATGCCCTCTGTTCTCCAAATACTTAAACATTCCCTTTATTATTAGGCTTCAGCTTCTGTTCTCTTGAATAGTGCCCTAGTTTTGCCACTTGGCAAAAAGTGAAGAGAAACTAACACATTGTGTATGCAACATTTGTTGTTCTTTTACACTCTTTTGCATTCTTTTATGCTCTTTCTTCTGTATTAGTTTTTTTCTGCCTATTTGTTTGTATATTACAGGCTTGGAGGATAAGTGACATGCAAAATTCTAAACAGTCTTGACTCTTGTTCTTGACTATCAACCTTAGAATGAGCCTGTTGTGTCCAAATTTCTGAAGTTTAAATTTTTTTTAGGAGAACCCCTTAGATGTGGGCTTTCCATGGCAGATTTCTGACATACCATCTGTAAGCATATTGTGCCATGGAAATACACAGAACAAGTGCATTTGAAAGATTGCTCATTTTAGTAGTGTGAGGTTATGAGAGAGACTTCCCTGTGTTCAAAATCATTATATTGAAGCTGCTTTGAGTAATAATCAGGACATTGTGTATATATCTAGAAATTTATGGGTATGAAGTAGGATTCACATCAATGTGAAGAAAGGCAGAGGGAATGAGTGGATGGGAAGAAGTCATGAGAAGAAATAAGTTTATAGATCACCTCTCTGTAAAGTGGCCCAAGGTGTCCTACCAGCTATATGTAGAAATTTTTTGTCACTGAAAGAGGATGGGCAAACATGGCTGCTGCTGCTGAAAGGCCAAACATACCTGCACTGGAATTAACTGAAAGAGCACTGAAAGCCTACTCTTCACTGATGGGCTACAATCCAGTCCTCACTGAAGTATGTTATTGCATAGCAATTCCAAAAGGAAAGGAACAATGCCTTATTTCTAGATTAAAAAGAGAATACAGGTACACAGAATGTATTTATTTATGGGGGAAAAAGAAAAAGCAAAGTACCAGAGCACATTACCTTACCCTATGACAGGCTTTATTGACTAGCACTCTGTTTACTGTTTTTTAAAAGTTGGTGCTGCCATTGGCGCCAAATTTTACTTATATTTTATTTACTTACATTAAAGTAAGGACTGACATGCTTCAAAATCCATTGCTAGGGTTTATCTTTCTTTTGAAGAACAGTTACCCAAGCCACACTTAGAAGAATAGGTCAGTTCTTATTACAGCAAAAACCTGCAGTACTTCACTATATTTTAGCAAGTCACCATATATTCTAGTATGGTGCTTTTCAATAATTATTAAATTACTTAAAAGGCAGAATTTGATGTTCCTACTACTTTCCTGTGCAAACATTACCATCATCTTTTCTGCACCTGCTCTACCAGTGAGGACCATGGACTTTAGCAGATATGATAGGATATGATCTTGTAATCTCTAATTGGATTTTTTTGGCACTTTTCTTTTTATTATGTTGTGAAAATGGTCATCCTAGATAGTTCATGATTTTACTCAGCTTTCTTTTTCATCCAGGATAGGAAGGGGAACTAGCTGATGATACAGTAATAATTGAAGATTATAACTGGCAATTAATTTTCACTACATGGGTAGATTTATAACATTAGCAAATCCTCCATGACTAGCCTGCAGCTCTGCCTTTTGTCTGGAAGAACACTGGCTTTAGCCTGAAGCAATTTTTTGTTGTGCCCACCAGATTTTGCTGAGAATAAAACCTGCTGTGACCACCCAAGCACCTCAAGAGGTGAATATATAAATGAGCATCAGAGCACCATAGTGCAAAATAGGCTGGGAATGTTGAGTTTATTGAATGAAATAGTAGTTTAAAGAGGGAGCTTTAAATTGTGTAACTATTACATGATTGCAGTGTAATCTTTCTCTCTGCAGTTTTTCTCTTGTAAAATGCAGACACTGAATTTATATGTTTCATCATACTTGGAGCTTATGCAATTGGGATTAAGAATACATATATTTTTCTTTACAGCAAACAAGTAAACTTGGTCATGATCCATTCTGAATTTTTTTGTATTTGAAAGAACTAGATTGAATATAAGTAGAGATGGAAGAATTGCTTTTGAGGGTTGATTCATTGAAGTGTTACTCCTTGTGCAAAGCAGTCTTGAAGGAGGCTGAAAGTGCATGACTGGGAGAGTAGGGGGAGGTGAATATTACTGTATTTTATACAGCTTTACTGAAGTGTTGTGTCCCAGTTCTCGTGTCCACATCTGCTGCTGGAAAAACTGGAAGGAGTTCAGAAAAAAATCTACATTAATTTGAGGCCTGGATAATCAGCTTAAAATGGAAGATTTAAGAAGCTCAATCTATTAATTTATCAACAGACAGTAGAGGCTACCTGATAAGTCTATAAGTACTTAGACCGGGTAAAGGTATCTGACAGTTAGAGGGTTCTTTGTCAAGTAGATTAAGGGAATCCTCATGGCTGAAAGCTGGAGCTAGATCAGTTCAGACTAGAAATAAGATGCAGTTTTCTAGTGATACAATTAAATAAGAACAGCTTTTCAAGGGGTGTAGTAAACTCTGTCGCACAAAATCCTCGCACAAGGCCCTGGTCTTTTCAGTGGAACCACACAGTGCTTTAGCCAGCCATTGGGCTTTAGGCTAAAACAGTGTGATTAATTTATGTGGCCTGTTTTAACATAGAAAATCAGTACAAATCATAAGGATGATTTTTGTTCCAACTCCCTAAAATTTCATACATTGTTTCTGCTGCTTTTGTTAAAAAAAGAAATTCATGTGAAAGATGAGGTGATAAAAGCAAAAAGAAGCTTTCTAATGTTGTGAGTGAGAAGGGACTGTCCTTTAACGGCAGATAAAAGAGGAAGTAACATTGCTTTGTGTTTTTCTGGTAATCAAAACCACTAATATCCCTCCAGTCATTAATTCTAAGCATAACTTAATCATGTACCAATGTAATTGTTGGCCTTTTCAGAAGCATTGCAGATAATTTGTGCCTTCTCATTGTAAGGTCAGGTAATTGACAGCTGGACCCAAACACCTTCTTCAACTTTGTTTGTGAAGCAAAGCAATCTTCATCAGCAGGTTTTCCCTGGTGCTGCCTGCTTGGCCGTGGATTTATGAGAATATAGCAGGGCAGTCTTGGTGGTAGAGTAAAAGGCTCTGTAATTTCTAATGAATTGTATGAGAACTCATTTTATCCTACTTTTTCAAGAGACAGTAGGAATTGTTGGAAGGATATTGGTATTTGTATTTAGTTTGCCTCTTTTTTCTAAAATCACCACTAGTATGCGTGAAAGTGGCACATTTTTCATGCTGACAGCAGGGCCAATCAGTTCTGATTTAAGGTAGATTCAACTTAGATGGGAAATGTATGTGGGGTTAAAAGAAGCACCTAACCTGCTTTTAAAGGTTTTCCCAGCACCAGTGGTCCTATAACTCTTGTAAGCACTGTATACAAAATAAGTGGAGAGTAAATGTGCTGCATCTCAAATTTATAAATTCTTCACCCTCATCCCCCTACCAGTATTGCTGCCTCTAAAAACTGTAAAAAAAGACAGTGTGAATTGGTCTTCTAAATAAAGAAAATAGGCAATATTGAATTTCTTTGTATTAAATATCAGGGTTTGGGGTTTACACACCCAACAAAAAATAAAGAATTTCAGTACTGTGGAATGGACTTTGTTGTTGGTTTTGCTGCAGTTGGAAGGGCTAACACAAACTGTGAGTTGGACAATGAGATTTGCTCCAAATATATGTTAGCGTGTGTTCTGTTGTAGAGCCATGTGAGCTTTGAAGCCCTGTGTGGGCTTTTTCTGGTTAAGAGTGTACAGGGTCACACATATCCTTTGCTACCTTGTAGTGATACCATGAGATTCTAAAGGTTCAGGAAATCTGAGTCTTCCTCATTTCCTGGTTGTTGCCTGTGACAGTGTTGCACAGCTTGATGGGTATCTGATCCATCAGTTTTTGGCTGAGTAATTGCAAAATATTTAGAAGTTTTATGTTTGGAGTCACCTTTAATGTTACTTTATAGTGAGGTGGACTGAATGTTTGGGCCTTGTCATGGTCTCCTCAATAGGTATATCCTGTTATCCAACAAATGTTGGATTAGGTCAGGATCTGCTGTCGGGCTGTGAAATACTAATAATCATGGTCATCAGTCAGATGATTGGTCTACTTAACATTCCCAGCATCATTTAATCCATACCTGTGTTCAGGTAAATTGTATTTGAGACTGTGGCAAATATGACAACAGAAGATGATTTTTGCTTTGACATAAGGCACTAAAAAGGGTAATTTCTAATATGAAAGCAAGAATTCAAGAAAGAGACTTGAAACCCTGCAGGAGGGAGAGATTCCTTAAAAATTGGAGGAAATAGTCAGATGAAGTTACTCTGCTGGTACAGTGTGCCTAGCCAAGGCAGTGGTTTGCTGGGCTGTGTATTAGGCAGATCTGTATCACTATTGCTGTTGGATAAAGATCTTTAAAAGGTATGGAACCTCAGTGGTACTGTAAAAAGCTTAAGGCTTCAACTTCCTGTGAGGTACTGTTACTCAAGCTGGAGGTTAGAGCACCAAAGTTCTTACTTCTGATTTGCTTTCTACAGGAACAGAATGCTTATTGAAGAAAATCATGCTCTACATTGTCATGCCACAGTCTCAAAGTTTAAATGGATTAGGACTGTCATCTTACAAAAGTTGTGCTTGCTTCGGAAGAAATAAGATGCAGAGCTTTAGAACCTCATATAGCCCATGACAACACCAAATTATTCAGGGCATTTTCTTAGCTTTATCAGTGTCCTACCTACAAAAAGGCAAGGCATCTTGAGCCATGTGATTCCATCTGATGTCCATTAATTACAAAAAAGCCCTTCCTCTCTTCCCCACTCCGCTTGCCAAAATGTCACTGCGTGCTTCTGCAAGAGACAAATGGCAGCAGTCCTACCAGAAGAGTTTCTGTCCTGAAATGTGCAGAAGCCTGCTAACTTGCTAAATACTATATTCTTGATATGGCACATAGGTCAGGTGAGGGCTCCAGAAGAGAAGTATGTCCATCTCTGTGCATCTGATGGAACTGAAACTCTGCTTTCTTACTGCCTGTCACCTGCTGAGAGAGAGTCACACTGACCTGCAGGAGGAAAAAATGTTATTTTTACCATAGTGACTCCTCAGGATGCTACAGACAGGATAGGTTCTGCAGTGTGGATGTGGAAGTGTGTAATTGAAACACTTGAGCTGATGTGGGAGCTTAAGGATGCAGAGAGCTAGTGTAGAATCCTGACAGTTGCATCAGGCCATCCTTTAAATTGTGTGCTGGATACACTAGCAGGAAAGTGTGGTACAAATATGCATTTGCAGTCTGAAAAAGAAATAAAGCACAAAGCTGGATTAAAATGAGGGATGGCACCAGAGCATTGCTATATGCTGAAAATCTGCAGGCAGATTTCCTAAAAATATATGCGTATGTGTACACATATAATCATATATCTAGAAAATTGTCGGGAATCATGTTTGCTCTTGGGTTTCAAGATTTTTGTTATGTATCTGGTGATTCAAAATTGCCCTCTTTCAGGGTATCACTTATGCACCTTGATCTAATGTTGCAACTTTTATACAGAGTGCTGAGGCTCTTTTGCCTAAATGAAAACTGTTTTTAATCTGTGATACATTTGAGATTGTTTGTCTTATTTAGCTAGTCGTATTTTAATAATTTTAAAAATTGCAAGAAATCGTACTATTAATTTGTTCCTCTTTTGAGTTTCTTATTTTGCTCCAGCTGCCTCTTTTAGATGATTTTAGCTATAAAAGAATATATTATATACCCTAAAGTGGAACTAATTTTTGAGAGCTGCTCAGTATGTGTCTGTATTTTATATAGCTGGTATTTTAAGACAATCTTTGTCCATTGTCAATATTTTTAAGTGAACTGTTTTGCTTGCCAGAAATGGCTTCCTGAGAATTCTTTCAGTGATACTACAGTAAAAACAACAATTGAAAAAGAGCAAAAGCCTATACCTGGAGTTTGTAGAGATACAAAACTTTCACATGAGATACTGGTTTGAAAAACATCTAAGACTTAAATATGTTTACTGTCAGTATTTAGTACATTGTCCTCCAGGTGTTGGGAACAGTTTGCCCTTGTCTTTATTAGCATCTGAACTGTTTCCTGCCCTGCTCAGGCGACCTGTAGCTGACATCTGCTGTCAGTTAAACATTGTTGATTCCTTAGCAGAGGTCTTTCCCTGTGGCCTCTGGACAGTGAGTCTGGCTGGGCGTGTGTCACTTTGATTTGGCATTGCTGGTTTGTTTCTCTCTGCTTATCACCTCCTTTGGGAGTGTAACAGTAAATGGATGGAAAGGGGGTTCAGAAGAAAATCAGATCTCCTGATGTCCTAATGTAATAAAATACCTGAAGTCTGGAGGCTTTTTTTCTATAAAGGCAAATAAGGTAAAAATTATACTTTTGCATTTAAAAAGTACAGCCACCTTTTAAGGATATTGTTGGTTTCATTTTGGTTTGGTTAATGATTTACCCTTTCAGAACCAACAAACACAGTTTAAATGCTTTATAACACACTTCTCTGAAGCACTTGGCAGGCTGCATAATAAATTAAGCCTCTCAAGCTTTCTGTGAAGCATCACAGATGGAGAAACAGAGAAACATGGAGAGGCCAAGTGACTAGCTCCAGGCATATAAGATAAATCTCTTGTTGTGTTGCTGGAGTGCTATGGTTAAATGCACCTGCATATGGAGATTGTGTGAGGCTGAGGTGAATAAAAATAAATAAGTTGCTGCATATAATTGCAACACATGACATGCTTTCAACAATATTCACCTTAGACATAGATCTTGTTATTTACACAGCATAGCTAGTTGTATCTGCATAGAAACTACATCCTCCTTACCACTGATATTTTTATGAAATGTGCTGGAGGACCAGGTATGGATGTGGGAATGTGGAGACTGACCAGCTACAGCTTTACATTGCTGCTATCAAGTTAAGTTTTAATTTTCCTTTATTTGAGGAGAGAAAAACTGCTTCTTAGTCTCTCCAGAAAGTGTCTGTTTTAAGGACTGTCTTGTAGAAGAGATTTTGTGATCAGAATATGTGTACTTTATTTCTTACTGTTCTTTTTTGTTTAATTGTTTTTAAAATTTCCTGTACTTGCAGTCAAATGTAGGTACTTAGCAAAATCCAGGTCTCTTGTTAGACAGCACTGGCAAAGCTTGCCTTGGAGTATACAATGTATACAGGAATATCTGTGGACTACATTCCAGTAACCTGTGTACTGAAACCTCAGCTAACTTTGAAATGTGGGGTTCTTCAGAATCAAAGGAGTTGGCAGAGAAGCAATTTGATGCTACAGTATATGTTCCATAGCTTGAAGGAGGCTTTCCTTCTCTTTAGCAGGTATCAGTTAATTATTTTCTTTTTAAGAAGGCAGATTGACTCAGAGTGCTCCTATGGAGTTGATTCATTCAGAGACATGTTGCAGCAAGGAACTTGCTTGTTGTGTTGTATGCGATATCTTCTTTTACATAGTTTTGAGTTGCTCCTGGCTTTTTTTTTTTTGTTTTGTCTTTTGGCCATAGCTTTATTTTAATTAGAGAGGTTTGAGCAAGTGAAAGGTTGGAGGGGCTAGAGGTGAGTCGAAGTTACCATGGAGTAGGATAGGCAAGAGGAGCTGGGGGAATTCATACCACGGCAGGGTCTGGGAATGTATAATCTGAACTTTCAGGGGTTGTGTCCTGCCCAGCAGTGTGACCTCTTGCCTAATTTGCTTTGTCTAAGTGCTTCAGATATGCCTAATGTGAAGACGATGCGAGCTTGCAAATCATCAGAATCTGTTTGAAGGAGTCAAGAAGTGTGGTAAATGATTAAGGTTTTGTTTGCCTAAAGTGTCCTGAGTTTTGATGTGTCTGGGCTACTGACTGCTTTGGTATGTGTGTTCAGCACTCTGCATGGGCAGATAAAGGGCAAAGTTTTCATTAACAGCAGCATAGCTCTCGTTATGAATGGTCTTGCTCACCTTACATGTCCAAAATCTTTCTTAAAATTTCAGAATATTGACTGTTTTGAAAATGGGAACATTTCTTTTTCGTGTAAGTCTGGAGGTTGTAAAATCCAACTGTCTTCTGAATGTAACTGAGAGCCATGCAGTCAAATCTGTGCATGCCACCTGAGGAGATCCTTATATTCTTGTATGCAGATGTCATGGTGGTAACATAGTAATTCAGTCATTGAAATGTAATTTCTTCTGTAACTTCTTATAAAGTGAAATGCAATTCAAGTCTGTGAGATAGCAGTTGACAATAGAACTGGGGGGTTTTTATTGTGTTTTTTTGGTTTTTTGGGTTTTTTTTTGTTTGTTTTGGTTTTGTGGTTTTTTTCAAAGAAGAAATGCTCACCTGGAAGGAATGCTTTAGTTTTTTGGGATTTTTTTGTATATTATATCCTTTTGGTGGAATTTTAGTAGAGGTGATTTTATTCATAATTTCATCAGCAGTTTTGCAACAAGTTTGACATTTTGTATTGCTCTGTTCCCACAGAGGAATAAGTCCTTGTAAGGTTATTGAAACATGCAGTAGTAAAGCACTTGGAATGTAAACAGTGATTGTGAGCTAGCTGTGAGTATGTTATTTTAAAAAAAATTAGGGCATGTTTTGATAATTAAGCGGGCATGAATGATTAGTAATGATTTTTATGGTATTAAAATTTATTTTTTATTATTGCTCTACTTTTTTTCTCCTTTTTTGACAAGGGCAGTTATCCGTTAATTTCTGGTAGCTACTCTGTTGATACTAAACCAAAATAAATTAATTGAGAATGGCCAAATGGTCAGTGTCTAAACTGTAAGTGGTAAATAGTTGAAATATTCCCCTTGCTGTAAAATGTAATTCTGAGATGAAACTCAGTATTCCTATTTTGTGTATGTGGAGATATAGACAAAAGTTTTGAATCCAGGGTTAAATCTTGTTATGCCTGTGTTTTCTAGTGAAAATGTTAGTGTATTTTTGTTGAATTCAATAGCTGATGACTTTGCTGGTGCTAGCTGTAAAATTCAGCATGAAAAGGAAACTGCTTTCACTTAAATAATGAAAGAATAGCAAAGTAGTAATTAGCAAGTTCTAATTTGTGTTTATGAAGAGTTTAGGATGATACAATCAGGTAGAAAAAAACAGATTTTTTACTAACATGAAACCGTGTTGAAAAACTAATATTATAAGACTTTTAGAAGTTAAAATGCTGTTGCAAGTATCCTTCAAGTATTGCAAATATAGGTAGAATAACTAAGTTTAAAAAGAAATTTTCAGCTAATAAAAACATATTAAATCAGTAATGAAATGTACAGGTGAGGTGTCCAAACTACCTTAATTCTGTTGTATCATCATGTAACTATGCAGTAACTATGTATCCTAGTAACTTACTCAGAGGATGTGCTTCTTTGTAGTTAATGCTTTCTTTCTCACTCTCCTTGCAGGCTTTTTGCATTGCAGAAACATGTTATAATCAAAATAAAAATAGTCCAGTTTTATGAACTACAAGGATTCTTTAATCTTTAATGCTTGCAATTGAGAGACAAGTTTTAAACAGAGTCAAATGACCACATTTTAGATATCAAATAATATACTGTGCTTGAATGTGGAGACTTAAAATAACAAATGTGGTATGAAACTAATTTAGGAAGCTTTGAAGATGCTTTGTATTTTAACACGCTGGAAGAAAGTGTATTTGGGACTTAAGAGTTCTCCTTAGGCAGAGGCTTCCTATGATGAATGCTTGAGAACAAATGCACTGTTCAACCATTGTGCTCAGAATATCCTTTCTGTTGAAAAGTTATTGGAAAAAATATTTATGATCTTCTTGGGAACAAGATGGTATTTAATTGTGGAGTAGTTGGATAGATCATTTACAGAAGCTTCATTAACAGGGAGTTTACATTAACAAGCTGTGTCTGCCATTCAGATACACAGTTCAACAGAACTCACGTTTGTCCAAGATGAGATTGTTGAAGAAGTGCACATCACTAACTTGGAGGTTTTGTGAATGATACTCCAGAAATGCACTCTACAGACATATATGGTCATTCTTTGTGCTATGCTGAGTGGGGTGTTAGTGCTAGTTAGTGTTAGTTAACAAAGAATTTTACAGGCTCTTTTGATTAGAATAATGATTCCGTCTGGTGTTGCATTACCCTTCATTACCTTTCATTAAGTCTGTGCACCACATTAATCTCTCACCAACCTGCTGGCAAGATTCCTGAGGCTGGTACCTTCTACAGCTCTGGTGCTGCAATAGCACACTCAGTGCAGTCCTGTGCTGAGATGTGTTGTATCCCTCAAAATGTGTATGTATGTCTTCACACTGAAGCAACTTCAGCTCGTGCAAGCTCAGGCTACTTTCTGTTGGGTTTTTTTTGGTTTTTTTCAGAAGCCGAATTTTGTTGAATTCAGTCTTTTGGAAAAGTGGTAATACCAGTGGGTTTTTTCCAGATGAAATGCTGTGATAGAAATTAGCTGTCACTTATGCCATTGTAATTATCACATAAAGTTGCAGATGAGTTGTTAGCATTTATTCAAATGTGCATAATAATGGATATGCTTCTTTTCTTGTGCAATGCTTTTCATTCGTAAATTTGGAAGTGTTTAATTATAAGTTACAAATGTACGTAATTCCTATTGATGTACAGCAAAAGACACTAAGCATTCAAGAAATTTGTCTGAAAGCTTTCCCCATAGGGGATGAAGGAATGCAGGGTTTGACTCTTCCTTTGTCCACTCTCCTGTCTGTTGGATTATGTGGTAATCAGTAACAGCCCTATAAGGACCTGTACTGTTAAAGTAAATAGGGATAAGGTTTGTGCCTTGTGACAGTATGGAAGACATCTTTGTTAAATGAGATTGGTGAAAAAAAGTCTCCTAAGTGGTCTCTGTCCCTGCATCTTGATGACTTTTTATTGCTTTATGATGCTGGAGTGTTCTTTAAATTCATGATACAAGGCAGTGTATTTTTGCTCCTCTATCTCCTTTTTCTTCTGTCAGTTCAAGGCACTATCACTGCTGAAGCCAGATATGTGCCAGAGAACTGAGTGTATCTGAAAAGCTGTGTCTTGAACTTTATCTAGGAAACCTCTTGTTCCAATGACCCTACAATTAGATAAATTATGGGGTACTAGAGGGCACAGTGGACTTGAGGAAAAAATTGTGGATTCTAAACATGTGAAGAATCAGTCTTTAAACAGAACTGGTTGGTTGATATTTTTTTAGTTGTTGAAGAGCTAGTACAACACTCTCAATACTGGATGAAATAAATTAGCAGCTGCTTCCCTACACCCCAGTCCTCAGAAATAAATAAACAATTGCTTTGCTGCACCCAAATCCTCAGAAGAGTACAATGCTGGAAGGGAGATTGCTTCTAAGCAAAGTTGACAGGCATCAGACTGCAGCATGAGAAGTGTTAAGTGGTCTGCTCATGTCAGTGAGCTGTTAGGTGGATGAGATGAATGTGGGAAGCTGGGTGCTGGTGAAAGCATCGCTTTGGGACCAGGTCATGTCAGCAAAGGTTGGTTACCTATTGCACGTTTGTGCCAAGAACCTGAGACAGAGCCATTTTCAGCAGCTTGCTTTAATCTTGGTGAAGTTTTCTTTCTGTGTGTTCTTAGGATGTTCTTAGCAGCCCAGTAAAAATGTCTGAGCCTTTCATATCCTAATTTCAGTCAGGTGTCAGCAGCAATGAAGCTGCAGTGTACCTCCTGCAAGGAGTGGTGACTCGGGGGCTGTGCTGAGAAGGAGGCTCGCCACCTTCCTGGTCAAATGGGTCTGAAATATTCGTATCTTTTTCATCAGTGTAGCACATCTCAACTCAGCCTGCTGATACTTGATCACCTGCTGTGGTCTTCCTTTAAAGAGAAAGACTTCTGAAGTCTTAGAAATGCTACTTTGTGGTATTTGAAGAAGAAATGCTACTTTGTGGTACTTTTCCCCTTGAAGTACCAATCAAGTACTAGTGAGCCATTGCTGCTGCCAAGTAGTGAAAAGTGATCTACTGTTGTGAAGAACACTGAGCTGGAAAGATTCTTTTAGTAGCCATGTCTTTAAGAGGAAAAAACTGTTATCTCCCGATATTTTGAGTAGTTTATTTTGCAAAAGCTGCCTTTTTCTCCTGTCCAGGAAACAAAAGAGCTCCAGAGACATCTGAAGCTTTCCCAAGTCTCTGTTTGAGAACACAAAAACAAAATTGTTGCATTTTTTTTGTTTGTTAGATAGTGAGTATTACATATGTGCAGGTGAGAATATGACTTGTGCAGTTATTCAGTGTAGCAGAAATTAAAACACAACAGTAACATGATTCTTTCATTAAAAGGAAAGAGTCCCCATTAATAGCTTTTATTATATTTATCAAAGGCATACATGCCTTTGAGTGACAATATTAAACCAATTATTTGTCTAAGGAGTAGGTACTGTGCAACATAAGAAGTTGATGACAAATACAAGTAGTAAGTGTGCCTTCCATTGCTTTTAATTTCTTTCTTTGCTTCTTCAGTACTACTAGATGGGCAGGCTACTTTAGACTTGCCCTGTAAATGTTTTGAAAATATCTTGATACTTCAGGGGTAAAATACTTCGAGTTTCTTCTGCTCATTCTTTAGTTGATAAAATCTCCTCAAATTTCTTAAGGCCTTTTTTTGCTTGATGTAGGAACAAAAAAAATTATTTTTAACTCTCATTTAATGGCAGCAAATTTCATTAGCTTGTCTTGCTAGTGGATTTGCTCCTTTACATGGTGGTCACTTCAACTGCAAAGCTTTGTTTTGTGGCTTTAATTTGTGGTTGATCCTGTACCTTTGAGAAACTGTTAGTAGCACTCCTGCAGGAAGGAGGGAGGCAGAAAGAATGGAACAAATCTGAATGCAGTGTGCATATATTCTTTAATATATTCATACTGAAGATCTGATGGCCACTTTAGTGGCATAAAGACTTGTATTGACCTGAGCCCTTCATGACCATGTTCTTTAAGGGTTGTGTCCATTAGAGGTAAGAACATTGCCTGAGGTGAGCAGCAGGCTCTCATCCTGGACTTGGTTAGTCCAGCAGAACTGATGCTTTTGCCTCCTGCAATAAGGACAAGACTACTGTATCAGCACAGAGTGCTGCATTGCCTGACTTGTTTGAACCATGTAGGACCATATTCCTATCCTGGGAAATGTTTGTTGTGTGCATGAAAGTGTACTGTATAAATCTCAGTGTAACAGTTGTTGATGTATGTATGCTTTTTCAGACAGTACAAGTATTTGACTGATTGCACTTGCAAAGATAATTATTCCCTTGAGACCAGAATTCTTAGAATGAGAGCTGTTTCTTGGAGTTGTATGATAGTGGAACTATAGGCTGCTCTTCAATTTGTTGGATTTTTTTTTTTTACTGTTTTGTCTAAGTGGCCTTGGGGTAGATATTTTGTATGTTTGGACTTTGGTTAGAAAGTTTCTCATTCATCTTTCCACCTCCTGTTATTCATTAATTTTTTTTCTCATGTATTTTTCCTTGGCATAAAGTCCTCTAACTGAAGAAACCTCTGAGTTGAACACTTTAGGCAGTAGCTTGATGTGTATGCCAACAAGAAACAGAACTAAAACTATTTCATTTGGAACTGTGTGAAGGAAAAAGATGATATTATTGGAAGTCTATCTGAAAGTAACTTTCTTCAGAGAATTGAGTTACATAAGAGGCAATATTCCTGAAAAGAGGTGCTGTTATAGGTGTAGGAGGCAATACAGAAAAAGCTCAGAGAATTGGCTTAAGAATTATTTGTGTCATTTTAGACAATACATTCAGACGATACATTTCCATTTAATATCCAACTGTTGATTAAAAATGAGCAGGCATTTTCTATCTTGGATGAGAAGTGAGTTGAATTAAAAGATGTACTTGACCTTGACTCTTGTTGTAGGGGGAAGTGAAGATCAATAAAATATTTAGCATTTTGTAAAATTACACAGGTAAGATTAAAGATTTTATTTTTTTCAATGTTTATTTGGTCATTTGCTCATAGTTTTCCCTGCTATGAAAATTGGTCATTTTCTGAGAGAGATTTTTCTGATAATGCTGTTTTATTTTTAATAATAGTAATAATAATAATAATGTTATTAAAATGGTGACATAGAAAGCTGTGAAAATTTCATTTTTATTAGACTTTTATTAATCCTTAATAACTTATGTCCTTAAAAAAAAAAACCAACAGAATTTCTGTCAAGATTGTCACACACTGCTTCTAAAACACACTGCAAGTTATCTCATTTGTTGCTTTTTCTATTGTCATAGTGAAGTCCCAGCCAAAATGAAGGGCCCCATTGTGGTCCCAGTGTATGGACAAATAGTAAGAGAATACTGAAAGGCTGCAATCTAAACAGACAGGGCAGACAAAGAGCATATTATCCTGATTTTAGAGATGAGATACTGAGGCACAGAAAAATCTAATTAGGGTCATGCAAGAATGTTGTTTGGGAGCCAGGAATTAAGCCATCTCTCTCCTTCAGTCCAGTTGTACTGCCTTAAACCAGAGTCACTCTTCTGCAGAAGATAATACAGCTTTGCAGGCGAGCATGTGAGTGCCAGTTGTGGCTTGCTGAGTGTTTATGAAGAAAACACCACTTGGAGGATTAAAGTCTGTTTCATGGCAGTCTGCACAGAAGAAATAGGGATGATGAGAGCTTCTTTGGCCATGGGATTTTTCTCCGTAGGACTGCACAGATAACTTTTTCTTAGTGTGCATTGACAAGAAAATGAAAGAGGAAAACCTGCTGTCCTTGTGGTATTTCATTACTAGCACTCCAAATGTTGGATATAGCAGAAGTATTGCAAACTAATTGCATTTAAAACATCTGTCATTTTACTGCAAGTTCAGTAATCCCTAGTATGACTATTAGTAGTCCCTAATATGACATACTCAACATTTCCTTAAAAAAAACCCCAAAAACAAAAGAAAATGTCAGTAAATGTCAGAGAAGTTATTTTCCTTTCCTTTATTTTTCAGATCACTAGTGTTTGTTCACTTAATAAAGGATCATTGAAGCTATGAGGGAAATGGGGAGAAATAAAGGAAAGCCACTTTAGTACTCATTCTGACTCACTCTAAAGATGTGTAGTACAGAAGTACTGTTGTGAAGTTTACAGATAGGTCATTAAATTATTTTGATTCTTTGTCAACCAGCATTTGGTATCTCCAGATCTTCATCTTACTGCTTCTGCAGGACCAGTATGTTCATGATGCTTCCATACCTGTTTAGTTTATTTGGCTGTGTATCAGAAAGCTTAATCATCTTCATGCAGAAAAATCAAAAGCTGAAACACTGTATTTATATGAGTTATTGTAGTTAAGTTGCAGATGACATCTCTTTCTGTGTCAAGGTGTGTTTTCCCAGCATAGAAGTTGTCAGAGTCCACCTGCTGCAGAAAGTATGGATGTGCTGCAGCCCTCTAACTGTTGCTAAAGGTCAAATGTCTGATTTTGGAGAGCTATACATCAATCTGAGCTGAAATTTAGTGCCATCATCCATGAAGGGTACTACTTGTGCTGACAAGTCTCATTTGCAGTGAGACTCTTCTTGATACATATTTGAGAAAGAAAGAATTGTTCTGTTGCTATGTGTTTTGTGGAGACTGCCCAGTCAAGGTGCATGATGTTTGCTTTGAATTTTGAGAGAAATGAAGATGATTTCCAGCCATTCCTCCCCTTATGTCTGCCCGTGGGATGCTAAGAAATTAGAATTCTAATGTAGAGACTGATGATTTTCCTGCACATTCCCTATCTGTTGTATGCACACCTGTGTGCAGCCATGCTCACTTTGTGAGGTTTTTGATAGTGATATGTGTGAGATCTAAGAGAAATCCACTGTACCTGCAGGGTTAAAAGTCTCTGATCAGCTCTTTGCCATGCTTTCCAAATCAGGAGTCTGGGGAGAGTTATGCTTTATGTTCTACAGAGGGAATGTCACCTCTTCTTTTGGATTTGGAGCACATAGTCTTGATCATTATAAATAATATGTCTTTTTTTTCCTTGCCCTCAGTAATTTAATTTTTGCTGTCATTTGATAATGCTATTGCTGTCCTGAAGATTTCCAGACATAGCAAGATGAAATTTGTAGCTGGAGGTGATATCTTTAATTAAACTAAATGTATCTGGTTGGGAAAATAGCGATATTTGGTGGCACACATCTCCTTAAATCCCAAAAGTCAGATCTAAATGTTAACCTGTTGTTTGAAGATACTGTTTACAGTTACATTACTCTTCTAGCTTGCCTTTGAACACATTAAAAGCCTATTTTTTCCTTGTATTTTGTTCACCTGGATTTTTGAGTCATATTTAGTAACTGATCTGTGGAAAAATTGTTTTTGTTTCGAGATTTTTGTTTGTGGATTTTTTTTTTCATTTGTACTTGTCTTTGGATCTTAGTATGTTTAACTGATGTCTATTTTACAATGTAGCAGGATTTTCTTCAGGTATTGACTTTGTATAGTTTTATAATACAAACTTCATAAGCAGTTGCTACAGTTCCTGAAATATGTTGTTGTATGTAAAATAGAAGGCAATTCAAAATCCAGGTTCCCAAGGAAGAAGCTTCTTTAGATAATTCCCCTGAAGTAGAATCTAATAATTAAAGAAAAATGTAAGAACAGTTAACAATTTTGTAGATGTTACTGGAGTTGTTACAACTGCCTACTGTTCTTATGTTATAATTACACTTACCTTACTGAAAACTAGGTACTGTGTAGTTGACTGATGTTCATTTCAATTACAAACATTGGTTTTATTGTCTTTCACACTGCTAAACTGTATTTTGTCGTGGTTTGCTTGTTCCACACCAAATTCTTCCATGCAGACTTGCAAGAGAAGGGTCAGTGCAGAGTATTGCCAAGTTGGTGAATGGGCTGTCTTTGCTCTAGTTGATCCTTTCTAGTGCCATCCCCTGTCACTCCAGCCCTGAGCTGCAGTGTCCAAATGCAAATGTTCACTAATATTTATTAATATATTTTAGCAACTTTTTTTGTTGCATTTGCCCTTAGTTTAAACTCTGATGGTAAAAAAGTAAAGTGTTAACCAAATTTTTCGTAGTCATCCAAACAGAACTCAGTGGTTTATAACCTCCTCTCTTAGAGGTACGTTGGTTTCTGAGTACCTGCACCCTTTATATCTGAAATGAGGAGGTTCTTTAACTGAAGAGCAAGCAGGAAAGTCACTTTGTTCAGGAACTGATAAGGTAAAAGTTACCCTGTCTGGTTGCTTTCTACAAAACAACTGAAAAGTTAAATGGCAAAATGAGAATCTGTTTTTAAAGATTAGTATAATAGAAAGTATTAGAAACATTAGGAATTAAGTCAAAGGAGGTGATAGGCTTGTGGTGTTTGGACCCTAGCTGGAAACCAAAGCCACCCTATCACTACCCTTCTCAGCTGGACAGGGGAGAGAAAATATAACCAAAGGCTCATGGATTGAGATAAGGGCAGAGAGGTCACTCACCAATTACTGTCACAGTTAAAAGAGACTTGACTTAGGGAAATTAGCTGAATTTATTACCAGTCAAAATCAGAGCAGGATAGTGAGAATTAAATCCTAAAAACACTTTCCCCCCACTTCTCCCTACTTCCCAGGTTTAACTTTATGCCCAATTCTCTACCTCCTCTCCACCCAGCAGCATAGGGAGACAAGGACTGGGGGCTATGGTTCATTACATGTTGTTTCTGCCACTGCTGCTTCCTCAAGTCCTCCCCTGCTCCAGTGTAGGTCCTTCCCATTGGAGTCAGTCTTCCACAGCCTTCTCCAGCTTGAATCCTTCCTGCAGGCTACAGTTCTTGTGAGCTGCTCCAGTGTGGGTCCCTTTCCACAGGGTGCAGTCCTTCAAGAACTTGATGCTCCAGTGTGGGTCCCCCAGGGGGTCACAAACCCAGCCAGCAAACCTGCTCTAGCATAGGCTCCTCTTTCCGTGGGGCCACAGATCCTGCTAGGAGCCTGCTGCAGCACAGGTTTTCCATGGAGTCACAGCCTCCTTTTGGGCATCCAGCTGCTCCAGTGTGGGGTCTTCCATGGGCTGCAAGTGGATCTTGCTCCCCAATGGACCTCCATGGTGAAACAGGCTGGTTTTCAACATGGACTGCAGAGGAATCTCAGCTCCAGTGCTTGGAGCACCTCTTCCCCCTCCTTCACTGACCCTGACGTCTTCAGGGCTATTTCTCTCATGTATTCTCTACATCTCTATTCTCTGTCCACAATTACTTCTGCACAGTAACTTTTTTTTCTTCTTAAATATGTTATTACAGAGGTATTGATGTGCTGATGGGATCAGCCTTGTCCAGTGGCTGGTCTGACTTGGAGCTGGCTGGCACTGGCTCTGTCAGACATGGGGGAATCTTTTGGCAGCTTCTCATAGAAGTCACCTCTCTAGCTCTCCCCACTACCAAAACCTTGCCACACAGGCACAATGCAATGTTTCTGCATCTTTTTATATGTTACAAATTAATAAATACCTTTACTGCTATTTTTAACTGAGAGGCAAGTATTTTTACAAAGCTTTAGAGCCAAGTGTCTTCCTTTAACATTGCACAGATAGCTGTTTGACAGATTTCAGCATAATGTAGAGAGGCACCACTGCTCCACTGCAGTTTGTACTGATCTTGGTCCTGTTGGCCCTCCTGCTGTCCAGTTCTGGGCTTTGTGTTTCATTCCCCTCATGCTGATGAGGGGAATTCTGCATTCATGAGGTTCTGCAGTGAGGCAGCTTGTGGAATCAAACTGTCAGAAAACCTTTTCCTGTTTTGTTCTGTCCTTCTTCATATTGCTTTGTTCCTGATTCAGAGTTGGCTTGAATTTGACTCCTTGTGTAATCAGTTAATTGATGGTACAAGCACATGGGAGGGGCAGGAATATGAAGCTGGGAGTCCAAAAGGACTGTACCAAGTGTTGTGCCAAGACAGTGCCAAGCATTAATTGGTTTAAATTCTGAGTTGTATAGAAAGTGAAATAAAGGTCCATAAGATGACCTGCCTACCCCAGAAGCTAAGGGGCCCTGTGCCTCCATATAAGGAGGTTTTAAAAAGTAGGTTTTTCAAGGAGGAAAAACTTACTTTAGGTATTGTCTTAAACTCCAGGTGTCTTAAGACATGAAAAACTGAGATTTCTTGATGTCACAGGTATGCAGCATACTTTTTGAAGTATGAGTTTTGTGTTTTCCGGTATTTTTGTGAAGTGTTAATCTAGTAGCCCAGGCAATTCTGGTCCTCTATTGCCAAATTACCTTAGATTGGAGTGGCAGATAGCCTGCAAAAATTACACAAAAGCCTCCAGAATTATGGAAGAACAACATTCTCACATTTTCCTGTGCTTATTTCATTCTCTTGATTGGTATGTTGTGTCTTGTGCAAAATAGTAATGTCAGTGTTGCTTAGTTTACTTTATAATCCCTTCCAGACAAAGGTTGTTACAAAAGATATGCAGATATGGTTAATCCACAATATTTGTTTAGATTGTTGGTTCCCAACTGTGAACTTTTGTTTTTTCTTTTGTTATGGATCTTTGGTAATGGAAGGCACCATTTCCATCTTCAGTACCATTTCATAATGCCTAGATAAGGCAGTGCAGTACAAAGTCTTTCTGCGTCATTGAGGGTGGTATTTCTTGTTTACACTATAATTAATGAACTATTCCCAGCATTCTTTAGGATTGCCACTGTCCTCATGATTGCTCTAACCTGGGAGGCAGCATGCCATTCAGCCACACTGGACTGGTTTAAAGGTGTCATGACCTTGACTCTTTACCACACTGGTACTTAAGTCTATTTGCTGCTTTTTCCCTGCATTTTTTTTTCTTCATCACAGTCATGTTTCATTTATTATTTCTGTTCCTGAGAAGGCCAGTATTTCTGTTTTCTTCTCATTGATTTTCTTTCTCACTTGATTTTTTAGCATGCAGAATCTTAAGTTCCTTATATTAGCACCTGAAGGGCATCAGTTGGATTTAGGGCAGTTGTGTTTGGTCCTGTGTTAGTTCTGTCATTAATATTTAATTTTATTTTTTCCTCAACTTTTTGATTACTTTAACCATGACCTGCATTTTTCCATCAGAAAAGAAATTATCTTGAGCATTACTTTGTGATTCTGACCCTAAAGTTAGCCACAGTTTCAGCAGGATCTTGGAGTAAATGATATCCAGCAATCTCTTTCAGCTTAAATCATTCTGTGATTAATTTGCAACTGTGACTGACATTTTCAGGGGTAAAATGCAATTTATACTGGTGAACTAATTACTGAAGTGACTTACTGGTTTTTGTGTAAGAAAGAAAAACTACACTCAGGAGAGAATAAGCTCATGTTAAATGGAAGGAGTGTGACATTTATTTCTATGATAAGACCAACCTGTCTATGCAAGCATGTTTTACTGCTGTCTGAATAATGTCCTGAAGATTGTCTTTTTATTGTTTCAGGTTTCAATTCACCATTCAAATTACTTAGTTTTTTAAGTAATCTCAAAGGTAGAAGTAATCTACTGCACTGAAATATTCTGTATGTTACTCCAGTTCTTGAATGATGTATAGATTTGTCACTTCTGTGGAACAAGAGAGAAATATTTGGCACAATTCTAGACATAGAGTTTAAAAATGTGTAGCTCCAGGAGCTGGAAGAATCACATGTATTTAGTTTTGTCCATGGCCATTCTTGCTGTTGCTTTTTTTTTTTTTTTTTTCCTTATCTCCTTGCCATTTTCAGTAA
>JAOTQP010000870.1:13020255-13106367 GCA_026413545.1 Cichladusa arquata | reverse complement strand
GAGGGAACAGCCCTTTGCTGCCGTGGGCTGGGCACCAGAGCTCAGCCTGGTCACGCCACGCCAGCGCTCGCCTCGCCATTTAAAGTGTCTATAATTTATAGCAAAAGATCATCATTAAAACTTGATTTCCCACGCAATACTGTGAGGTCTTACTGTTTGACAACCTTAATTCTGCAGTGGAAGAATGTTTTAGATTATTTCTAGCTTGTGTTTTATTATACAGTGGGATGTAAATGATTATGAATTATATAGTAATAGAGAAGGAGCTTCATAAAAGTCATCTGCCTTTGACTGTTGTTACTAAAAATAATTCCTTTCTCTGTGTTATTGAAGAAGATAAAAAGTTGTATCTGACACCTGCATTTTTGTATTTGTGCCACAATTTGCAGAAGCAACATTTTCTATTTTTTCTATATTTTCTGTATTTGTGTTCTTAATGCACATTTCACCAAATTGATGTCTTACAAAACTATGTCTTATGGCTACAGCTCTCTTTTTATTTGCAAATGTTAGTAATATAAAACCTACAGGCAAAAGTTGTAATCATTTTTCAAGTGCCATAGCAAAGTATATACAAAGTAATATTTTAAGATTTTAATCTATGAAAGTAATTTCGAGCAGTCAGCATTCACTGTCTCAGATTTCCGCCTATATAGAATATCTTTCCCTTGATATGGGCCACTTTTGCATCCTGTTGGTTCAGTAGCTCATTTTCAAGCAGGGTACAATATCAATGGGCATGGCTGTGTCAGTTGTTTCATTTTGAGAGGATGGTGATTCAGCTCTGGAAGGGGTGAGGTGTATGTCACGGTCCTTTTGGAAAGTGTGTGGGTACTGAAAAATAAGTTATCACTTCTTTTTGCCATTGAGAGTCTACTTTGAATCTGCTGGAAGTATCTTCCAGTAAAATGAGGTGACTGTGATGGGGGCTGTGGAGTGCTTTTACCTTGCAGAAGGGCTGGGCAGCCCTTTCTGTCTCCACTTGTGGCTGTCTGTATTGACACAGGGAACAAGCAGGTTGCCATGCCAGTGCATGGTGAGTCATGCACACTGTGGTCACCTTGTTTCACTTTTAGGGGTAGGTAGTTTTTGGTAGAAAATAAATACTCTTTACAGTTGCTTTTCTGTCCCTCCTTATTCTTTTTGTACTTTGATCATTATTTCAGTACCATTTGATAGTCACTCACCTTATTCAATAATTATCGCCTGTCTTTTTCAGTGGTTTTGCCTCTTTCCATGAAAAAGATTTCCTGAGCTGACTTTAGAGACATGTTTTCTCCTCCAAAAGTGATCTTTTCTGAAAAGCTTATCACCATTGCTTCTGACTAAGCAGGCAGAGAGATGTGATTATTGCCTTTAGAAGACAGTTTTTTGTTTGGAGAGGCCACTGTCTTTTTTTGTTGCACACAGAAGGTCTGAATTGTCAAATGGCTGCAATCTGATCTAAGAATGATACCAGTGTCTAAAATAATCTTTCAGTCTTGGTTACTTTGAGTAGGACATGGTAGCATTGAACTGCTCTTACTGAAAACGGAAAAACCTGTATGAAAAGATATATAGCTGTTTATCTTTTCTACTTTCTTTTAAATTTCAAATGTTCCTTGCTTTATTCATTGTAATTTCTCTCATCTGGATTGCATTAGTAGTATTATTGCATCTAATAAAGTGTATCCCCAGTTGGACTTTGTAGTGAGGCAATATTAATATGTTCTGAAATTTCAGTTGAAAAGTAATTTATATAATTACAAATCATGAATTTAATAATGAAAACAGATTTGTGCCAATCTGGTTACCATGAATAAACTAAGAGAGGTAGTTGAACCTGCTTGGATCTAAGGAATTTTCCTTTCTTAAAAACTTCTGCATAGTGAGAGTTTTAAGGAGTTTTAAAAGCCTGAAAGATGGTGTTTAATTTAAGTTTGTTATCTATTCTGATTCAATACTGACAGTATATTTGTGTGCCATGATTCTTATTTTCAACCTGCAGTCTTATGTCCTTGAGATTCTTGGATTATTTTAAATGACTTTTGAGAGGGGGCTGATAACTTCATACGGAAGACTCACATTTACAATGGACACTTGCACCTCCACTGGATTATTGCACCTGCAAAGTGAAAAAACTTCCAAAATGCTGCTTCAGGATGTCACTTACTCTGTATCTGTGCATCCTTTTGATACTGTGTATCTCACAGCAGCATTTTGGTGTGTTCTCCTACATGTCTCTGCAGTTTCTTTGTATGAAAAAAAAACCAACCTCAAACGGTGCTGTTTACCTGTTAGGTGCAGTGGTGTTTGCCAGGGTAGTAGAGCAAACTCTCAGGACTTTTCCTTCACTGCTCTGTCTCCTTGGCAGTGCCTGATGCAAAGGTAGATGGTTTTGTGATCCTGTGAACTAACCTGATTCCTTTTCCCACCTGCCTCCTTGAATGGTTTTCGCCAGTATTAATACCTTATGTTTTTTATAAGTTACCCCTTGCAGCCAGAAATCATAAAAACTCAGGATCAGACCCAGCCAAACTTTAGATACCTTGGAGCTGGATGCATTTTAAAGGTTAGGATACAGACCTGTGAAGGTTAAATGAACTGAAGGAATTTAAACTGGAAAACAGTTGTAACTTTTCTGTTTGTGAAGGGCAAAGTCTTTATGTTTTCATAGTGAGATTGTCACTGTACCTTTCAAACAACAGAAAAAATACTTTAAGATGTTTTAGCCATTTAAAAAATATTTCATAACTGTAATTAAATGCGTGTTTTGGAGCTGAGACTTTGTGTCAAATCATACCCAGAAGAAATACTCCTTTTGTGGAACTTACAGTGCTGTTATTGGAAATCTGTAGTTTCTGATCCAAACTATTCAGCTAATAATTGTCACTGTAAAATAATTTTAAAGGTCATTGAATTATCATATTAAAACAATAAATAGAATTAAAAAGCCTGTTTTAGTGCTTGCTTAGGGTTTTGGTTTTTTTACCAGCAAAGAAGATTTGATTGAACCTAACTTTGCACTTCTGGCTTTACCAGTACTAACACTAATTACACCAAAGAGGTTTATACCTCACCACTGGCATTCTTTTAAATTTAGGCTGAATGTGTTGGTTGCATTCATCTGACTGTACTGCATTTGAAGGCCTGGTTAGTGCAAGACCAGCACTGCAAAGGTGCCATGTCTGCTTACCCTTTCAACTGGATTTCCTAGCCTCGTACAAACAGTAACAGAAAGAAAGGGTTTTGGTTTTCAGTGAATAAAGGAGTAATGCACATCATAACATACTATGAAATATCTGCAGGTTGATGGGGCTGGTTTGTACCCAAGAATTCTTGAATGAGCCTCTTTGGATATACTTGTGTTACTGCCTGTATTACCATGAAAGTGATGCCCCATTCCTCTGGGCTTTTTGGGATCTGAAGACATTTTACACTTCATCATGCCAAGCCCTGCCATCATCAGCAGTGATATTACCTACAATGCCAGAGGCCAGGGCAGAATTATTTATGAAAGTAGTTCTAGGGTCAAAATAATTGCTTTAGTTAAGAACTAGTGAACTAAAATACCTGCTTGAGTTAGTTTTTGAAAGAAATTGCTGTTTTTTAAAAATATGTGATTTAAGAAGTAGGATTTAGTTGTCGATGTTTATCAACGGCTGCTGTTGTACATTTATTATCTTGATTTTTCTCCTGTTTAAAAGGCACCAGATTAATATTTCAGTCTACATCTGTATGTTCTGTAATAGATTTCAGATGCTCCTGAATAACACTGAAATTTACAAGGTTTTTATTTTTATAATCTGAGAGGTAATGTGGTCTGTGGGGTCACTACTTGGCAGGGGATTACTAATGGAGCAATGCATTCATTAGCAGCGCTGGGTGTAGTGACATGATCCCACTGAAATGCCTTAAAGTGACTGGGGTTTCTGTCCTCCAAGCTGAGCTGTGGTGGATGAATATGTGTGCTTGTTCTTAAGTTACAGCAATGAGGAGTAGAACAAGCTACCTCACTTTTAATGTTAGAGTTCTGAGGCCTTCAGTGGGTAATTTAAGCCCATTTTACTCTGTTTGTAATGGCTAAAGAATGCAGGTATTGCATTATGTGTTTCATCTGAGAGGGACAAGTGGCTGTCATCATCTGACTGTACCTGTCTGGATTTCATTGAATTCCTCATACCATCACCAAGAAATACCTCATTAATCAACTTGGTCTCTTGCCACAGTATTTGTTGGGAACAAACAGCAGGTGTTGGAACTAGGGAGGGGCATTTGCACAGAATCCAGAATTTCATATGGCATGGCATTCCTGGCTGTATTTTAAGCTGTAGGATCCTTGACCTTGGTTACTATACCTAGCTTTTAAGCAGGAGCTTTTCTCAAGCAACTTATAGTCAAGCTTAGAATATTGTAACATAGAGTGTAACATATGCAACGTGTTTTTTGTTAGGATCTTTAGGCAGAGATTTAAAAAAAATATTTCATTTATAATTAATAAATTATTCCTTTACTGTTACAACATTTGACCAGTACAGAAATGCTTAATCCACTTCTTGGCAGTGAGTGTTCAGAGAAGTTGTTGCAGTCTGTATTCTGACTCAGACTGAGGGATGAGACTGCAGCGTTAGTACAGAACTTTGAAACCCAAAAGAGGGAAAAAATCTCTTTAACATAGTAAGAAGCTCTTATGGAGCAATGTGTACCTTTGCTTTGTGTAAATTAATATAACAGTAATGGCCCTACAGTATTTTCAATTTTTTTTCTTAATATATATTTAAAGCATAACTTCTAATTCTTGTATATATTTTTAACTTTCCCACAGATATGCACTTATTTGGCCATTATCCAGCTCATGATGATTTCTATCTTGTAGTGTGCAATATCTGCAATCAGGTAGTCAAGCCACAGGTTTTCCAGTCACACTGCGGTAAGTGAATGTTTTCTTTCCTGAATTACAGTGCCAAACTGGCGTATGGCTCTCATAAGAATCATTGCATACAATCATAACAGAGGCCTTGCAAATAGACTTTTCTGGTTATCTTGTGTTTTTTCCACAGAAAATACCAGCAATGCCTTCAAATAAGCATATTTCTTATAGAGGAAGTTAAATTAGTTGTTCTGGAAGCTGAGCTTTTCAAGTTGAACTTGTTAAATTAAATTAACCTGTTACAACAAATAAATCCTGTTAGTCAGAGACTAGCTAGGCTAAAACTATTATGACCTAACATTGGATTGTCTTTTATCAAAGCTGCAAAGTGAGGTGTATGGTACTGATCTACATTAACTAGAAGTTGGATTTTATGGATTGTTTTCTGATGGGATTCATGCGTAACTATATGTAGGATATATTTTTATATTTATCATAAGGTTTAATTTTTTACAAAAGTGGCATTTTGAGACATTTCTTAAATTAACATTTTTCAAGAGAGTCTTGAGAAGCATATGCATATATTAATTTCTCAGTATGACAACAACAAGATGATGATTTCTGTGTTGACTAATTGAAAGCAGAATTACTCCAGTTAGAAATTTTTAGTATTGATTAACGAAGTACTTTCAATTAATTCTGAAAAATTTCATCTGAAGGTCTGGTTTATTTATTCCTTATCTAGTGGTTTATTTGTTATTTGTCCAGTGATGTGTTTCTGTGGTGATTTTTTTTGTTGTTTTACTATTTTTTGTGGCATGCAAAGAGTGACTGGAATGGCTAGCTTTATAAGAGGTTTTATAAAATTTAGTTTAATCAAAATAATTTGAAGGTAGTTGCACAGTAATGAAAGGCAGCTACTACTGAGGGTGGAATCAGTTAAATATCTTAAGAAAAAGAATAGCCCAGCAATATTTTATCTAAATACAGGGAAACTTCACAAATCCTGTACTTCTTTTAGTCTTTTTGGCAACAAAGCAACTCAGTAGTGCAAAAATGGAAGGTCGACGGACAGAAAAATAGTTTATTTCCTTTTAAAGACATATTACCAAAATACTGTGTTGTGTTTGTATGGATAGACTGCTAACAACAAACCAGGAGCAACTACATTTGTGTTGGGAGGCAGTTGTAAGACTTGCCACCAGCTTTGACCTAGATTGAACTAATTGTGAAAAAATGGTTATAGTGAAATACAGCTTTCTATCCAGTGAATGGGAGAAGATCTAGAAGTATTTTCTAGGGTGAGAAGAGCTTATTAATTTAATGGTGGGGGCAGGTGTTGATTTTAATGTGTTGACAAGCCATCCTGCTGTTTTGGTTTTTTTTCAAAATTTGTTTCTTGCCCTTAGTCTTACATGTTTCCTTTCTGCCCAGCTCAGGTATCTTATGATTCTTTCAGTGAGTAACTGAAAAGCTGCTCTGCACGTGGTTGTAGGTACAATGGGTACATAAACACTGAACTTGTGCATCAATAAAATGTGCTTCAGGAGAAAAGAACCTGTGGGTGGCCTTGCTGTAGCCTTCCACAGCTGTGCTCTTTCCTGGGCATTAACCTGGTTTGGTAAGCAGTGTGAAAGTTGGTCCTGTGTTCAGGTAGTAGGCACACAGAATGATGTTACTTCTAGATGAGAGTAAATTCCTCTGTGTTAGAAAGAGTTTTTGAGCTCTTTGTAAGTAATGCATTATCATCAGTGTTAGTGTAATGCTTGTAAACTGCAAAGATCTCATGAGTTACTGTCTGTTTTTCTCTTTTCTCCATCACTCCATTATTTTTACCATTGCCTTTACTTCATTATAGCAATCCAATTACACTGGGTAATTGAATGTTAAGTTCTGAATTGCTTGATTTAAGAGCCTAAGATCAGTAAAGACTTGGGAAAAAACTGGACTGTGTTAAAAAAACCCCCAGAGAATACTGAAAATAATTGACCAAAGGTTTTGAAGATTGTACTTAATCTAGTCAGACTTGTTTCAGGAAAGGTATAGTGGAATATTGCTGAAAGGCCTGTGAAAGGGCTTTAAATATATAAATAAATTATTTTGTCATAAAGAAGAAACAGCAAAGGCAATGTACTAAAACCATATAAATGAAGTTTTAGAAGATAGAAGGTTTCTTCAAAGTCTCGATAATTGTTGTAAAATACTAATAATTTGTTTTCAAAAAATTAATCTGTTAAAAATACGCCATATTATATATGTGAAATGCATTTAATTATTTATCATTGTTTTAATTAGAAACGAGTAAGATTTTAAAAAGTGCTACACAGAGATGTTACTAACTGATCTGTAGTTTTATTGTTTGATTAGAAAATTATAGAAATCTCCTATTAGAAAATGATAGAAAGCTCCCGTTAGAAAGCACATCAACCATGAACTGCTTGTGGTTGAATAATTTTTTGCTGGATGTGTTATGATTCCAGCAGTCCATTGAGAAAGTTCTGGACAAGGCCTCATTTGAGACATTGTTTCTGGCTGCACAGAAGTCTTCTGTGAAGCAGGAATATTTAATTTCTGTTCTTTTTAGAGTTTTATCACCTTCAGACACATTCATTTTGGTGGATTGGACTTTCTTTAATTAGCGGATGCAGCAGGATGCTTGTAAATTCCATGATGCCAGGCATGTCTGTCAGTAGACTTTGAGGTGTTTCAGACTATCATATTTACCACAAAATGCATTATTATATGGGTATTGAATTGCAGCTTCAAAGTTGTAACACACAATGGAATAAGAAAGCATTAGAAGGCACTACTGGTTTTTTTGGCTCTTGTAGGTTGTATCATGGGGAGTCTTTATTGCTGCTGACAAGGGCTTGTAGAGATCTATCCCAGAATCTCCCACAAAGTGTGGTTTGTTGCTAATATCCCTAGTAAGATCCAATCCATATCCTCTCAGTAAGAAATTAGGTCCATGCCAGGCACATGCTTTATGTTCCTAGGTTCCCTGCTTTGTAACTTGAAGGTCTTGGCTTTGGAGCAGCACTGGAATGCTTTAGTTTAACAAAGGTTTTTGTAACACTTCTCTTGAGCCCTTGCTGGCATCTGCTTTTCTCTAGTGTAAGAAGACCCACTGTTTTATTTGCCTCTGATTTCAGAGAAGTGGCAGAAATCCTTGTTGATGGCTCTGGGAAGTTGTGAAGATTATAGAGGCAGATGTTATTTAGCTTTTAAGGGTTTGATTCCTGAAATATCAAGCAGGAATAAAAAGAAAAATCTGGTTGTGGTTCAAGCTATTTTTAATGGCAGGCAGTGCATCATAGAACCTTAGGCAGCAGAAATCAGGAAGGTAAAAGAAGAAATCTGGCTAATTAGAGGACCAACGTGATGGGCTTGAGAGTATGTGTAGTGAACACAACATAAAGCTTGGTATTGCAAGGTAACAGATCTGTTCTAGCCTGTAAATCAGAGAAATACTGAGCTGTTTTTAAGAGCATTTTCACATCCTTGCATCTGCAAGATAAACATATCCATTTGTAAGCATTAAACCATTCATTTATATATGATGTAAGCCTACCTGGAAAAGACATGCTGTTATAGGCTGCTTGATAAACCACATAAATCAAATAATTCCTTGAGGTTGTTTGATATTATTGTGCACTTAGAAAATAGTACATCATAATGTCATCAGCAATAGGGTTGAAATAGTGGTGTTTGTTCTGAAGCCATTTCTTTTGAGTAACTTCTTGTAGTGGTACATCATCTTTGATTTACTTTTTTTTTTTTCATGTGTTAACATATAGTTGTATTTATTCATCCACAAAGTAGTTTGAATTAAGAAGTCAGTCTGGATATGCAGCTTGTAGCATTCCTAAGTGTACTTGGCATATGAGGAATTGAAGTTTTGATTTTTAGAAAATTTTAGTTTGTTCTCAAATGCCAACCTCAATTAAGATCACTTCTTGGAACATCAAAATATTGTACCATAGTACAATACTGAAGTATGATAAGGTTCTTGCTGTTTGTTTAGGGTTTTTTGTCCATCTGTTTTCTAGGAGACTTTTAGGCTGGCAGTCTATGCTTAACTCTGTCCCTTTGACTTCTGTTAACTCCAGTTCTGTGTCATTGTTAAACACTGGTGAAGATGGCACTCTGTACCATTTCCCAGGAGACATTTCCATTTTTCTTTGGTGCCAGAAAGATTAAAGCTTCATGTTCTTATACTGCATTGTCCTTAACTAGACTGAAGAGCATCAGATACAGTTCTGATTATTTTTTAAAATGTTTTGTACATTAATTGTCTTGTTAACTTTGGTCTTTCCCAGTTAGAAGGAAAACCTCTCATAAAAGGTAGCTCTGGCATAGTGAGGGTCAAGCAGTGTACATTTAGAGAGCTTGTCAAGACATCTTGACTTCTACTTCTATTGTGAGGAAACTAATTAATGAAGGGAAAGTGTTAAAAAAAAAGGAAAAAGTTGAGGGGGTTGAGGGGAGAGGAGGTGAGTTAGCTAAATAATGCAGCTTGGTTAAACAATAGCAGCAGTATAACCATCAAAGAAATCTTTCACACATGCTCTGGAACAGTTTCCAAAGCCATGGATGGTATCTTAATGAATTGAATAGTTCAAATCCTCATTTGATGAAGTTGTAGCATACAGAAGAAACCAATTTTGCTTCATCAAGGAGAAATGACCAAAAAGACCTATTTTTTTGCTAATTTCTTTACTTGGAGGCTCATTAATATCTGTCCTGACTGCCTATAGAGTTCTTCTAACAGGCTTCAAATTAAGAAGTAGAAATTCTTATTCCTTAAAAAAAGAAAAAAACCCTGCACTTTGTTTTCATTACCTCTGATTTATAAATCCTTGGGTTGGTATCTTCATGTCCTCATGAAAGTTGCAAAATGATATTTCCTTTTTATCCTTCTGTTTGGCTGTGTAAGTGTCATTTAAAAGAAAAGCAAACTGAAGAGTAATAGAGCACTGAAGAATATAAATAAATTATTTTGCCTTCCATATCATAATTCTTTTCCTAAGAGAGGTTATATATTTTAAATTACTCAGACTAGCTATTTTACATTGTGCTAGTAGTGTGTTACAATTTAATGAACTGTGATTAAAGACAAGAATGCTGAACTTAATGTATGAATAAGAATGATTGGCTTTTTTAACACTGGCTTGAGCATTACTAGTTAGTTGGCACCTTTCTTGCATAGGGATTTTGATCCAGGTGTCAGTGTCATATTTGACAAATTATTCTGTCTTTATCTTTTTGATTATTCAGTACCTTGCTTTTATTAAACACAACTGTTTGGGAGCTTGTAATTGTTAATATTTTATTCCCTGCATTATCAGAGGCACTCTTGTGCCCTTAAAGGACAATGACATTTTGAGTGGTTCTCCTGTTACTGTTATTTTCTTTATTCATAGCCTTGTCAAAACTTGTTCTACGATATGATTATTGATTAAATAACTTTCTATTTGTCACGTGTTTAGGTTTCACTGCATCAAAAAATTAAAATAATAGAATTTGGTCTCATCTCTATGGCTTTTTTTTCAAAATGGAAAGAGTAGCAGCTAGAATGACAAGATTCAAGTTTTTCTTTTGGTAGGGCTAGAGAAAAAAGGAAGATGGATTTAAATGTTTTATGTATGTGTATTTTTATTTATGTGGCTACCTAGGATACAATGGTTTTGTCTGACACTCTAATTTCCACTGCTCTAAATCAGAAACCCCTCGTTTCCAAAAAAAAAGTTTTGATAGTTTTGCAGTCTTTCTTTTAGAAATCTTGTTCTCAAGACAGAAGTGCAGCCAGTAGCATAAACCTCTATGTCCTGTCAGTGATGAAAATCTCAGCTGTAGTTCTTGCAGTGGTATGTGTGGGTCTGTCATGTCCTTGTCCTTGTAACATTTCCAAACCCAGCATAATGGCAGATACTGAAACTGGGGTCACCAGCCATCTTTTGCACCATTCCTGGAGTAGTTAAATACACACCTGCATGGACCATCCAGGTCAAGCAAGTATTACCCTTGAAGAGGAAAAACTAAACCAGCACTCCTTTGAATTCATCTTTTTCCTTACGAATTCATGGAATTACATATTTTTAGACTGTCAGCAATTCTTGAGGCTCTGAATAGGTACAAAAATGCAAATTTCTGGCTTTGTTTATTCTGTTACAAAATCTTACTTTGTTTATATGGTAACTGCTGATACTGGCTGGCTAGAAAAGCACTTAGCTGCATAAAAGGCTGTTACCAAGTGACATTTCAATACTTGATTCAAGTGATAAAATAAGGAAAAATCCCTCATAGTTGCTTGTATGTGTGAGAGTGTTGGTCACCTCTGTATTGGCTACTGTGCTCGTTCAGGACTGCAAACAGTCCTGGGCTTTTTTTTATATTTTCACTGAAAGGTGCATTGATGAGACCATGTTCATTCAAGAAAAATGACAACAAAATCCCATCTTCTCTGTACTTACTTGTCCAGGAAGTGAGAGATTTGGATTTAGTAACCTTAGCACCTGGAAGCTATTGTCTCACCTTCCACCTCCTAAGAGAGGAAAACACACCCACCATAACACAGGCTAAAGCAAGACAACACATGCTTTTTGCAGCAGAGGTGTATCAGACAAAGGGAGCCTGAATGTAGAGAGTAACACCCAGGTCAAAGGGAATGATGGGGCTGAAAAATGTGCATCTGATGTTCAGAGCAACAGCAACATAATGTGTCTTCACCTGGCAGGTTGCTGAGACCTGCTCAAGGCTTGGAGAAGTTTGCTGTGCTTTCTTTACTTAGTCTAACATGTGAATTAAAAGTGGAGCTGTGTTCAGACCTGCTGACCTGTTTCCTTAGAAGCAAGTAGCATAATATTGGATCGGGTTGGCTTTTTGTGGTATTTTCTACTATTATCTGTTGCTTAAATTGTTTTCTTTCTTGTTACTAATTCATCATCAGTGACAGAGCCTAAAACAGGGAAGTTCAGATATAGAAGCAGGTATGATACATGAAGAATTACAAGGTCAACGAGTAGTTTAAGTAGGAAGCCAACAACTTCCCACAGATAACTTGGCCTTAGGTTGATGTGTCAATAATTAAAAATTTCTTCATTCAAAAGATTCTTTGAATGAGAAAGCAGGAACAGTATGGAGTGTTGAATCTCAAAGGACTATGCATTGGAAAGCAATAAGTATTCAACAGGAGAAAACATTCAGCAGTGAACAGAATGCCACACATGCTGTTCAGCATACTAACCTACACACACCCTCCCCATATTTCTGGTTCTGTCCATGAAATCGAAGTCTGGAAGTGAAACATCAATTAATTGTCTTTTCCCTTGATGTTTTCTATTAAGTTCTTCATGGTGCCTTGACTGTGCTGAAATTTTACAAAGCTGATCTTAAATAAATCTACATAGGAAGGAGATTGGAAGAATAAAAATTACACTGGGCTTTTCAGTGCACTGGAAGTCTTATTATTCTAGTTTACACATAATCCCTACCATTATAAATTAACTCATCTCTTTCACATTGTTTATTCATTGATAGTGTTGGATTAGTCAACCCTTTTGTATTTTTTTACTTTGGATAAATAAACAATGCAGTACATACTTGAACTGGGTGTTGTCATGGCAGTGATAGGCAATATGTATCACATGTAATTTCTTTCAGTCAAGATTTTAATAGAGTTGTAGTTTTAAATAGTAACCAATAAGAATTTCTTTTAAGGAGTGTCCATTAATAGAACTCAGCTGTTGAAGGCTGACTGTAGTATTAGGCTTAAGTTTAATCTCCTACATACTATAATTTACAGGGCTGTGTTTAGTGCATCCGTCTTTTGGCTGCTTTATTGGTGGAGAGATGAGGGTTGTGATAGTGGGAGAGAGGGGAGAAGTGTAGTAAAAAATTTCTATCATAATCTGTAAAAACCTGACAAAATCAAAATTTGGAGTATTTGGCTTGAAATTTTCCATAGCATGTCTTACTGTAAGGTGGATGCTTTCTATCTTAAAGAACAAAAATAATTTCAAAAAGACTTTATGGTCCTATTCCTAGACAAAGTCCAAAACAGAATTAAGAGGTTTTTGAAGTCATTATTTGGAAGGGTTTTGGTGAGTAAAAGATAAGCAAGATCAAATTCCTTCTTATATCAAAGAGTGATGTTTCTCTAAGTAGAGAACATTTGAAGTGGAACCTGAATTTACCAAATACCCAAATAAGAAGCCATTGCTTCTTCACTGCATTCAGAAGTACAGAAGTGTTGAGAGCAAGTCTTGTCTCTCTGTTATCTCTTCGTACTTCCTGCATGTGAGTAGACAAAGAAGGTATGATGGAGTTCTTTTGTATTGGGTGTAGGATTTTTTTTGTAATAGTGTTTAACTTACATGTGTTACAGAAGGTAATTAACATTTGAGTTAGCTACTATTAAATATTTCAAGTCTGTAGAAGTCATGTCTTCATATAGCCCTCCCCATTCACCAGGACTTTAAGTAGTTGTCTGAGTATTTAGGGTTTAGTTAATTTTCTGAATGTAGCAATTTCTACTGTGTTATCATTTAGCATTTTCTTGCAAAGCATATCACAAGTCTAGTAATTTCTTACTGTGCTTGTATTAAACTTTTTCTGTAAACTGGTTCATGAAGTTGATTCCTGTCTATTAATTATTGGGCTTTTCCTTGCATAAACAGTAGCACTTTTCTGGGGTAGTGTCTTCCCTGGCAGCTGAACATCTTCTGTGCCATGAGCTGTGGTTGCTGAGCCTACAGGTGAGGTGGCAGGTGGGGCTGGAGTCACAACTTGTCTTGGGTGTTTAAGGGCTTCCTTCAGAGCTGGAGAACTGAGCCTGGGAGAGGTTGGATGACCCCAGAATGCAGCTGTAGCCCTCACAGCTGCCTTGTTATGCACGCCGGTGAGTGGACAGAAAACTGGAATGGCAGTGTGTTAGGTTCTGGAAGTTCTGCTTCGGAGAGGCCGAAGTGCTTCTTTCCAGCAGTGTTTGTGTTGCCTTTCTAACATCTACAGACCACTTGGGGTGTGGTGAGGAATGCAAAAAGTCCATTGGCATGCAGGCAGAGGACAGGGTAGTCTTATGTCCTTGTTCATAGATGCGCAATGGAGAGCAATTAAATTAAATACTGGGCTGTATTTCAAGAAGTTTTTTTTTTTCAAGCTAGAAGTAGTTACATTAAATGTGTTTCATGAATAAATAATTTTTTTATTTGGTGTTTAAAAGAAAAAAAACCCCTTCTTTTTGGTAGAGGGAAATCTCAGCTGTGATTGACACACTAGTACAAGACTTGCAAATTACTTTTCCCACAGTTTTATGCAGTAAAATTTATCCTAGATTTTGTATACCTCTTTAATTTTTAAAAATATTTCTTCTTGTTTATTTTAATATTATTTTTTCATCTAGTATGCAAACATTTTTGTCACATCCCCATGTTCAAAATCTATTGAGTTCTGTTTATTTCATTGTAGTAATAGTATGCAGCCTCTTGGTACCTGACTAGTGCAAAATCTATTCAAAACATTTTATTTGTGGGTATACAGTACTGTCCTTAAAGTTCTCATTATTTCAAATAAATGTGAAGCTCCTTGTGTTTCCCATTTCATACCCCTGTAGTGATTCATATAATTATCTTAATGGCTTATTACTATTATATTTAACTGGTGATATTAATGTAATAATTGTCACATTAAAATGTAAAATATTGAATTAGGCCTTGTTCTATTACTACAGGTAGGTTAGACGCACGGTAGGCTTCTGTTTTCAAAACAAATTTTTTTGCACTCATTTAGTGGGATTAAAAAATTATATTACTCATGATACAGTGAAAGACATGTTTAAAATGTTACACAAATGATGATGGACTACTGGTTCACTTTGATGTGGACATATTTTCTTTATAATCAATTTTCAAATACTTGATTTAGCTTTCTGTACCAAAACCTACCTTATGTTAAGATGCCTAAAAAAAATTTAGAAAACTTGCCTCGTTAACTATTTATGTTTGTGAGATTAGTGATGCCGTTAACTAGGAACATTTTCTTTGACTAGTGTTCTGGGAAATAACATATTTTTCCGCTTGCTTTTTTTTGGGCAGACTTCTTGTTTCTGTGAAATACTCTTTTATCATGCCTAGCATCTGCTCTGCAACTAGTGAAGTATAACTAATAGCATACTTACATAAAATATCAAGCATTGCATGTGAGAAATGTGTTTAAGGCAAGCATTAATTTATCATTATTTGATACACGTGGTTTCAGTTAATACCCTCTGTCTTATAAGGTATTCTTTTCACAAGTATGTCATCAACGTTGTGCTTTACTAATTGGGTGACTAGAGAATTTTGATTTTTAATTTATTTTTAAAATTAAATGTAGTTTATTGTTCTAAGTTTGAGATTAGTAATTGAAAATCTATTTCAGTTTTAAATTCAGTTGGTTAGGATTGTCAGGGAGGAGTCTCTTTTTAGTGCCACTACTACCTAAAAGTACTGCAGCAGAAATACATCTGTGCAAGCTGAAACTTGGGCCAGTAAGTGGCCAACAATACTGTAAAAATTACATTGATTATAGGTGTTTCAGGGAGATTTAATTTGTAAGTGATGGTGGCAGGACTTCAGAAACTGTGGAGACCAGTGCATCCTTGTGTGTTCTTTAAGCTTTCTCTATGGAAGTATCTTGTGGAAGTATTGTGCTTGTCTTAATGAGTCTGAAAACAAGTGTTTCTCATTCTGTGATTCTAGATAGATGAAGACTGTAAAATGTGAGTGGAAATAATGCTTTTGAATCTAGCTAGGACAACAAAGGATTCATTTGCAGTTTAAATAAATCTTTATGTCACTGTCTAATACTAGATGTACATATCAAACGAGCAGTGAAAGTTTCAGCATTTTGCTTGAGCGGGAAAGGCATAGTCAAGACCAGACAGATAAGCCTGTGAAGAAGAGCACAGTTCAGAACTGCATCTTTAATTAAATGGGTACAGAAATGGTGCAGCAAAAAGGGAAACCTTGAAAAGAAAAATCTGGTATTTGTCACTATGCTGCTAAACAACTCTGTTGACGCAGTGGGTTTTTTGAAGTTTATGGAAACTTGAGAGCCATGTGGTCCCTTGGAAAGGATTCTTAGCTGAACACTGTGTGAAGGAATACCTTGCTTTTTGGTTTGTTTTTGAACCAGCAACAAATGATCATTTCCTGTCCATGTTTATAATAAATGTACACCATAACCCTCCTCTGTCATCACTCTTCCAGTCTGACAAGTCCAAATTGGTCTAATTGTCACTTGTGGAAACTCCCAATGTCTTTCCTATGTGTTTTTATATCTTGCCTAACTCTTCTAAACCATTTTTGAAGGGAGGGAAGCAGTGGCATGACATTCTGTATTCCTTGCCTAACATTTCTTTTGTCTTTGTGACCACCACAGATCATTGAGACGATCATTTCATAGAACTGTTACGAGACCAGAGTTTCATTACTGCGTAATAATAATTGAAAGACCGTAATTTTATATATAAAGTGAAGATAGTTTTCTTCTTCCATGTCTGTCACTTTACATTTCTCTACATTGAATTTAATTTACTATTTTATTGCACTGGTCAGTATTAAGTCTTTCTGCAATCTGTTTATTTTCATCTTCAGTACTCTAAATACTTACATACAAAAAATATTGTTCTCTCACTAACCACCACCTTTTTTTAATCGTTTTTGGATATGCTGAGTAGTTCGCGCACTAATACAGGCTCTTGCTGTATGCCGTTGCTAAATTCTTTCTTTGAGGACCATTTTTATCCTCTTTTCCTTGGCCTGTCAGTAGTTCTGTAGCCTTTGGGTGAGGGTTGCAGCCCTCCATTCTGTCTCTACAGCAGGTATCTTTACTTCAGGATATGTGTATACATGGCCTCGTTTCACTTAGAGGTTTAGTAGATTGTGTCAGTTGGATTTCCCTTGTGTCAAATCACTAGTTCAGTTGGAGATGAGTTTTCTAAGTCCTTTGGGGCATCTAGACCATAAAGATAATTTTTGTTATGACTGTAAACAAAGCAAAGTTTTATTTGTGCATAAATGTCTATGTGTATGCATTTCTGTATGTGTTCACATATATTGCCTGACCTGTCCATTGCACTGCAAATGCAGTTGTAGTCTTAATTCTGTAATAACTACTAGGGAGTGGTTTATTGCCACTTCCTGAGTAGACACAATTGGTAAAAGAATAGGGTTTTTTCCCCTGTAGCTTGCTGAAGAAGAAAACACGGAGGTTTTTCACATTAAAAAATGGCTTGAGCTTAACTGATCTTTCTCTCATTTTCTTACCGAAATAATTTCCATGCCTATAGAGGTGAAGTGTTGCACTTGGCCTGAGGTAAAATCTCTTTTAAGAAACTGGAAAAAAAAAAAAAACTAGAGGAAATTAAATTCTAAGTCTGCAAAATTATTTCTGTTCCTTTAGCGACTAGCATGGTGGTTAGAACAGTTAATGTGCAGTTTGGGACAATCTCTTTACACTTCTCTTCCCAAATCTGAGGGGAGTTGAATCGAGCACACCTTAAGCGAGCTACCTGGTGTTGACAGGCTTTTTTCCTGCTTTCCATAAAGAAATGCTAATGAGAATTGGAGTATCTCATCTGCCAAGGTGTGGTGGAACAATTCCGCCTGTGAGGCTTTGCCTGCTTCTCCTGTAGCACGTTTTATATGGAAAAGGAATTCAGATGATTGAGAGGAACAGAATTACCTGCAGACTGAGGGCTTCTAAAACACAACAAACAGAATTATCCTTCTGAGGGCTGTTGGAAAACACAAGTTCCAGTCCACACGGATTTCTTCTCTCCTTTTGGTGTTTTTATTTTGCATAAAATAACAGCAGTTGAACAGTATAAGAGAGGGAATTCGTCCCTAACTTTGACAAGTAAGATACTTGGCATCCAATCTGTGGTTCAGGAAATGTGTTTATAAAAGGCTGAAATAATTTCAGCAGGATGGAGAGAGAACAACTCCTTAACACCCTTCACAAGGCTTTATCCTTGTCAGAGACCTTTTAGGAAGAGGGGAAGATTTGTGTTCAGCCAGATTACAGAAAGGTGAGTGCTTTATTCAGGGAAGTAGTCATCTCCCTTTCACCAACTTTATTTTGTTTAAAGACCTAGCACTAAATGGCTTTCTAGTAAAAAATATATTTAGAAATACTTATTCTATCAGAATTTTAGATACGAATCCACTCTCTGAACCAAGCCGAAATAGCTGACTGTAAATTAGAAATAAAGGCAGTTACAGAATTGTGAGAGTATCAGGAGTGTGTTGATATTTGAGGGGAAAAGCCATATTATATCAGCTGCTGTGTTTGCTGGTCCAGTGATAACTACTGATGTGCTGTGAATAAAAAGTATTTTTGAGGGCAGGCCGAATGCTCAGGCAGCAGTTACCAGCAGTGAGCTGGTTGACAAAGCCTGAGGGTTCCCTTTCGATTCCATGACATTGTTGATGTCCAGTTGGTCCAGTAGAGAGCTATAGGCTATACATACACTGAGTTAAATATTCCCTGATGTATGGCATGATAATACTACAGGTGCCCTTTAATATTTGCCCTGTTTAGGTCAGTGTATTTTTTTTTTTTTTTTTTTGCGAAGGTGGAAGGAGTAGGGACGTGGGTAAAAAACAAACCACAACAAAAAACTAAAAACTCTTTATATTGTCTCCCAAAAGCAGAACGACGAGGTGCGTAAGGTTATTACACACAATCCTAGTATCAGAGTTCACATGTTCTAGCTTGGAATCCTGGGAGTCATGAAAACTTCAACTGGTGTTTGTTAGACAGCCATAGGAAAAACAGGAGTATTTCAGCCTTTCTTCTCTTCCATGTCCCAGATCCCTACTACTCCATAAACATTATCTGGAAGACTGGAAATAAAGTAGCTCAAAATTAACCTGTCTTTGCATTTGAAAAGGGACAAGAATGAAAGGTCAATGGCAATCCTGCAGCAAGAGCACACTTAGCAGGGTTTGGGGGGGTTTTGTTGGAACTAGGAAGAGGGACAGGTCAAGATATTTGCATATCCAGCCCATGTTACATTCACAGCTTTCACTCTAGTTTATTTTCATAAATTAGAGAAACAAAACCACATAGACTGAACTACCATGTCTCACAGACATTAGTAGTTTTAAGATGACTATGATACTTATTCAGCCATCCTCCAATTTAGGAGTTCTTAGAAACAGACAATTGAAAAGATTTTATCTTATGGTTAGCATGGGTGAAGTGATGATGCTTGCCTATGCACGCTCTGAAGTTGTTTCTCTTCAACACTTCATGCCAGTATTTATCCATGTGCTTTCCTGCCTTCTCATGGTGATTTTCTTAGTACTCAGAGTGAATAGATGGAGGGAGGCATAAGGGAACAAAGCTGAATTTTTGCTTCTGCCCTAATTTGAGGATGCCCCATCATCTTGAACTTGTGAGTGGTCTGTTTGCTCTCTGTGTGATGAAAAGTCAAAGTACAAAGGTAGATTTTGGAAATGCAGGCAGGAAGGAATGAATTGTCTTTCTTCTTTGCATGTTGAGATCTGTGTCAGTGAAACCTAGCAAAGCTGACTTCAGCCTCTGCTTTGCTTTCATCTGCAGAGATCCAAGGTACTCAGTATCTCCTGCACTAAGACAGTTTTATTTCCAGTTGCTTCTCATGTGATGCAGTTGTATGAAGGAATGATAAATTTGTTGCCAGCATTTGTACCACAAGCACTCTGTAAGAAAATAACTTGCATTTAATTTTGTATTTTAACTCACAGGTTTGAAAGTGACAATTCTAGCAAGATAGTATCACTGAGATGAAACAAAGTTCAAATAAATGATACATAGAGTTTCAATTACCACACTTTAAAAAGAGAACTATAGAAACAAATTCATTCCACTAAACACTTAAAGCCAGCTAGTTTAATGCAAGACTTTAACTGTTATTCATTGGCATTTTGCTCCATAGTTGCATTTTATAAAACAGAAATATTTTCAGTTTTTAAACTTAGTTTAATGTCATTTTAGAATTGCCTACTGTCTTGATTTTGTTGTTTTGGACTTCAATGTTTAATTTAGGGTTAGACTGACCTTTTTGTTGCTTCCCCAAAATATACATATTACACAAAAAAGAAAATACAATGTAATTGTTTTCTTTAACGCATAGAGTTAGACTTATCTGTTGGAAAACTCTGACTAATGGGAAGAGAATATATGAGTGCCAGCTGACTCTCTGCAGTCAGAGTTGCATAATATCAACTGTTAAACAGGTATAACAGGTGGTGTTTTTATGTATGATCTAACACAACTGTCTCCCCTGCTGCAGCAGCACATCATACCTTCACTTTGCAGCCTTTTCTTCTTTAGCTTTGGCAGATTGCAAACTGTGCTTCACTCAGATCTGTCCAGACAGGATTTTGAGGGTCCACTGCTACTTTCATTTTTTGAAAAAGTATTAGAGCCTTCATAGCTTCAATTAACATAATCATCTGAAACTTGTGGGTGTCTGTGTAAGAGTCAGCTAGCTGCAGATCTAACCTGGGCATTTTATGTTTCTGAAGGAAATTAATGCATGAAGTGTAGCTTAAATCAGCATTGTAAGGCATACTATGGACTTGCATAAGTTGCCAAGGTACTATTTTCTTCATGATCATCTTGTGTCTTTCTTGTAAATTTTGTAGCAGTCATTTTGTGTTCTTAGGTTATTAGAGTACCTGTTTAAAATACTGAAGGTAATATTTATGAAGTCCAAGTTATGACCTATTTCATCACAAGTAATGTTATGGAGCAGTTCAGACAACAAACATCTGAAGATGTTCATTCAAAGACATCTTCCATCTCTTCCAAAACTGGATGGAGTACAGTATGGTGTCTTTTTTGATATGCACATGTCTGTAAAGCTGATAGAATTGATATTTGTTTTACTACCAGTAGAAAACATATCAAATAAGTGCAGGGACTTGTGACACAGGAAGGGGTCAGACCCTTGCTTCATACAAAGAGGAAGCTGCTTGCTCCTCAGTATTTGTGTTGCAAATTGTTCTGAGCTTTTAAAGGCTCTATTTCACCCTGTCTGACCCTTCTTTTTTTTTCCTTTTTTCCCTTTCAAGTAGGATTCTTTTTTTAATGCAATTCACATAAGACATTTGCACTGGATGAAACAACATCATTGTTGACCTAAGCTGGTTTTACTTGTTATGCTTTGCCTTTCTCATTTTCCTGATATGTTTCACTTTAAAGCTCAGCTTCAGCTGAACCACAAAGATCAGTCCCAATTGTGTTTGAAAATACTCCATTTAATGATTACTTTTAGGAATGTCAGTTTATTCCTAAATAATTGAACCATCCAAGTAGAAGTAGAACCATGGTTATAGCACAGACGTTACCTTGTGTAGGTATAGCTGATTTCTTTGAGATCCCCTTGGTTAGCAGCATGTGTACTGATCTTATTTGGGAGAAATGACTTGGGGATTCCAAGCATGCAAAGTTTCTGCCAAGAACCTCCATGTAACTTCTCTAAAATTTGAGAGGATAAAGTGTGGTCAACATAACATTAACTAATTCTACTTTTTACTCAATTAGAAACTGCAGTAGGATGTATTAAGTGTATTATTCAGATCTCCTGAAGATATTCCTGGAAATTTTGAAACATTATCTATTTTTATTGTTATTTTTTTTAAAAGTATACCTATTTAAAAGAACTTAAATTCTGTTTTTTAAACTAAGAACAAGATGTTTATTTACATCATTTAGAAATATTCATGAAAAGTGTTGCTGGGTAAAGTTGTAATAGTTAATAACATGTTTAAATTGAAGAATGATACCTATGGTAAATATTGTGTAGGAAGCTGTACTGTGGCCTAACATGTTTGATTTTCTTGTAAAAAGGAAGAATGATGAAAGTTTGAGAATAAGTATTATTACAAAATTTAAGATTTTATCATGTGGGCTTTGCACATATTATTGTGTGTAATGGACATGGAGACCTGGGCTTAATTTTATTTAGGTGAATACGCTATAGACGTCTATATTAAGAAACCCATTCAATATTAGCTTTACATATGGAAATAAAAGGAATTTTCATAATATGACGCTGACATTTAGCAGTTTATTTTAATTATATTTTAAAAATACTACAGGAGGAAAGGCTGAGCAGCTTTATTTGTCTTAGTGCCCTGTTTATTTCCCTGCGATACAAGAGTATCTGCTTCCCATTCCCTGCGAGCGTTCCCTGGTATGCAGTGCCTCCCCCACACTGTGGGACTGAGCTGGCCGAGCAGCGCCTCTCCCCATTAGTCATCACTGCTGTCCCTGCTGCTGTGTGCAGGAAAGTAATTCTTTAAAGCAGTTGCTCCTAGTTCATTTTTTTCAAAGATTATTTCGTAATACATCATTGCAGTAGTATCTTCTTGTAAGTATGGACCAAATCTTGGTCACTAAGCACAAGCATTTTTATGTGGAATGAAGAGATACGCTGCAAATAAATCACTGCTTATTTCTTTTAATCTAGTTTCCAAATTGTTTGACTTCTGCCATTCAAACACAGCTTCCATTCATGTGTATGGGAAGCTTTTGAAAGCATATGAATGGTAATTTTCCTAGTTTTTCTGGAACTTTAGTTCCAGCAATGTCTGCAGCTGGCTGCCTAATAAAAATGACTTGCATTCCTAGAAACATTGCATTGTGCTGATGGCTAAAATGACTAAACTGTTCTAAAATGTAATCCATGCTGTTACATTAAAATAGGTTTTGGCTTAAGTGATATTAATCTAAAGTAAATTGTTACCTGCAGTGATGTTTAGAAGTGGTTTTATTAATGTGGATTAGCCATTTTACAGAAAATGCTCATCTTTTCTAGCAGTTTGCTTTTTTAACACTGATTGCAATTCATCTATTCTTATATTGTCAGAAGGCTTCCTCATGTCTCTTGCTTTCATGATTTTTCTTTTCCTGATGTGTGGAATATTCAGTGTGTTGTAAGAAATGCAATAATCACATTGTGCTGCATATGAACATTACTAACAGTTGTACACCGTCTTGCACCCTGGTTTTTCTTTTGATGGGCAACCTATGTTTTATTTATTACATGTAATCAATTTTGGTATTGGGAAACTTTGTTTTAATGTAGAACTTAATTTTAGTGTAGTGAGATTATTTTTCTTAATTGTTTTCTTTTAAAAATTATTGAAACAAAAAAAACTGGTTAAGTAACTAAGAGAGAAAATAAATAGTAAAACAGTTGTATTTCTAGTTTATCTTTTATTTGAAAACTTTGGGGCAAACAAAATATGTAAAACGCTTTTGTTTATGCTATAAAGAATTTTCTTTCTTTTTTTTAAATGAACTGTCTTAGTCTCTTACTTAGGAAAGTACTAATATTATAATAGTGTTGAGTCCCAAGTCATGGAGAACCATTACAGCAAATTCCTTGTACTCTTTATTAATTCTCAATTAATTAATTAATGATCTCTTATTAATTCTCTTTTCTTACATATGCAAAAGTCGCTGATGAAGTAGGTCTTCAGTGTCCAGTAGGCTTAGCAGGTCTAAGTTTTTCTAGTGTTTTGCTCTTGAAAATGAGGTGTGCTTTTTCTTGATGATACACAGTGATAGTGAGTGAAATTTCTCTCTGTTTTTTAGCCAGTTCTTTACAGACCTCTAATCATATTTCTCAAAATATTAAGACTGAGTTACTCATTCTTACTGTATTTGTCATGTCCTCTCTGTTGCCATAACTGAAGGCAGATAGGTTAACTAAGACCAGTCAGTGTGGTACAAGTATCACTCGATTGATTCCAGACTACCACACTTGCCATTGCTTCCCAGAATAACACTGCTTGAAATAGGACAGTGGTCAGTGATGTTTTGTGAGAAAAAACTCTCTACCTCCATTGGTAGAGACTGGAGGAAGAGAAGATGGGTTGGAGAGTCAGCTGTGAGAGCAGCCACAGGTCACAAGGTGCAGCAAGTGCTCTTTTACAGCAAGGACTGATAACCAAGTGGCAACCGTGGTCCTTGTAAAATAAGGAAGAACCTGCTTCAACAGCAAGAAAACCTCCAGTAGCTTTAAAACATGATCATCTCTCTGGGATGTTTTCTCTGTTGGTCACATCTGTGCCCTTTCTACAGCTCTGTTGACTATCACTGTGGCAGGATATCCCAAATGGATCTGAAGGCACGCTGCTGCAGAAAGCAGAGCATGTTCTTCACACCTCACCCTTCCTACTCAGTCCAGGGACCCTTGTCCTTCCTTGCTGCTCCTCTCACCCTGTAGTGACACCATTCAACTTATTATCGAGTAACAGGAGAAAGCTATTCACTTTGGTTTTGCAAGTTTCCCCCCCTTTCTTTGGTTACTTTTCTGCTGGTTTCGCAAGCTAAGCTCACCTATCAGGGCAGCAGGTGAATGCAAGAGATGGTGCAAGGCAAAAGCAGGGAGAATTAATGGTTCAGAGTGGCAGTTGCGCAGGGAGCAGCAGCCTCAGTTAATTATTAATTCAGCTCTGCCTGTCTTCTCTAAACTACTATCTTGAAAGCATATCTTTTGAAAAGGACACCTGACCTTGAAGATGAAAGATTTACCATTTGAATTTATCTTAAAGTGGTCTTTTTCTGGGCTGTGTCTGTTTAAATTTGAGGACTGGTTTTTTTTTGTCCAAGTTGCTACCTACAGACTGTTGACATATCTAGATTGATATATTGCGAACCATATCCTTGGCTGCATCAAAAGCAGCATGGGCAGCTGGTTAAGGAAGGTGATTCTCTCCCTTTATGCTGCTCTCAGGAGACCCTACCTAGAGTACAGCATCCAGAATCTGAGTCCCTCAATATAATAAGGACATGGACCTATAGGGACAAATCCAGAGGAGGGCCACAAAGAACGGTCAGAAGGCTGAGGTGCCTCTGCTGTGTAGAAGGACTGAGAAAGCTCAGGGGTTGTTCAGCCTGGAGAACAAAAGGTTCTGGCAACACTTTGGAGCACTTTCCAGTACCAAGGGAGGCTACAGGAAAGCTGGAGAGGGACTTTTTACAAGATCATGTAGAACAGAACAGGGGGGAATGGCTTCAAACTAAAAGAGGCCTGGTTAAGATTAGCTATTAGAGTAAATTCTATACCGTGAGTAAGAGTGGTGAGACACTGGCTCAGGTTGTCCAGAGAAGCTATGGCTGCCCCATCCCTGGAAGTGTTGGGTGGGTCAGGTTGGGTGGGGCTTTGAGCAACCTGGTCCAGTGGAAGTTATCACTGCCCATGTCAAGTGAGTTGGAACTGGATGACTTTTACAGTCCTTCCAATCCAAATCATTCTGTGATTCTGTGCTCTAAGAATTGGTGGCAATGTGCCTTTTTTTTCCCCAAAAGCGCTCTTGACAGAATTCACAATTCACAGCCCTTAAGAGGGATGTGGTGGTGAAGAGTAGGTTTTAATGTGTGAAGTAAGCCTGTTAAAGTTACTAAAAGACATAGAAAGTCTAGAAGACAACTCTAAAACTTTACTGACTGATTAGGATTAAAGTAAAAATTGTAAATTACAGAAAATGAGATTTAAGTGGGGAAAAAGTGGTGAGGACTGCTGGACTACATGTCCAGAATATTGCCTTCTGCAGCAGCAAATTCAGGAGAGAAGAGATAACAGATTGAATACAAGTTTCTGCAAAAGCTTTGTGAACTTTACACATTATTTGTGGATTGCTTTTCTTGTACATTATCTGAGCAAATGTATTTAATGAGACTGCACAGATGTTACAGATTTTCAAAGGCTGGGGATCAGAACAAAAGAAGTAAGGAAATTTTTATGTTTAAAACTTTTTATAAATATTTGTTTAATTTTGGAAGTATTATTTTATAATATCCATTATATGGAAGAAAGAATTCTCAAAGTTTGAGGTGATGCGTGTGGTCATAGAGCAAATGACAGGCAAAAGCTGTAGTGTTTGATTCAGGAATTAAAAATGTAGCAATAAAACCTGTATTTCTCCAGTGCATGGAGATGACTTTAAAATGTGTTTTGTGCATGTCCTTTTGTATGTTCAGATAAATCCACCCTGGACTATTTTTGAGATACATGTCAGCAAGCAATTAAATACTGGTTTGACGGCTTCAATCAACTTCTATGCAACTTGCAGCACATTTTTGCAGTACTGTCAAAACATGCATACCCACAGGATGTGGAAATGATGTGAATTTGATTTAAATCTAAATCGCTGATTCTAATGTGAGACTAATTGAAATAAACCCTTTATTATCAGTTGAATTAAGTCAGAGATACCAACTAGTACCCGTGACTGTGGAATTTCACAGCTAAGAAATATAATGTTGGGGTGCTTGTGAAGGTGCGTGCAGCATTGCACGCATCAAGCAATAGATTTGTTCTTGTTTGCTACAGGTAGTTAAAGGATACATTTGAGGCCCTGTACCACCTTAAGGAGGCTCTGTGTATATGAGGACAAAAGTAATAAATTTGAGAAACCACTTCAAGGTACAGCAGCATTGCCCCTATAAGAAATACTATTTTTGTGTATTTTATTTGTGAATTCATTAACTCTTTGTATATCGTTTAGCATTATTATCAATAAATTATATTAGTAAGTATTATTTTAAAATACTAAGAAACTTCTAGAGACATAAAGCAGTGGAAAAATTTGTATGACAGAAGTACTGAAAGATGTGTTGTCTCCATGAGTTCACTTGAAGAATTCAGGTTTAAGTGTAGGAGGAGGGATGTATGTTCCTTGTTGGGTTGGTTTCATTGGTTATCCTAGAAGTATTTATGGATGATGTGTACCTAAGCAAAGTACTTGAGCCACCTGCAGGGGTTCTGCTGAACCCATGGCATTGGTGAGGTGCCCAAGTGTTTGAAGTCATTTATAAGCAATTGAGAACAAAGACTGGGCTTTACATGATTGTACAATATTAACTCTAGCTGTTTTGGAAAGACAGTGGGATCACTTCTTGGTACTTCAATTTGCCTAGATAGTTCAGGTTTGAAGGTTTTTGGCAAGAAAGCTGTATCCAGCTCAAAATGGAAACAGAACTTACTCTTAATTTTGTTGTTATGATATTTCATCTTTAATAGGACAAACTGGCTTTTAGGAACCCCTAAGGGATCTGACCAAGAAACAAGAAATCCCATACTAGACATTACATAAACACTTTCTGAAAAGATGATGTTTTCTTAAGAAAGCAGAAGGTTGGTTGTCTTTTCTTACACTGTTAGAAGCTGATTTTAAAACATGATTTGCATACATTTTGACACCTATATGGACAACACCTTCTTGGACTGGATAGATAATCAAAAGGGAGAGAACCCTGTTTGTCATAAATCTCTTTATGAGTAGAATAGAGCAAATTTCATGCAAGGACTGACTGCAGTCAAGTGAAAGGGAGTGGAGTAGCTGTTCCCTGCCTCAAATATGGACAAATTCTGATACATGGAGGGGACAAGCAAGAAAATGAAAAAAAAAAAAAAAAAAAAAAAAAAGCACTATCTCAGGGTATGGATATATCTCAATCTTTTTAGGATTTCCCAAAAATATCAGTCTAATTTATAGATTTAGTAGTGGACTATGTAGGACTAAGACTCTCCTCAAGTAAATCAGTGTTCCTCATTTTTCCAAGAATTAAAGAAGAATCCAGAATCCCGTGGGGTTTCTGGAGGAGCTTCTGTGAAAAGTTGGGATTGTTGAGGCATTAGTCTCATCTGTAAGGTAATGTAAGCACAACTCAGTGTCTGTCAGGCACTGCTTGTTAGTTGGAGCTTTATATTCTTCCTCAGTACAACAGTTTTATTTGTTTATGAAGTCTATAATGCTTTCAGAGTAAAAGGATTGTCTTATAGGCCACAACACAGCTTTGTAGAGTGTGGTTCTGAAAATGGATCAGATGCTTCATTTGTTGGAGGAGTTGAGTCAGGATAATTGGAATTCATAGAAGTCTGGGTTCGCTGTCTTCTTTTCTGCTAAATGTGGTTTAGATAAGATGTCAGCAGAAATAATCAGCTAGAGGTTCAGAGATTCTTCTGAAATAATCTCCACATGCAAAATCGGTACGATTTTGGCTTTCTCAAGCACTCTGACTTGCATTTCTGTAACACTCCTCTTCTGTCCTTTGGTGCTGAAATATCCATGGTACTGAAACAAAAGAAACCGGATTTGGGGTTCAGAGTGAGATTAATGTACAGATACAGAAAAACCTGAAACACTTCATACAGCTGCCACTCAAATATACATGCTGGTGTTTTACTGGGTTAAAGTTTTTTGCCTGAAGTCTCTTCTGGTTTTGCTGGAGCTGAATTGCCAAAGCTGTAGCCTTGTTTCTAGGTGGGAAAAAAATCCTGCATGTTGACCTACCTAGCAGTACAAGGAAACAAAATTAATTTTAGCACTATTTTAGGCCTGCACAGCTTTATCAAGAAACATGTACACTCCCAGCAGATTGGACTCTTGTTTCTGCATTTTAAAGTTTTGGTCCCAATGCACATTCCAGACTAGGCAGTCTCTGTGTGCTGGGTACTAAGAAATGTTTCTGGGTTCAAGTAGCTTAAATGTGCAAGCTGTCTGATAATGCCAGTGTCCATCAGGAAAGTACTTAATATTTAAATTTTGGGCCTCATGTTGAAAATTCTATGGGAGTATTCTGATGTACAGCATGAAAGAATCACCACAAAGTGCTACTGGCATATCACTTTTTTTCTTCTATACACACAAACCAAATTTCATCAGTCCAAAACTAACTACAGAGATTAGATGTTTTCTTTTCAAGAGAGGCCTAAAAACACCCTGATATCTAACTTCAGGCTGACATCAGGCAAATTAATGTCTGTATCTAGGCTTTGGTAAGTAGGCAGTCTTATTAGTGGTTTTGTATGTAGTATTACTATAACCAAAAACACATTTATAGCCTGAAAAAAAAGTTACAAAAGAATCATTCTTAGCTACTCCTTATTTCATAGCCACTTAATTAAGGTTTGCGAGATGAGCAATGAAAGTGATCCTTCACTAAAAAAATCCTTTTCCCCATATTACCTACAATTAATAGTTATTTTAATTATTGACTAGTTTTTTTCTCAGCCTTTCTGCAGATTGTGGGTTCTGTGCAGAAATTTCTGTATTAAGATTCTAGAGTTAGAAAATAATTATTTCCTGTGCACTGTTTTCTCAATATGATAGAATGCAGAACTTGTCAATTAGCACAAACTATCTCTATTAGTATCACGTTGTATAAAGATAATTATTTACAGAAGTTAATCTATAAGGTAAATGTCTGTGGTCTTCAGCTCAACTGTAGAAGTTCTTTCCTATTAAATATGTGTCTTAATATTGCTGATAAATTTCCCATTTTAGATTGAAAACTAAAGTATTGGATATCACTGCCTGAAACATTTGGTTTAGGTCATCTATTGATGGATCACTTGATATGCCCAATATTAAGATACTGAAAACTGTCAGCATCCTGACTGTATCTTAAAAAAAAAGCTGACATTACCCTTGGTTTTCAGAAGATGGATTTTTATTTTCAGATTGTGAAAGCATTGCTTTGAGTTTACTTCTGCTAGATTGATTGCATGGTTACCATGCATATTCTCCATCATCCCCCCCCCCAGATCTGATGCATTGTTTTGTTTCTTTATAGAAGTTAATCCTCCCTTAATGTTACCATGTGTTATATTCTAAATATTCATGATCATTCAATGCCTTACTGGCTGTTCAAGACCTCTGGTATGACCTTTATCACATGCTGACGTGAGGCAGCAATCACCATTCACTTTGCAGCAGCCTTGCAGCCCTGTGGTTCCCCAGGATTATGTGTTGCAGCATGCTTTGACAGCTGCTCCACAGGCATGAATCTGAGATATACAAGAAGGTATTAGCAGTGTGTAGTGTCCTTGCCATAAAGTGATGGAGGTATACAACACAACCAGTAGTCCCTTTCAACCATCTATTTCTCAGCTTAGCTGGAGCTTTTTACAAGCATATATTTTTGCTGGCTTTTTTTTTCCCAGTCAGTTTTAAACATTTTATCTGTTTGTCTTATTATTTATTTGCATGTTGATGCTACTTGCCTATTTCTATACCTATGATTGTTTCTTCTGCTTATTTGTATTTCTGTGTTTTATTGTGTCTCTTTATTCCTTGGCTTTAGTGATTGCCTCTTCTGTGAGGCATGTACACCTGCAGTGAATGATTTCCTAAATCAGGAATCCCAGAAGCATTCAGGGCTATTTTGTTTAGGTAGGTTTATGCCTCAAAAATACAGTGTTTTAATTTTACTACAAGTGCCATGTTCAAATTAAATTTAAAACAAAGCCACAAAACAACTGGTTATGCACCTTCAATGATCTGTTGGCTAAATTTGCTGGGTTCCATTTTTGGGTCCAGTGGGTCAGGATGTCTAGAATCCAGTTCTCTCTTCGGTCCAATTGAAATCACTGCCAGGAGGACCCACACTGCCTTCTGAAGAGCTTACTTTCTGTAAGTAATCTTTGAGAGTTCTGGGTCTGTTTTCACACTCCCCGTCTTCTTCCAAAGCCTCGGGCAGAAGATTCTGTGATTAAGATAGAGGAAACTTGAATAAATTGGGGCCATTCCTGCTCCTGCCCCATTGGGATCCCTGCATAAGTCAGGAGGGTGTGCAGCCAGGGGATACAGCACTCTAGAGAACATCTTCCATCTTAATTTCCTAGGGAACACCACTCCATGTGTTCAAATATATGGAATTTAATTCTGAAGCATTGTAAATACCTTGCAGTGTGAGCTTGCATTTGTAGGTGTGTTTCCTGTTGGATACAGCTGTGAGAATAGATTTGCATTTAAACTGAGGTCCCTTGCTGGTCTGCTGCAAACTGCTGGGTTTGGCTGGGTTTAGTGGACAAGCCAACAACTCCAATTGCAAGTATGTGAGAAGAGCTGAGTAGCTGCTCATTTAAATATAGTTGAAACAAATTACTTGTAATGGTATCAGGTAAACATTAAACATAGTGCCATTCCAAATCTTGCGAGTTATGCCAAAGGAAGTATTTCTGGTTAATGGGGAACCCACCATTTCCAGCAGCAGTCAGCTGGCTGAGGGTTTGGCACAGGGCTGCCTTAACACTCAGAGCTGTGCCACAGCAAAGCTCAGCTTGTTGACTGAACTTTTTATTTTGGGTGGTGACACCATAGCTCTGATATCTGCATACTTTTGAGTATGGAGTACTTGTAAGAAGAAAAATAGGTGATAAAGACCTTTGTGTTTATCCAGCAGCTGACTGTAACAGGATCTTAATCCTTGTAAAAATGAAAGATAATCAGATCCTCAGAAGCTTAATTTTTTTATTGCCAGTTACCGTACATTATTGTATGAAGCTCAGAACCTGAATTTGGAGTTAATGTGGACGGTGTGTGTATCCTTGCCGGCAGTTGCTGAAGCTGTGGCACTGTTGGTCGAAGGACTGACTGTCTCTAAGCCTTCCAAAACTAAATTAGAAATTTGATGAGGTTTCAGAAGAAAAATCGTGTGATCAGTGAAAGGAGTTTTGCATTTAGCTCTGCTGATGCCGACCTTTCCCTGTCGGGGCTTTCCGTGCTCGTCGCGTGTGCAGGGAGCGGACAGACGGCTGCGGGAGCGGGCGGCGGCTCCGGGAGGGGGAGCTGCGGGCCCGCCGCTCTCCGTCCCGGCTCTGCGCTCGCTCCTCCCGGCCCCCGCTCCCGGCAGCCTCCGGCCGCTGACGGCGCCTGCGGCCCGGCGGCCCCGCCGAGGGACGGCCCGGAGCCCCGCAGGCGGAGCTGTCAGCGCGCCGGGGCAAGGTGCTGCTGCTGGGGTTTGCAGCGCCGGGCTGAATGTGAGTGAGGGTCGCTACGGATCCTGCCTTGCTTTGTTACTGCTGCGGCCGAGCGGCGTGAGAATCCTGCTGTAGGAGCCGCACGAGGTTGTAGGACGCAGCTGTTGCTGGAGAAAAACATGCCCAGCCTCGCGTTCCTGCGCGGTGCGGAGGGAGGTGACACGTGTCTGAGGGCTGTCGCAGCACCTGCGGTCTCGGAGGTGGCTGAGGCGGTGCAGGGATGGCTCAGCCCCCGCCCCGCTCCGCTCCTGAGCGCGCTCCTGGCTGAGCCTGTGCAGGGAGCCTGAGCGCAGCCCCGGCCTGCGCGACCGACTGTGGCAATGCCTCTTCGGAGACCTTTAAAACTGGCCTCATGGTTCACAGTAATGTAAGCGAGCAAGCCGAGTACAGGTATATGAAGCAGGAGCAAGAATAGCAGTTCATTGCTTTAGCAAAGAAGGACAAATTAGATTAAATTATGAGTATTTTAAACTGAGAACAGGAAGTGCCAATACTGAAACTTCATGCATAACCAGAACTTTGACCCTTGGTTATGTGCACTGTGATTATTTTTACTTTTTTTCCCAACTACATCAGCATGCTGTTGTGCAGATATGATAGTTCGTGTTGCTTACAGTCTTGGGATCGAATATAGTCTGTGATTTTTATTTTTATCTGCACAAATCTACACAAATTATTGCAAAGATTTTTAGCCTTGAGAGCAGACACTAAGCTCAATTTGCTGCAGCCTCAGAAAGGTTAAAGAAAAATGAGTGCAGGTAACTAGAAACTTAGCAAGACCCATATTTTCAAGAACTCACCTTGATTTCTCTCTTAAGTATGTGTTTCTGCATTCTATGTTTTGTTTTGCCATCTTTTGGGTATATTTCACATGTGGCAATGTGGTTAAAAAATAATGCAAACTGTGATTACATTGGTAATGGGGAGTATTTTAGAAATGCATAATTCATGGAGGGTTTTTAAAAAATTTGATGAATAACATGACCATGGTACCAAAGTAGTTTAAACAAAATATGCCAGTGGGAAACTGCTGCCTCTTGAATTGGCAGCTGTCAACTTTTCTATGCTCTGTTTTATATTTATTCCATAGAGCTTTTTAAATAAAGTGCAAGGCAGTTGCTGAGTGCTTTTGGAAGCCTTGATATGGCTTTATATGTCTAAGCTCAATTTAAATTATTTCATTTAAAAAATTAAATGTCGTATAAAACTTTCATTATACTGAATTATTTTTTTTAAAATATCTGATTTCTCTCAGTGTGCAGTTCTTGGAAAGAGAGGGATTACCTGCAAGCTTTAAGGGCTAAATAGTATCAGGTTTAATGTCGGCATTACCGCTTTACCTCTGCTATGCTGTGGTATGAATTACAGCTGGATTACTTGCTGTGTGCATGGATTACATTCTCCCTCTATTTGTTCTAATGAACTTAAAAGGAGAAAAACTGAAGTTCTATATCTCTGTTACATTTTTCTAAATGGTTATAAATCTAAGTGACTCTAGAAAACTTCATTAGACTGTTCAGGGGAAAAAATAAAACCTACTTGTTTACTTGAAACCAGTGTTATCTGATAGAGGTATCTGTCTAAGTGTGTGAAATATATGGCTGTTAAATGAGCTCTGATTTCTGTAAAGTGAGAAATGTCCCGAGATATCTAACCAGAGTTGCTTTATATTTAATTAAAATACAAAACCAGCGTAGAATGATATGTTTAAAACTCACTATGTACCAGATTTTGACAGGTAATTATGAAGAGGAAGACAGAAGTCCTACAAAAGTAGTCCATGTAGTAGTCTGGTGTTTAATAATTTTACAATTAGCCAGGAAGGGGTAGGAGAGCATGTAATACTTGTAACTCCTAAATTGGCATAAAATTACTGACAAGAGAGAGGTCCCTGATAGAGGATGAATCAAGATTGCTTGTGAAAGGCCTTTTTCAGTATATTGACTCTATGAGACTACATCTGGAGACAACAATACCCACTGTACTTGCAGGACAAGAGCAGCCTATTCTAGGAAGCAAATGCTGAAAGACTCAAGGTTGTGTTATACAATGTGCCCTGTCTCCATCCATACACTTTAATTCAGCCATGGATTAATACCAGATTGAAGCCAAAGGTGTGCCAGGAGTGTTTTGAAAGGGAGGAAGAGCAGAAAAAGAAATTGCATCTCTTTTTGATTCATGGTACGACTCCAGCTGTGGCATGCAATGCCCAATGCCAGCTGCCACACTTTGCTCTGGGGCCTTCAGGCCATAAAAGTTCACTGTCCTTTTGTTAGTGCCACCTCTGATGTTCTCTGAAAGTGTTTCATAGTCTGTTGCTAATCAAGTTCTTGGCTAGAATTGGTATCTTGGAGTGGGAGGAGCAGTAAGGGAGCAGAAAGTTTATGTAAGTGTGGTTTGCATGTATGTGCTTGACAGATATGCGGGTGATTAGCTGGAAGTTGCAGGCTGAAGTTTACTGTGGCAGTAGCCCCCGATTCTTTGGTATCTTTCTGATACTTTGGGCAGGGCAGTAAGTTTTGTCAGTGAGGGAGTGAGTTAGTGCAGTGGTATTGTTTTTATGGTCTTCCCTAGTTTGATGAGGCTAAGAGGCAGAGGGAAGGGTTGACCTAATCTTTTTACAGTAAACAAGAGGTAAAGTCTTCTAAATCTTCTGTTGATGTGATTGTTGAATGTTTAACAGTCTTTTGTTCCCAGTTGTTTACAGAAAATGAGTCTTTTCCCTTCTAGTGCTTGTGCCGCTGTCCTCATTAGTGTGTATTCTACGATAAATACCGTACATGAGACTTGAAAATACTGTGTAGCAGAAGATCTGTTCTCTGGTTTTGTTTGCTGAATATTATACCTTCCAAAATATGTTAGTCCCTAATACTGAGAATAGACCTCATGTCCTTAGGTAAAGCAGCAAAGACAGCAGAGCTTTTGTAGCTGCCACTACTATCACCTTTTAGGCAGTAGGCATTAAGGGATCTGAAATATGAGGAGAAATAAGAACAAATAAAACTGGTAGAATTCTCTCATAAGTAATATCTACCATAGTGACTGTGCTTTTGAACTTTTTTTTTTTCTCCTTGAATTCCTTTTTTTTCAGACCTTAAGCAACTTGGAAAGTCAAGGAATTTGGGACTAGGGAGGAGGAAACGAGGGGGTAATAAGGTTGTAGATTTAGGACCTGCAGATTTCCTCAAGTGCTACAATGATTTTCTGATGGGATAGATAACCCTCTTCCTCTCTCTCATCCTGGACTCAGTGATCTTCTGTTTCTAGCTATCTTTTGAAACTACTTGAGCAGTTCAATGTAAATAAACATTTTTCCCTCAGTATTTAGATACAGTAGGCAAATCCCAGCGATGATAGCTCAGGCATGGTTAGTTTTGGTTCGCTTGTTAGCCATTGCTGGTTAAATCTGCTGTACTGTCTAGCTAACAATTGGCAGACTCAGCAAAAAGCTTTAGAAAAGACTTGCTCTGTGATCCATTTGCCAAATACAGAGTTTAGTTCCTCCTCTGTAATCAAGCTGGAGTCAGTTGATTATAGCTGAGATTTATCGTGCCAGTATCCTGCTTGTTGTCCCTTCCCTGTCTCTTTGGTCAAGTGACTCCCATTGCTGGAAAAAATAAATTGAATCTCAAATTCCTCAAATTTGGAAGTATATCTTGTTATCTCTAAACAGTAGGATTTCTTTCAGCTATAGAACATGAATTTGATGAGAAGGGACAACTTCCAGAAGATCGTAGTCTCTTCTGGAGTTTGCTGTCTCCTGACAGATGGAGAAGGGTTTCAGTCCTTGAGCAAGAGCACAGATAGTCTGATTCAGAGGAAGCAATTGATAGGTAAGAAATGTCATGTTGGATTTTTTCCATTTCCTTCCTCTTTTTTAATCTACCTTTGTATTTGACTGTCAATTACACTTTTGGCATTGTGGCCAGGAAAACAGCTTCAAGCTGGGTTGATATTGCCATGGCTGTGTTTTTCTTGAAGTTAGACAAGTACTTGTTTTAATTTTTCCCTCATTTAGAATATCTGGTTTAAATTACTTAGCTTTAAATTGTAATCTGAAGTGATCTCACAGCTCAGTCCCTCTGCACAGAGGCCACCCCAGCTGTATTTGAGGTGCCTGCTGTTTGCCATGCTGGCTGGTGCCTGGCTCCTGCCTTGTCACAAGTATCTGGTGCTTGTCTGCACCCAGCTCCCCAGCGGAGGCTGCAGCCCTGACACAGAATGCAGGAATGCACACAGCCAGCTTGGGCTTGACACTGTGCCTGAGTTAATAAAATTTCTTGGGACCCAGAGCATGGGGGTAACACTGCCAGGCTGTGGCTTTGAAGTCTTTGCCATTTTCCCCAGTGCTCTTGCCTTTGGAAATGCTAAACAGAAACAACCGAAGTGACTCACTTTAGTTTGAAAAAAGGACTTCAGTCTTATGCTGAAAAAATTTTTGGACCCACAATGTCCCTAGAAGTGTAGGGACATTTGCGCTGAGCTGCACCTCTGCTAATGAGCCCAGCTGGAGCTGATTTGTTTCTGCATCTCTGGTACAGATAATCTGTCCGTGGATAATTGAGTGTTGACTCTATAAATAACCCACTTTGAAATCCTTGTCTTAAAATTGTTTTCTCTTCTTCCTGTTAGCTTCCACGCTTACTCTCTTTTAGTCATTTCTTGGCTGACCAAGGGTTACTCTCATCTATTGGCAAACATATATCCTATTCATCTCTTCCCACCTGAAGTGAAATGTTACACCAAGCATGGATGAAACCAGGTTCTAGCACTATAAAAAGCCACCTAAGTTCTAGTAGGAAAAAAACATCCTAATGTTTTACATATGCTCCAATTGACTCTTGTGGTGCCTGACACACATGAAGCATTTGATACCTTGGAAAGATACTTATTGCATGCTTCTTCTCAGAGACATCCTGTTACATATATAATAGTTAAATGTCTTCAGGTAAAACTGATTCATTTGTATGGACTTGCTTCAAGTTGGACTTCTAATCATCTTGGTTTGTTTGCTTACTGTCCTTGTTAAAACTCACAAGAATTGTTCTGAGTTGAGCTATGCCTTGATTTAATGATATTGTTTTTCTATTAGCTTATAGAAGTAATTCTAGAAAGTAATTAGAATGCCTCATAGGAAAAGTATCCTGGGTCTTCAGCTGGTGAGCACCTACACTTTATTTTTTTACCAAAAGTTTTTCTAAAGTATGGTATGTGTGTGCTTCTGAGAAGATCCATGGAAAGCTGGAACCACCTGCACTGGATGACAGCTTGTTCAGGACATTGCAAGTGGGAGAAGGGAAAACAGAATTGCACAGCTGTGCTGTCACAGCAGTTCATGTATCTTGGTAGATAGTTTTACTGGAAATCACCTGTCTCTTTTCGCTGTATCATTCCTGCCGCATTATTCTAGAACAGAGACAACATCAGTGGGTGAATAAACTTGGAGTGCTTTAAATTAAGATCTGCACTCCAATGGCTGTGTGGCCTTGGAAAATGCCTTTCTTCACACAGCATTTGAAACACTCACCATGCTTCAACAAACTTTGGAAGACTCAACTTGAAAAAAGTGAGCAAATACCTATCGGAGAAAAAAAAATCTTATAATTATATATATGTATATATATATATATAGGTGTAGCACTTAATGTTGTAGACATAAAAAAATTTAATTACAAGAGCAATTATGGAAATTTTTTTAAATTATGACTAGAGAAATAGTTTATCCAAAGAAGTAATTTGTAGTATAAGAAGTTCATTGCAATGATGAATAGTCAAGAGGTGCATGAAGAGACTGAATATGAAGTAGTTGTCACTGGGCCTCTCAGAGGGTGATTGGCATTTATTTCATTCATGTGCAGTTAGGTCTGAGTTTCTTTAGTTTGCACAGTTAGAAGTCATAAATGATGCAAGTTAAAGTGAAAACCAACTTCAGAATTAATAAGCTGCATGTAAATACAGAACTGAAGAGTTTTTTAAAGGGAGAGGAAAGATTAAGAATGCCCTACAAACCCACTTTTGTATTTGGGTATGATTTTCATTGTTGTCTCTTGAGTTTTTTTCTGTAGAAGGTTAAGAGTCTGGTTTCTTGTTTGTACAAGCTATTGTATGTAATGAGCGAAACATGAGCAAGTGACCTCTTCAGGAATTGTTTTGCACATTCATTTCAGAGGCTGTGTATTAAGGGGTTATCACTTGTGGTTATTCATGCAGCATTATTTATAATGGATTTTCTTACCTCTGGCAAATAACGTGCTTGAAAGATGAGTGAACTGATTTATCTAAAATACCTGGAATGAGGAAATACTCTGAACTGACAGTTGTGCTGCATTTTTAGTTGGTTTTGATAAAACGATTGGAACTTAAATGTAGGCTCATTCAATTTTCAAAACAAAACAGTGTCCCTAACTGGGCAGCTCTGTATGGCTACCTGGATTTTGAAATGATGTCAGAATATTCCAAGGGAATTTATTTGATGCCTGGGAATACCCATGAGGAGTGGCAAACACAGAAGAGCGAGTAAATAGAAGATCGTATATAGATTTCCTAAAATATTATAATTATTGTAATAATGCTACTAGTAATAAAAATAATGATAGTAATAAACCTTATGTGATTGTATATATTTTCTATTTTGTCTGAGAATTTTTAGCTCTTCGCTGATTTGGTTCAAAAATCCAAAGTTTCAGCAGTCTTGTGAAAATCAGCGTGTGTAAGGAGACAGCTTAAATAATGTGGCCCAGAGAACAGGATTCCATGTGGCAGTAGCACATTTGCAGCTTGGTCTGACAGCTGGCACATGTTTACCTGCAGACCAAACAGAGCTTATCCCATATCTTTTGGGGGAAGGGACAAAGGACCGTGGACACAGGATGGAATGATGAGGCTGCTAGGGGGCAAAGAAGCTCAAGGTAACAGAGATGGAGCAATTTACCATTCAAACCTGCATATTTTTAGAAAAAAAAAATCCATTATTTCTTTTCTTAAGAAACAACTTGTTAAGAAATACTTTGATTCTGGGTTGATGCTGGGTTTGGATCCCAAGTAACAGAAAAAGCCAGAAGGTTTAAACAGCAGATTCTATGCAAGTCCTGCAAAGATGTTATTCTGGGCTAATTTCAGTGAAGTTACTGTTTCTCTAGAAGTTATTTGTATGGAATGATAAAATGAGATAGTGATATGTGATCTTGATACTGAATAAAATCTGGTGTTGTCTTTTTCACAGAGCCAGATGAAGAACATGTCACCTAAAAATGATAGCCTGTTTTCTCGGAGTCATAGTACAGCATAGTTTTTTTCCAAACCACCTCAGTAGTCCCATCTCACTCTGCAATGGCTTATCTTTTCTTAACAGTAAAAAGAAATGACATTGTATATATTTTTGGATTAAGTAAAACATTAAAGAAACATTGAACATTTCATTTAGGATAGATTAGGGGAAACATTTAATTAGTTCTTAAAGCGATAATGTACATAAATTACTTTATTTTGTTATTGTTATGTAAATATAATTAAAGATGGAAATAGAGATACAGTGAAATATTTTACCTCATAGGTATAAATAAATAAAAATATGTGTCATTACACAACCTTGAATGTGAAAGATCTGCCTGAGGAAACAGGTCTGTTAAATGGTACAAAGCAGGAGAGGATGACAATACTAAATTTTCCTCTATTTTGCAACAATCTGGAGTGTAGTTATATAGGTTGAGTGTTGGAATAAATGAATAGGTGATTTGTTTATAAATTTGTACATTTAGCCAAATAAAAGATTTCACATATAAAATCACCCACAAAATTCTGATTTGTTGGCAGTATTTACCTTTGAGAGTATGGTGGTTTAATTGCTGGAAATATTTTAGTATTTCACCTGATGTATCTGTCCTAAGTTTAGGGCTGATAATGCATTTCCATCCTCTGAGTACAAAAATGATAAGAATGTGGGTCAGCAGGTAGTAAGATGGATGTAAAAGTAAAAGGATGGTGAGGGCTCTCCTTGTGGTGTAAGCACTGGACACAAGGTTTGAGGTGGTATTTAGCTCAGATTCTCATTTCATGTTGGACTTACCTGAGCATCTCATTCAGCAGAACATGCAACTTCTGTGCATAAGCTTTTCTTGCTTTTCTTAGGTAGGCTGTCACTCAAAAAAGCGATCTGCTTGCTCCGTTACTTCTTTTTTGCCTGGGGATTTTTGGCCTTGCTGAGCTGAGAAATACAGAGTTGAAAATTGTCTTTTTTTTTCAATAGCAATGCAGATTGTCAGGTGGCAAGTGCTGGTTGCACGTGTGGAATTGTGTCATTACAGGAGTGATGAATTCCTACTAAAGCCTTCAATTCCTTTTTAAATCAAGTTAATATCCTAAATCATTAATATTCCCTTCTATAGCTGTGGAAACAGGCCTTGACACTATGATTAAATCTAGGTCTTCCTGCTCAATGATGTGAAGACTGGCATTGTCACCAGGGCAGGGTATTCACACTTCTGTTGTTTTCCTGTCTGATACTTCAGTGATACCCTTGGAGCTTCATATTTTTATCTCAAAATCCTTATAAAAGAAGCAGGCAAGTACCCAGAAGCTTCAGTTTACATTTAGGATCATTAATTGCACCATTTGAAGCATTTTTTGGAGTTCCATTTGACTCTTCTTTTTTTTTTTTCCATGCTTTTTAATCAAGAGGAATAATAGTGCTCTGGGAAGTGCTGTGTGTGGCTCTTATGGAATTTTGCCATTTTTAAGATATTTGGCCATGTAAATGTAAAACAGTGATAGTCTCGAGATTATTTCTCATGTCTTTTATAATAATCCTGAGAAATGCCAGGTTATTCTATAAATAAAAGAATTTCCAGAAAAACATCAGGTTCATCCTACTGTGTTATACACAAACACTCTCCTTCTTTCCTGGAACAAGGAAGTAAAAATTCAGTATCTTTTTCTAAATATACACTTGTGGGTTTTTTTGCTTTTAGTTTTGCACTTTGGTTCATTTCTGCAGTTACTTGAGTTGTATCAACAATTACAAAAAATAAAAAAAGGATAAAAAAAACCCCTGCAGCCGTTTTCAGCTCGTGTTGTTCTTGGCATGGGTTCATTTCTGGTGTCCAATTGGTAGGACCGAAACTTGGTGCTTAACAAGTGCCTGTAGTCAAAACAGTTGGTGTGTGCGAGCACAGATCTGGTATTTGCTGCGGCAGGTCATCTGCCGGATTTTTCCCCGTGTGCAGAATACCTAATCACGTTGCTGTGTTTCTCTGACGGCATCTGTGGCAATGTGAATCGCTTCACGTTCCAAAAGTACATGTTTACAGTCGTCGTAGAATCAGATTAAGTTGGCAGCCTGCTCCTCTCTGTAAGTGGCTCAGTTTACATTTCTTCTTCTAGCAGGATGTTTTGCATAATTTTGCTGATCCTACTCACTTGTAGACTTTGTGAAATGGAGAATCGTTTTAGTGGGTTTCTGTCAGAAAGCGAAGCTTGTGTTTATTGTAAATAAACACCAGCAGAATGGTGGTTATTTTAGCACTTGATAATTTCCCAATTATGTCATTTGACCTGGAATGAAGCTTGTGATTGTTGAGCAGTGTTTTATGCAGCGGATCAGTCCGGGGGTTGGAGCTGGCAGTTTATTTCCTTTGTCAGTTTACAAGAAGTATCAAAATGAAACCGACTGTGCTGTTTCCTTTCCAGTGCGCAGTGCAAGAAGGGTGGAACGGTTTGCGGATATTATTTCCAAACTTTTTCAGCTGGACTTGGAATAGTGTTTTGTCAAAAAAGCTGGTAAAGTTATCCTTCAATCTTGCAACATTATGCTGTAGTTTGCTAACATCAAATACAATTTTATTTTTGTTTAACCTCACGTACTGGTTTTGCTAGTGTTTTTTCAGACTGTGGCTGCAAAATGAAAGTGCTTACAAGGTGTTTATGAATTCTTGTTATGAACCAGCTGCCAGTTCCTGCAGGATGACACATTTCTGCAAGAGTCTAGGTTGTTCATTTTCTGGTTGCTGGCTGTTGCTTTTTGGGCATGTGTGGGTTTTTTTCTGTTTTGGTTTTATTAGGATTAATGCCAAGTACATTTGCAAACTTTGAACTGGGATCAGTACAATGTGGTAGGTTTCATTTACCGTTTATTGAAATTGTAAGTGTACATTGCTCAACTTTGCACAGTGAAGGGCTGTGCAACAAAGCACCTCAGGATGTAATGTAAATAGAAAAGCTGTAATTTGTGCATAGGCGGTATATGAGTTACCATGAGTAACATCTTCATCAGCAAGACTATGAGATACTAAATTTCATTACCATCTGCTTAAATATTGTAAATGGGGAGTAACAGTATACATATTGTTAAGGGCAGTTGGATCAGTTACTTTATGCTATTCCAAGTAAAAGGACTATGATCTCAAGTGTTGTGAGGAATACAAGCTTAAAAAGGAGTTTTATTATTCTATAAATGTTTACTAGCAGTAAATAATTTTCTTAATTTTAGCAATTAAATTTTGTTTTTGCCAAGTGTTATACCAAGATATAATCCATAATATTTGGTCTCTGAATTATTCATGGGTCAACTAAAACTGATCTTTGCTTTAGGCCTCTTGCATACAGGAAGTCAGATCATGCTAAACAAGAGTAATGTTTCAAAATGACTCGTGCTGACAAAGTTTTAGTCGTCTGACAACATGAAGGGTTTTTTTTCTTGCTTTGTTTAAAGTATCTGAGAAAAAAAAAGCACTGAAATAAAAATTACATTTTTCCTCCATGATTGTCTGTCATATTGATGGAGAAGGCACTAGCTGGGCAAAAACTTTTCACTTGATTTGATTAATTTTGAGTAGCTCATGTTGGGTTAGAATGTGAATGCAGGTGGGGTATACTAAGAAATGGGTTTTTGCTTCTAGTCCAGATTAGAGATATCTGCAGTTTCAGGATCACATAAAGATCTTTTTTGGTAGGAAACTGCAATGTTTGGCATATTTTACTGGCATCATATTTGCTGTAGTGTCATTGTAAGGTTTGCTGTGAGCTAAGTGAGTGCTTGATCTAGTGTATATGATTTGAGGCAAAAATTTGAGAAGAGACTTTCTACTCAGAATGTGGTTTTGCCTCATTTTCCCACACGCTGTGCTTGTGGCTCTGAAGCTCATGTTGCCCCTCTATTGCTTTGCTTTTTTTGCTTATGATTAGAAGGAGATGCGGCGTTTCCTGCAAAACAGCTGCTAGTATTCCCTGGTGACCCATCAGAAAGGATCCAGTGGAATTACGGATTTAAAGGCAGACCTAGAGGACTTTGGCAGCTGCAGCAGAGATTTGGGGAAAGGCAGGGCGTTGCATTGTGCAGGAGGCAGGAAGGAGGATTAAAAATGGAGTATAAGGGCACAGGAGAGAAGCTCTGGAGATTCAGGGACAGTTAGGTCTCCAACAACATAAGGGCTTCACATCTACAAACAATTCAGATTTGGCTGAGAAAGTTGGACTATATCCATGTTTCCATAGGACATGGAGAATCTCCTGGAATAGTTTAAGATCATTTGCAATGTTACTAATGCAGAGTTTGCAATGCACCTTAGAACTTTATGGGAGCGCTGGCCCTTCAGACACTTGACACCAAATAGGAAAAGTAACAGATATTGATCTGAAATTGATTCTGTAGAAAGTGATGAAATTCTGTGAAAGTGTTAAACTTTCCTCTGAGATTAATGCCATTAATATGTTAACTGTTTGACAGCAGAAGTCACATGTTGCTTGTCACTTGCTTACGGTGGCTACGCTGAGACAGCTGAGAGTTTGCAGAAGGATTAATGTGGTAAATAGGATTGTAACTTTGATTGTGTTCCTGCGCTCTTGGATTTGACAGCACTTGATATTTAGAAGCAAAACAGAATATGTGTTGTTATTTATGGAGAATGTAAGCATCCATTTGAAAGTATTTAAATGAACCAGAAAAATTATCTTTTGAACTGGAGCACATATTCATTGCATTGCTGAAAAGTGTTCAGAATTTAGGTTAGTATCTTATTGATGATGATAACTGGTTTTCTAGTTGCCTTGCTACATTTTATCATTCCTAGGGGCAAAAATTTTCATTCTTTGGTTTCATCAATGTCCACTGTATCACTGGTGTATGTGAACAGGGACAGCCATGCCCACAGCTGTGTGAATACAAGTTCACCTGCTCTACTAGATCTAATCTGCTTACATATGAACGGCAAATGAGCATAGAAAGTGTTACACAGATAGCTGATTGTCTCCTGAATGTGTTAGTATGTGAATATTTATTTTTATCACAACTATTTTATGTGCAAATGTCTTTTATTTGCACATTAATTTATTGCATAGGCTGTATAATAGTAGATTTGTACATTATGTGTTATTCCTTGTATATATTTAAAATAGGAACGGACAAATTGGTAAAAAATTTTTGAAACAGATTTGACCACAGAAGTCAATTTGATAGAGAAGGCCACCACCATCCTGGTTTAAGCAGTTGATTCTGATAGCTAATGGCCTTTTTTTGTCGTATATTCCCATTATTTCTCTGAAACATATTACCAGTGTCTGAGGGTGATTGACTACCACAAACATTGTAAGGAGTGAAGAATTGAGGCAACTTGATAGTTCTTGAGAAGGACTGTATCAATATTTAATTACAATTTATGCCCTCACCATTGAGATTTGTCTGGGAATTCACACCTTTGTCAAATACAGCCTCTTGCAACCATGCTCAAAGGGGATTTTCTGCCCCTGTGGAGGGAATTACTCTTCCAGCTCTCCACTGCCATACTGCAGGGTGTTGCTGTTATCTTCTTCTGCTGACGTTGAAGTATCTTTAACTTTTGTGAGGAAATGTGCAGATTTTACCCATCCAAGCAGTGTCTCAGAACACCTCTGGCTGTGTGGCACTGGCTATTTACATTCTTTCTCCTGTATGACTTTACTGAGGTCACAGTTTCCATTTCACTCTAAGAAATTTGAAGAAAAGCTGGGTAGCACTGATGATACTCAAATGTGTATTGGAGTCTGTCTAAAAGGTGGAAGACTTTCTGTAGCAGTTGGTTCTGATCACAAGGATGACCACCAATCTGACACGCTCAGCTAAAATAAGCATTTTTTTCCTTCCCTATCTTTTAAGTAAACATGTGCTACCTAAAATAGCGGGATGCACTTTATTATATTGTCTAATTACAACAGTGCCTCTTCCACCATATTCCATGTTAGAGTAAAAAATCCAAGGTTAATGTACTGATTTGCTTTTGGGAACTAATAAATTGAGAAAGTTGTCTTTGGAAAAGCACCAAACATATAGCTTGACTAAAAATCCAGTGCAAAAAGACTGTTCTAAAATAACTTGCTATGGCATGTGATACTTAATGACTTTAAAATATAAATTTAGATAATCAGTATCTTGAATGTTCATCTTTCCAGAAGATTAATTTTCATAAGAGTAATATATTTCATTTCCAAACATATCCATAGGGCTGATATTGATGGCACAGTTTGCTAGAAAGCAGTCAGGCTTAAGAAAACCAGTAGCTGTGGTGAAAATTAGAGTAATTAATCCTAAGTTTATATAGTATGTGTGTGGAAAACATGTTTTCTCCCAAGTTTTACTTTATTTATGGCTTGATTTTGTTGGTAGCATAGCAGCTCCTTTTCATCAGTCCTCAAGTAATTAATGGGAAAGTTGCAAATTTTGATTAGCCTACATAAAATTTATTAAATAGGTGCTGAGAAGGTTGGTAAATCTTGAAACCATAACTATTATTTAATAAAATAAAGAGTCCGTGAATGGAACTGTGCATTTCAGAATCAGATGTGTAGCTTACTCAGATGTTACTACAAATGAGAGGTGAAACGAGTGTAAATCCCCTGCATCCTGCAAAGGACTTTTAAAGGCAGAGGCTGCACACTGAAATGTGTGGTGGGGTGAAAACTGGCAAATGATAGGGGACATTTTGGGAGTGAGGATAGATATGTTCGTATTTGAAAAAAAATTGAGACTGGTTTGTTCTTCAGTTGCAGGAGAATCTGGAGGGAATTCCAGCATTGATAATTAAAACTGTGAATGTGAAGATATAGGAATGCTTGATCTTAAATAAAAAAATGTCTTTATTTAGTCATTTGAGATCTAATAGAAACATTTTGGAATTTTTTTAAAGCATTTGTCTTTGTTCTTGAGGTATTTGCCTATTGCAAGTTAGTCATGGTTGAATCCTTCTGCTACTGGCAAGTTTTTACTTGTGAGGATGCCAGACAAATTGTCATGTTTTGATTCTCTGTGGGAAAAGTTTTCTTAGTTGTCCTTGAAATATCAAACTGGCGAGTGCAGGGTTGATGATGCAAATACAAAACCTTCCCATGTATTAGCAGGTCATTGGTGCTTCCTTAACCTGCTCTTGGTTGACTGGGTGATGCTGGTCAAGCTCAAAGAGTAGCACCCACTTGGATTCTTCAGGTTAAGTGCTTAAGGCTTTAGACAAGGGAAAATTGCTGCATGTTGAATGAGAAAGTCCATCTTGTCCAAAGTACTTGGTCTATAATTACATTCTGCTTGCTACATTTGATCACCATGTTGGTTGTGGGGCTACCTGCCTGACCCCTGCTGTGATCAGGCTGTTGGTGTTTGGGCACCAGCAAACTGGAGTCAGTGCCAATGAGCCAGGCTGTGCTGCTGGTTCATCTCCTCTTCCCCCAGCCCATCCGTGCCACCCACTGCTGCCTTTGGCTAGGGAGCACCGGGGCTGGCTCGCTGCAGGACTGTTCAGGATTTATAGCACTCCTCAAAAATCTTATAGCAAAGATCAGCTCCTATCTCTTGTAGTATTTTGTGGTTGTGGTGAAGTTCACAGCACAAGCCTGTTGCTTGCTGCACACTGATGCAGCCGGCTGGCTGAGCACTGGCACTTCTGCCCTGAAGAAAGATATGATTTGTAAAGAATGGCCAAAACAGTGTTTTTACTTAACAGTATGATGGATAGGACATTTATGTTTTAAAAAGTACTAATAACGACCCAACCAAAACAATTTCACTGAAGCCTGTCTGTCTTGTGAGGGTCAGCCAGGCCTTGCTTTTTTGCAAAATGCCTTGAGAGGCATCTGGTGTGAGCATGAGAAGTGCTGACCTCCAGATGCCACATTTGTTTCTGAGACATAAACTTCCTGGATTTTTTGCACATGCCATTTGCTCTGTGTGGAAAAAACCACCCAGCTTTTACCTTGAATGTTGCTTGGAGATAACCAAGTGAACCAGGCAGAGCCTGCCTTTCTGGAAGGGCTGGGAGCAGTAGGCCTTTTGCTACTTTTCAGTCTTCCTGTTGTTTTCCTTACAGTTTCTCATTAAAATTGAAACAAGATAGTCATAAGGTAAACTGCCCAATAACCAGGTCAGATGAATTCATCATAAACCATTATAGGAGCAATCGCATATCTGTCATAGAGCATTTTACTGATCATCTTATCTGTTACATACTCTCCTTTCTTCTTGGCATGAAAGACCTGGAACACCAAGTACACCTCACACAGATTTTTTGGTAGATTATTGCCATTTATTTTACTATTTTTTACTTTTTTTTCAGAGCACTTCATGAAGCTGATTTTGTCTCATTATCATTTGGCTTGATTGCATTCACAACAGTGATGACCTAGTGTTCTTCGGAGTGATGAAAATCATTGAAACTAGCATAGAGAAGAACAATTTCCTCCTTCCTGACTTGTATTTTTAATTTTAGCCTATGACATGTTGTAAAATTCATTCCTTTTCTGTTACAGAACGAAGACACAGTTCAATGTGTAAACCTTCCCCTTCTCCAGCTTCTCCAGCCTGTAATTCCAGGACATCCCTAGTACAGATGAAACCGAAATCCTGTATCAGCGGCCATAACCCTGTCAGCAGCAACTCAAAGCCATTCAAAACGCCCAAAGACAATCTACTTACCTCCAGTAGCAAACAGCACACAGTCTTTCCTTCAAAAGTATCACGGGATAAACCATGGTAAGTACCAAAGTAATAGTTACCAAAGATGCTGGTGTTCAAAGTATATATATATATATATGTAGATATATATATACATATATCACAGTCATCAAAAAAATCCATATTCTCATTTTGCCTAAGTTTGCCATTTAAACCTCTGTATTTCTAAGGGAGAAAACTGGGATATTTTTAAATGAAGAAAAAAGTTATATATAGGAAGAGCAGGAAGGACTGGATTACTTTTTCAATGTTCCATCAAATGTGTTTTTCTAAGATGCATATAGCAAGTGAGATATTGACCCAGTTTGCTATCTTTAGGGTCCATCTTCCATTACACTATCAGCCCTTAGAACTGATGCTTTAAACAGTTTTAACAGGATAATTTTTGCAGAGTTCTTAATAACGGCTTAATTGATGTTCGTGAAAACTTACTGGCTGTAGTTAATTATCCTCAACAGCAGCTGCTGTTGGAGTTCATTTTGTATTTTGATAATGTTTGATGCCTTATAAGATGACAAGAAAATTCTGGCTGCAAAAATCACTATTTTGGGGATGTCTTACATCATGTGCTGTGATATATGTACACATACAGGCTTTGAGACTGGTGTGCCCATCCTCCCGTGACTGTGATGATAGCAGCAGAGTTGCAAAAATATAAATGACAGCAGAACTGGGTCACTATTTTATCCCTTAAGAAACTGTTTTGTCTTCATTATCTACAGGAAAGATGCTTTGTGATTAGGCCATTAGGTTAGTGACTTGAGATCCGGATTCAGTTCCTGGTTCTGTTATGCCTTGGTCTCTTCAGCTTCAGGTCTCCAACTGTAAATTTGAAATAGTGAGACTTCCTTTTTCTTAAGATTTATCTGCTTACTTTATAAAGATCCTTCTAGCATAAGAAGGTCATGATTTTAGGTAGGCTTTCTGGACACAACTGCCTTAAAACAGTAAATCATTTAATGCAAACCATTCACTCATGAGACAAAGAATAAGCTCAAATTATGTTAAAGGCATAACTCATGTTTTCTGCCTGAAACATGCAGAAGTTGGCATGATTTCAAAGACAGCAGCTTCTGCCTAGCTATAGAATTTACCTCGCCCTGGAAAAATATATTCTTCCTATAAATCTGGACCCACCATCTTTTTAAGCATGATGAGCATTATGGGCAATTACAGGCTAAAATTCTGAAAGTAGGAAATCTGATTGGTTAGACTCTACACTCACATGTTAACTAGAATAGCAGAATAGCCTCTGTCTCATCTGTGTGTAAGTACCTCATTTACTACTTGAAACCAAATATTATTAACTGAATAGTGGCTTTTTTTTCTGAATGTTGGGGTGGAATTTTATACAAGAGAGGATTCTTTTAGAAGTCTAATTAAAGAAAATCAGAAAGGACTTCAGAGTATTAACACTACTGACTATAAACCTATTTCTCCTCCTGTTACAGACAGCAACTTATATATCCACATTTCAGGAGACTCACTGAATCTATAAACAATATCTTCCGTTCTGACAACAGATGTCATTCTGGCAGTCAGTAAAAGCTGGAAGGGAACAAAATAACTGAGCATTTCCACCAATCCCTTTTCCCTTTATTGGGAACATCCTAAATATTAACTTATGATTAACAAGGTAGATTTAACCATTTAAAAGGGTTGTACTGCTCTGTTGATTGATTGGCAATGAATATGACAGTAGTTGTACCCAGGAATTATGTAATTCCTGCAGCCGTGCTGGGAGATCATACTGCAGTTTTGTTTTGTTTTGTTTTGGAGAAAAATGAGGCATATAGTAGTTAAAGATACTGTAATTACCACATAGCAAATCACAAACCATCTGAAGTGAAGATCAATGAAACTCTCTTGCAAAATATAGTGTTAAGTTCCTTAGATTACATGACTTGTTAAAGAATAAAATCTGTCTGCTAATCATTGCAGGTTATAGAGAGCTGACAGCTGTTACAGAAGAAAATGTTTATTCCTATTCCATTAGAGGTTTATAATATTTATTTAGAATACTAGAAAATATCCAGCAGATCTTATTTAAGGTGAAATTATTCATAAAATGTATTAATTTTTAAGATTCTGTCTTCCATTCAGCTGCTTCACAAGCCATAGAATTTCTTGTCTTAGCTTTTAGAAAGAAATACTCAATTGACACAGAAACATGTGTCTCAAAAATGCAAATAGGATTCATGGTGTAGTCAAGTGTGTGGTGGTTTATCACCCTCAGAAGCTTCCAGGTCTTCAATGCTTTTGTCTGTTATGTTGTAATTTCATACCAAGCATTTATTTGACCTAAGTTCTTCCAGACAGTTGTCAAATCAGCTTAATTCAGGAATTGTATCACTTCAATGATTGCTTTTCAGACCTCGAACAACCTTTGTTGGACTTGCCTGATTCTTTTGTATTGCATCTCCTTTAAATTTTAGTTGTTACAATTAGAATTTTGGGAATGGCGTCTGCAGGAGCATAGGCCAGTAGATCTATCTGTTGCTGTGCCTGCCTTCATGTAGATCTAACTTCTGTTGTTAAATGTGTTGTAATTTTGGTTGAGGCATCATCTCACCCGTTGACCAAGTAGCTCTTTCTCTTGTTCATGTCCTGTGTTTTTCTAAGATGTGCTCCAGAGGTTCAGGTTGCTCCATGGCTAATGCTTTAAAAATCATGATTGGAATGATCAGATAAAAGAGGTCTGGAACTGTTTCATTTTTTTAGCTGCTGTTTTAATACTTCCCTTCTTGTAGTTGGAATATAAAGTATTATTATGAATACATCATCCAGAAATATCTGTCAGTTCTGATTTTTTCCCCTCTATGTCTACCATTGTTGCTATTAATACAGCAGTGCTTAGAGATAGAGCAGAACTGGAGCACCACTGCACTGTGCACAAGATAAGTGCAAACCATCATTTTCTGCAGCTTGCAGTCAAGAATGGTGAGAGGTATAGCAGAAGGATAGAAACTGAGGAGAAAAAGGCAAAGAATTGGTATAAATAACAATAATAATGGACAAGTGATCATAATTACTAAGCTTAGTTCAGATGCTTACCCTTTATGAGAGGCATTCCTGCAGCCAGGGACTCCCTTCCTCATTGCTGACCTGCCCAAAGGATGCTGCTTTGCTTGCTGTGCCTCAGCACAGCTTCTGGGTGCTGCCATGGAAGGTTTAGGTGCTGTGATGCTACAGGGTGTTCATTTTCACCTATCCATGATCCTAAAGCAGCATAAAATTGAGGTAAAGTGTTGAAGTAAGCTAGCATTGAGAAACCAGCTGAAGCAGATCTCCTTGGCTTTCCTCCACAAAGTTTAGCCTGCCAGAAGTTCTGAAAATGAAAAAAACTAGATGGAAATTATGTGGTTTTCATCAACACAGAGAAAACAGAAAAAGGATCCCAAAGGTATACCTGTGGGCAATCCTTTAAAATTTATAATGTCACTTTTCAAAGTATTTTTTAATCATCTCTTGGCTTTTATTTCTTTGTGTTAGGAAATACAGTTGTTCATACTGAGGCTGCAGAAGTGAAGATAGTAATGATTTAAGGATATTCCTATTGCAGCATGGAAGCAAAACTCAGCAGGTTTAATTTAGACCATATAATCTAGCATTAAATCACAAATATTTTGTACATTATAGAGGCAATCCCAGCAATGTGGAATAGAGCAATGCTTTCTATTTTTAAATGTTTGTGAATTTCTTTTTTCACAAATTTGGAGAGTTGAATGAGTGGCTGAGCTTTTAGAATGCATAAAATTACAAATTACCAAAACATAAACTGAGCAAAATTATGTGATAGGAAGGAGAAATAATTTTTAAAAGCCAAGAGAAAGGAAAACAGAAGTAAAAGGAGCTACAGGTATGAAAAGTGGTGTGACATACTACAGTTTTTTTCTTGCTTGCTAGAAGGGACCTACAGTATCATCTACTCCTACTGCCTGACAAAGCATGAGAAAACAGAAGGAAATGTTACCTTATTTGAAAAAGAGAATGAGCTTCTAAAGCCTGTAGTGACCATGCACTTTGTGTAGTCCTCATATTTGAGCCTTTTTCTGGTTCCCTGCTAATTCATCAACATTGGTATTGTACCACTGGTCTGCAACACTGGAAGCCACATTCCAATACCAGTATAACCAGGGACATGTGAAAACTGTTTCTTACTTGCCATATCCCATTTTTGATATAAGCACAACAATACAATAAAACCTCATATTGCTTATTCACTGTGACCAGTAAATATTTCTGTCACTACCTTCCAGTGTGTTGTTTCCCTGTATTTCGCTGCAGACTGAACAGCCTGTTATTCCATGTGTAACTTTACATTCCTTTGTATTAAAATGTCTCTTTGAGTTAATGAATTTTACCAAACACTCCAAACACACTGCTTTTTATAACTTTGTCTCTTCATTATTTAGTTCCCCTCAGTCCTGATTGCATCAGCAAATGTTATCACCAGTAATCTCATCTTTATTTCTCAAGTCCACTGAAGTTTTTGGCCATGTCAGACTTGGTAATGATTGCTAAAAATGCCACTAGCAAAACACCCCTAATGAATCATAAATCTCTGAAAAACTAGATTTGACTTTCATATTGTTTAACATTTGCTTTTAAATCATTCTTATTTGTGTTTTGTAATTCCTTTCAAAAACTGTAACGTTTTCATAGTTATCTTTGTCAGCTTAACTGGTAACCTCATCAAGAAGTGAAACCATATTTCTTTGCCAGAATCTGATCCTCAGCAAAACTATGTCAACTTACTGTTTATCAGATTATTTTTATTAGCTTTTCCAATATTTCTTCCAAGACACTTTGGTCTGGGTTTTCAGCATGGATGCAAGTGCAGCAGTCAGCTAGCTCCTCTAAGATTCCAACATTCAATTAGAAATTAATCTGCTGAGATCCAATATTGCTCCAACTCTTTTGGAACCCTTGGCCACATTATGCAGATTCCCTTATGTAAAAAGAAAACAAGCAATGATTACTTTTCAACTGGCACTTTGCACTTACTGAAGAAATCAAAAAGTGTTTTTTATCTGACTGGAGAGAGTTATCCTATTTCCTTCTTAGTGCAGAAGAAATAATGAACATTTCTGATGTGCTTCCTTTGGTAGCCTGCAAACTTATTGCCTTTTAGGTAGATACTGCTATTCTTACTAGAGTTTCTTTTGTCAAAAAAAATAAACTTGTCTTTACTGAATAGATTTTTTTCCTCACTTTTTATGTTTGTTGCGTGTTGTTTTTCTAATTGTCCCTTTCAACAGCTGTCTTTAAAAAGTCTAAACAAGCTTATTGATCAAAAACTCTTTTTAAAATACAGTAAATAAGATTTAAAACCTGGATTTTTTTTTCTAATAAACTTTTGAAATAAATCCTCAATTTTTTACTCAAAAAACTCTATTTGGGGAAAAAAATCTTTCTAACCATCAAATACAAATATAAACATTTGTGTTTTATTTACTTTTTAAGACTGTAGTAGTTGGCTGCAGTCACTGGTCCTGTGGAACTTCCAGTTTGCTGTTTGGTAATAAATTCGTCTTTCTTTGTTATGCTGAGACTAAACTAGAGATCCTCACTGTTGAATGCAGTAAAAGAGAGAGAGAAATTATAATCTGTAGCTTCTGAAATCATAAATAATTTACTGTAGAGTACCAGGAATCTTATAGAATGTGTATGTCCACAAATACTGGAGTATTTTTCTTTTTTTTGTACACTACAATGAAATGCATAATGAAGGTTGACTTGTTGGTCTGTAAGAAAACAAAGCAAAAATATTCCCTCCCCTGGGCATTTTTCATTATCACAGTGATCCATCCATATGTGCCTTAGGATCTGAGATTCTGAGCACTGCAAAACAGAGAAACCCTGTTTATTTTTACTAATAATATTTCACTATTAAACCAGATAATACATTTGATTTTTTCACTGAATATTAGTATTTTGAATTAAGATAGTTCTTAGAAACTGGGCATGAAGATTTGCTCATATGTTTTTATATGGTTTATATATAGTAGAACTACTTAATTTAAAATTCTTCTATTTTCAGAAAATATAATTGCCATCTGTTTATAAACAAAAACAAAATAATTCCTATGCTGAGATGTTACAATTTTTGCCTACCATTTAACTTAATAAATTCAGAGCAGTTTAAAAAAGGAGAGGATCAAATCCTCCCTTTCATAGCTAATGTTTGCATTCACTGAAATACTTTATACAGTTCTGATTTTGTAAGGTGCATTTTTTGCTTAATTACTGGCCAGTGCTCTACACTTTACTGCAGTTGCATCTGTATTCTGGCTAACTGCTACGTTTGTAGTACCACAGGAGATAGAAGTTTTATATTATTTAATTCCAGCTCCAGGAGATGTCTAAAAAGGTGCCTGAATCTTCTTCATAGTTGGGTATAGTTACGGTTTATGTCAATGTTTGTACGTTTTCCTATGTTAAAATACCCTTAGAATAAGGCTTATTGTCTTCAGCAGCTACAGAGAAACAGAGGTTGGTAGGAGCCCAGGAAAGTCAAGACTTGACTTATTTTGGACCCTGCTTCGATGTTTCCAAAGTGTGTCCCATGGAGAATGCCATCTCAAAGTCACCTTTTTCTGATTGTGAAAACTCCACACCTGTAAAACATTCCTTCTCTAGAAAGGTGCAGCAAAGGTGCTATTTTTGAGACACAAAAGAGTGAAATTATTTGCAAGTTGTGAATGGGGGGATGTCCCTAACCATACATGCATTATGTTATATTTTTTATTTGGGTTTGTTTCAGTAGGGAAGGGTTTGCAATTTATATATTAACTGGTAGTCATAAGATACCCAGTTTTGGAGTTGTTGAGTAGATAAAGAGCTATCACTGGTTATTTCCTCATGCAGATAGAACCCAGAAATATTAAAATACTGTTGCAGCTGTAAATCATTTGTCTCAAATCTTTTTTGCTGCCAAATTAAGAAGGTAACATTTGTTAGTGTCAGAAATATGCAGTGGTGGTAGTTAAGTTAGAGTAAGTTAGTTACTGCATTTACTCTAAAAAGGGCCAAGTGAGTTAATAATTATACTGAGAATTTTTATTTTTAGGTCCCTAAGATTTTATTAAAATACATTGTAGTAATGCTCATGTCATCAAGGATTTTAATACTTTTAAAGGGACAACTGTTAAGATTTCTATGCTTAAAATCTCTTTTCTCCTTGTTTCCAGAACTTGTATGTCATTCAGACACATCTGAGCAAATGAATTATTTTTGTGTTTGTTTAAAAATATTAATATTATTAGCAAACTGCTTCGTTATCATGGTGAGTTTAGTACAGCATACACATATCTGGTATGTGTTTGTGTTAAAGGCATGAGTCTGTATTTGTAAGGGGTATGTTTTGCTTAGTACCAAATACTGATTTTGCTTATGAATAGTAGGGGAGTGGATCTTAAAAAAATAGAAAGGTTCATTTTCATAATTCTCTACATTGCCAGGCTTTACAGATGCCTGGCTTTGTAAATGCTTGATTGGATAAAAATAGTCAATACTGCTACCAAGTATTTCATTTTAGTCTAGCCTTAAGATACTGTGTCACTTGCATTGAAATTTTTGTATCTGTGGAAAGGGATTAAGTAACCATAAATCTTTGGTGCAGAAAATACCACATGAATATTTTTCTTTGATCTTGCAGCGTTCCTGTTCCAGTAGTCAGTCTAGAGAAAATTCCTAACCTAGTGAAGGCAGATGGTGCCAATGTTAAAATGAATTCTGCAACCACTACCACCATCACTTCCTCCTCAGCTTCTTCATCCACCATACCTGCACCAACTTTGGTTAAATCTGGTTTGACATCCAAGTCAGTGCCACCATCACCAGAAAAGATTCTGAACGGCAAAGGAATTGTAGCTCCATCAATAGACAAGAAACACCAAAATGGCACTAAAAGCAGTAACAAGCCTTACAAAAGACTTTCAGGTAAGTGATGTTGTAATTCACCTTTTGTGGTAGTCTGTTTTTCTTTGTTAATGCTTCTATAGCTCATAATGCAGCTAATAAAATGCTGGGTTTGGTTTGATTTTTTTTTTACTGTGAGATGCCGGGTTGCACGTATGAAAATGAAAGCTTTCACACTTTCAGCATGTGTAAAGTATTTTCAAAGTACACATTCTGTTTAGCTTGAAATTGCTGATCAACAGGCCAAATACAAATTTTTAAGGAAGCAGATTCATTAAAATGGAAAGGCAGAAGACTTCTTCATGCCGTTATGGGATTTGAGTCTGTTTACAACAAAGGAAAATGTGCCTTGGTTGGGTGACTTTAGTTCAGTCATGATCAGGTTGAACAGGTTTAAAATATTGGTTTATCCTCCAAGCCATTATTTTTTTAAAGACTTTTTTTTTTGTTTTGTTTGTTTTAGATATGAGAAAATTCTTAAGGAGATACGGGAAATGCTGGAGAGGTGTTAAAAGTCATAATTTCCCTTAACCCCTCTCTGCCTGCAATTCACATGACTGACGATGTTTCTAGCATGAGGATCTTGATCTTTCTCAGGAGGACAGGACAGTGGAGTTGAGAAAATTACATTAAATGGGAAATGCCCTGGATGGCCTCAGGCAGCGTAATTTTGAGGATGTCGGTCCCTGTCCAAACCTGCCACCAAAGCACAGAACACCACATTGTGGGAGGGCATAGGCTCTGTTAGAAAGATTGCCATCCACTGGGAGAAAGAATTATTTTCCATGGAGTTCCCTAGAGGTGACCCGTGCCAGCTGTTGGGCAGCAAGGAGAGAATTTGCCCCTGAAAGCAGAAAGCAGATTTTTGCTTTGAATGAAAGGAAACAAAGTGTTTGGAGGGTTTTTATTTTATGGGTTTTTTTAAAGCAAAAGTAACTGACTGAAGTTTACGGCTGAAGAAGCTGTGCAGGGTCTATTCATCAGCTGGCAGTACTTTGTGACTCGGGCAGGAACTTCTTGTGTGCACTGAAAGGCTAATTTTGCTAATGGCAGCATGGTCCGCATTAGATCGTCACTTTGGCACAAAGTTAGTTCACATGATTTCTGAATGTGCACTATGAACCAGTATAACTTGTACAAGATAAATGCTTTCATTTCTAGTTAATGAGTGTGTCCTATTTTTTGCCTGAATATCAGGTTTATTTTTTTCATTTTCTCAGATTTGGCAGTTAGCCTATGGTACTGCTACCTTGGCTGAATTTCAGACCAGTGTGAGGTGTTTGCTAGGGCTGTGTGGGGCATGGAATAATGCCATTGCCTGAAAGGATTCAGTACACTGATTGCTTTCTTAACTAGCTAAAGGTGGCATATAAGAAAACAGAATCGTTGTTCATTTATAGCTTTTCACAACATGAAAAAATGTTACAAGAGAGTCGCTAAAGATTAGGCTTTAACCCTTACATTTCATTTTTTAAGTAATTTCACTTATTAAGATCCAATATATTATTGTAATAAAAACACTCCACATTTTACAGTTAATTTAGAATATTGCTTCCTTTTAACCTATTATTTCCTGCAATGGTTTAGATACTGAATTTAGCTAATTTAGTTAATCAAAATTCCTCCTTGAGCAGTTGAAGCTGTTAGTGGTTTTCCTCATGTCGCCACTTACCACTGCAGGGCTGTGGGTGATACTTGTACAATTTTGTGCAAGTGCTTGCAGAAATGTGTTCATAAAGGAGAATTAGTTCTGTAGATCCTTCCTACAGCTTGCTGGGTTTTTTTGTGGAGGTGGCTCTGGCATTATTCTTTCTCTAAGCTCTGACTTGCAGTGTCTTCTAGGCTAGGGAACATGGTAGAAATTTCTGCACAAGACTGATTGAGTACCTGGATAGGCATGTGTTTACTTTTATATAGTTTATATAGTTTTATATAGTTAACAAATACACAGAACAACTCCTCTGTCATGATCAGATTTGTGATCTGTTCTGTCTTACTTCCATTGCCTTGAGTACTGATGCAGCAACACAATAATTTAGGGATTATGCAAATCATAGAAGTCCTGAGAGCATTGGAGATGAATTGCCTGTGTCACTATGATGTATTCCTCTCCATTATTATACAGGACTGTGCAAAGGCTGAGAAGAGGATTTTGGAAGGTCAATGAGATGATTATTTGAGATATCCCATAATTTCATTCATTTCACATGAAAAGCATGAAAATGCAGCTAAGGGATTTAGGTTCCCCTCAGTCTGCTGCCCTAGAGCTGTACGGGTGTTAATTTTTGAAGCTCCCTTATAAGTTTGGCCAGTTTGCATCTGTTTCCTTCCCTTTTTAGCAACCTCTGCTGTCTCTCACACCATTTCCCTGATTGTGATTGAAGTTTGTTTTTTTCTTTGCTGAGAGCTGGTGTTTGTGTGATGAATGAACCTGCCCTCTTTTCAGGAGCACTGTCCTTGTTGAGAGAGAGGAAATAGCTTGTGGAACCACAAAAGACAGTCTGTAGCTGCCCAGCATAAGTGGATCAGTATTTCCTAGTAGCAAAAATTTTTTTTTTTCCTAAATCTTCCTTGGTTCTTGTTCTCTTTGGGATGACATTAAAGAGTACAGATGTCCAGCTTATGCCAAGAAAAAACTGTTCTGTTGCAAACAGAAGTTTATGACAGTTCAGTTTTGGCCCTTGCTCTTCTCTTGTTGAGGTTATAGGAAATGCTCTTCACTTTGTCCACTGAGCATGGAGAAGTGGAATCCATTCCAGAAAAGCAGCTTTCTTAAGCTGTGCCTGTGCACAGGGGGCACACACACTCCACATTTCCTAACACAATAGTCAAAAGCTGCATTTTGTTATTGATAAGAAGGTGGTAAGTTTCATGTAGTGTGTTACCCAAACAAGGCATGTCTGTAGCTGGCAATTAGATGTTCATGATTTCTCTGGAGCAGCCATAGATGCTTCAGCCAGGAGAAGTGGTTTCCTCTTTGTTCAGTATTTTCTGTTTCTCAAATTCTCTATTCCCAAAATAATATGGGAAACCATATTATTTTGTTGTTCAGTTAATGGCAGAGGCTTCCACTCTTTCCTCTTACAACTCCTTATGTTGATTTTATCTGTATATGTTTTCCTAATAGCTGGCTTTGCTATAATCAGTCCTACAAGTCTTGGTTGGTTGGGCCACTTACTGACAAGTACCAATCTGGAGCACTTCTGATTTTTGAAGTGTTTCCCTGTTGGTCCGAACCAGTCCTTGCTTGGTGACTTTCAGAACACATTCCCTAGCCTCATAATTGCCTTCAGGACTTTTCATTTGAAGGTGTATTTATTAGCCCATATTGTCTCTTTAGTTTGTTTTTTCAATTTGCATTGAAGGTTTTAGGTGGGTCATTCAGGAAACTATATGAGGAATATCTAACACTCAAACCCTAGGAGTAACTAGCTCCTTTGGTTCATGAACATGTGTTTTCATCTATTAAGTAGAAAAAAATAGTTATTATATTGAGTCATACACAGCTACTTTTGTATTTCTGTTGTGTTGTAAATACTGAAGAAACTACAACTACCTATAACGTATTTCAGTCCCTTTATAGATTTCACCAAAAAAAATCTGTGCCACCTGGTTTTTCCAAGCTCACTTTTTTGTATGGCTCTGCTAATAGGTTCATAATGTAACCATTTAATGTTTGCATAAGCATTTTTAGGTCCAGATAACAGAATACATAAAACTGCTAGAAATTGTGATATCTGGAGGCTAGTTGCTGTCTAACATAAGCTACTTGTCCTTACTTTTCATTTTCCAGCTGTTCTACTTGCTGTGATGCTGTCCTAACAGTGTTACACAGCTGTGAATCACTGTCTTCCTCTTAGCTCCCATTTGTTTGTTTATAAAGAATTTTTAAATCCTCTGATTAAATGGTGTATTTGAGTACAGGATGTTTGTTGTATCTGAATGTAACACCACTGCAAGTTAAAATAGGATTTGGCAAATAGTTTGTATTCTGCTACCAAACAAAAGCAAACCAGTCTGCCAATTACACCATAATTCATCAAGGTGTATGAAGGTAATGACAGAGGGTTTTGATGGCATAAACTAAAAAGTGTATATCCATAGTTTTGTTACATCTCGTAGTGCAAACCCTAAAATTATATTAACATAACCTAAAGGAGGTGATGTTATCTGTGGTATAGAAATACTAGAATATTAATGAAATTAAATATGCAGATACAGCATATTAAACATTAATGCCCTTTTAATGTTAATCATGAGTAGAACTCATGTAAATGCCTTTTTTCATAATCTCAGCAAACTTTAAATTCCATCCCTCCCTTCATGAGGGGAAATAAAAACTAACATACATGTTATTTTTATAAATATTTGGGGGACAGGTTTAGATAAATTTTATTTTTAAAATGCCACCAGTAATCAACCATGGGTTGTTTTCTAGAGTTTCTAAGTATGTCAGAGAAATGATGTTTAAAGCACTTGCGATACCATTTTTGTCTTAGCCCAGCTCTGGGGCCAGAACTGCAAATGCTGTATTTTATGGCCTTGGAGGAAGCCAAAATTAGAGAGGGAACTGAAGTCACAGGGGTTTGGCTTGGTGCTTTGTTTGGGCCACTCCACTGTAAGCAGACTTATTTCCATGAAGTCTTTGGCTGAAATCCTGCTCTAAATGGTTTTAAACATGCAAAGGCAAAAAAATGCACATCTATATGAGTGATGCATATAGCACTTACGGGATGCTGGGGTTGGGATTAGTGGTTCAGGTTGAACCTGATTAAATGAAATTCTAACATTATAAGCTACTCCAGTTAAAACTTCTGTAATAATCTATTTTTTCTCATTTCCCATTCTCCCATCAAACAGAAAGAGAATTTGACCCAAATAAGCACTGTGGAGTACTGGATCCTGAAACAAAGAAACCTTGCACAAGATCACTCACCTGCAAGGTATTTTTCTTAGAAGATAAAATATCAGATGCTTTGTTATAGTTTAAATCCTACCACAGTAGTTTGAGAGATCATACCTGCTCCTGTCTTACAGACAATGGGTATGGTATTCAGGCGCTGTCTTCAGGTAATTCTTTTGTGTAATTCTGTTTCTTTGAATCAGAGCATCTGCATTATTCCACTGATATTTCTAAAAAGATTTTTTTTCTTGTCATTTTATTATGCAAAAAGCATTACTGTTTCATGTAGAAGCCCAAGTGTTATTTTAAATGCTTGGGTTTTGGTTCATGTGTGCAACAATGTTGAAGTATAGTCAGTTTTTAGTAAAAAAAATTACCATATTTTTGTATAATAAATTACTTGGAGGCTGCCCTTGTGATAGTAATAACTCCCGTGTCAAAAAGTAGCTGCAATGTGAGACATTTCTAATGAACATTTGTATGTGTATGTTCTGCCTGTCAGTAGGGATGATCAGCTAAATTTGCTTTTAAATGTATTCATGTTTTACAATCCAATGAAATCAGCTTTTCATTGTAAGCTAAAAGCTACAATGATTTTCCTAATATCTTAAAATCACTAGAATTCTATTTTCCATCTCAGAAAAGGTAAGTCAATAGTCTCTTTTATATAAAAATTGTAGCAAAAAGTAATTTTAGCCTTGTTGGCATTTCTTAAGAATGACTTTATAAATTATCAAAGATAATGTGGAATAGCAGCTTTATTTCCATAACTGTGGCTAAAGTTGTTTGAAGTAGATTTTGTCTTTTAGAGTAGTGGTGTATCAGAAGTATAGAGGACTCATAAACAATGTCATGCACACACAAATGCTTTTTAACCACCCTATTTTTAGACTCATTCACTTAATCATCGACGAGCAGTTCCAGGCCGTAAAAAACAGTTTGACATCCTTCTAGCTGAACACAAAGCTCGATCCAGGGAAAAAGAAGTTGCAAAAGACAAAGAGCATCCACCATCTGCAAGGGAAAGCTATCAGAGCCAGCCCACACCAGCACAAGACTCTCTGTCAGGATCCTCAGTGAACTCTGGGCAAGAATCTAAAGTAACATCTCCTGCGAAATCTAGACCACCAAATTCTGTACTTCCAAGGTAAGCAGTTCTCCAGTGTGGAATGTTGCATTCTGTTGCATTCTTATGTTAACCAAACTCTGTCCATGGTAGTCTCTGATCTAACTGGGAATGAGGAAAGGAATAGTGTCCACCTTTGGCTCAGAATCTCAGACTAACAGCATTTTTTTGCTAAAATGGTCAGTAATAATTAGGAAAGATTATATTCAAGTCATTCAGTCGCATTTGAGAATAAAAATCTGTTTACATGAATCAGTGTAGGTAGTAGTGGTAAAATTCTGCACATTTATATAGAATTTTTCTCCAGAAATACTTTGCTAATTACATCAATGGAATTGTCATAAAAAAGGTAATTTAGTGTTGATTTAAAACTACTGATATGAAACCATCCATAGCATATCTTTCCTTGTTTTGAAGATTTTTCTTAGAAAGGACAAAAACAGTCTTCAGAAAGACAATAAAAACTTCTGAAGGCATCCTTTTGCAAAAAACAATGTGAGGTATTTGATCTACTGAATTCTAGTTATCCTCTGGAAAATTTCACATCTGTTTTGTTTATTTGTAGGATTTTTTGGTACTAATTTTGGCTGGCGTGCATAGAGCTAAATTAGTTGGCTCTGTTCATATTTATATTTTTACATCATTCATTTCTTTGCAGAAACCTTGGTCCTTGGGTGGTCATTTTGGGACTTTTGTACTACAATAGTCCCTGTTTCAAAGAGATATTTCTTGTATTTGATATCTCAGGTCTTACAGAGACAGCTGTTTCTAATGTTTTCTGTGGGGGCACCAAGCCTGAATGAAGTTTCATTCCTACTGTGGCAGAGGTGGGAGGGTTTGAATGAAAAGAAAATTAAAGGATACCCACTGATGAATTGGTGCTTCTCTGCCTAATATTTTAAAAGCAGTGACCTTACACCGTCCTTCCATAGAGAGGAGCACAGACAGACAGGTAGAGATGGGGTTTAGTAGGTGTTACAGTCAAAGTAGCTAAACTGAAGTGCAATTCCATGAGAGTCAGCTGCAGAAGTTGCAGAGGTAGCAGTACTGGAGGAGGAGGATTTGAGCAGTCAGACACAGTGTGAGTCCTGTGCTGATGCCATTGGTGAGCAATCCCTGTACAGGTCAGGAGAGGGCTCCTGTCTGCAGGCTCGGGACTGCTCTGTCCTGAGTGCATGAATTTGTGAGGCTGGAAAGGGTCATCTACAGATTTTGCCCAGTGTGGACATCTCCAGCCTCAGAGCTCTCCAAACATACTTGGTTGTACAGACTGTAATTGAGAGCCTTTTCCACCCCCACTTCTAATCTAATTGTTTTCAAACTACTTTTGAAAGGCAGGGCACCGTCATATCCTGTGATGCAAAGACATTCCTACTGTGTTTTATTGCATTTTAGACAAAGGTAAAGAAAACCTATATGCTGTGAGGAGTTCTCCCAGTAACTTCACTCACTAATCTGCCTCTAGAAGGGAGTCAGCTAAACACTCCTGTATTTAGTACACTCATTTTAGCAAGATTTTTGTAACTGGATCCTTAGGATTAATCAAGTAGCAGAGTAATGGTTCAGCGTAAGAAGATTTTGTATACCTGATTTTTATTTGTGTTTTAAATATACTTTGTCTCTCTCAAGATCTGAAATCCAACTTCATGACAAATTTAAAATTTCAGGCAATAGAAGGGTGCTTCTGTTAACATTAACTTGATGACAACTTCACAATATAATTCTGACAAGACCAAATGTCAGCTGTTTAGTGTCTTTCACTGTCCTTGTTTACATTTGATCATTTCTGGCATCATTTGCTTTGATGCTTGATGCCAGCAGGTAGGTTTATAGAGCCTTTGAATGCTGGTGATTTAAATGTATATTCTCCTTCTAGACCATCATCTGCAAATAGCATAAACAGCAACAGTTCTTCAAACCACAGTGGGTATGTACCAGAACTGCCACTGCCTTCCATGGGAGGAGATACCACAAGCAGATTGTCCAGTGATGAAGGAGAAGCGGATGGAGCTGAAGAATCTGAGAAATTAGACTGTCATTTTTCTGGACACCATCCCAGACCTCTTGGGGTATGTGTCAGTCTCTGGCATGCCTTGCCATTGTTCTTGCATAATTAGGGAGGGGAGAACAAATAAGTGATTTAATAAGAAGGTAAGGAATGAAGACCTTACATTCTGAGAACTGTTTCTAAAGAGAAAAAAATACATTCAACAGAAAGGGGTAAGGATGTGATAAGGTAGGAGGAGATCACTGGTCAGTACACATGATACATTGATGTAGGACAAGATGGGCAGCAGAAAATCAGAAGTTCTATTTTTAGATTGTCCTCTCAGTAGACCTCAAATTGGGTGTAGTTCTGCTAAACAGAGGAAAGTTGCATTGCTTTAAATGTGACATGAGCAGATGTTCTTGGTTGTTGCAGTTCTTACAAAACTGTACCTTGCAGTTGGTGGCAGAAGGCTATACAGTCCTCCATTCATTTTTGTAGTCTGATTTAAAGCAGTAATTAAATGTCATTTATGTGAGTGTATGTGGACTTAGAAACTATTGCTTCATGCACTCAAAATGGAAAGGCTCTGGTGGTGGCTCAAGGATGTTTAAGCAGCTGGTTTTGTCTTTCTCCTGTGTTAATGAGAAATTTCATTGTACGTAGTAAAAGCTGCTTTGTGATATTATCTCTGCAGTGTGAATTTGTTTACACTGTTCACACCAAAAAGCAGTGGAAGAACACTTGAAGTTCTTAGGAGTTGGTTCTCATAAAAATTGAGCCAAGGAATACACTTATGTGTTTTCCACATGATATGCAGAATAAAACAAACATTTTGATAACTGGTAGCATTGTTTGTATTCTCTAGAGCAAAGGAGAACTTGTTAATGTCAGAGACCAGGAAAAAGTATGACCCAAACATTAAATGACTGTCAGATAAAATCCTGCATTTGGTTCTTGCAGAGAAAATGAGAATTACCATAGTCCACATAATACTAGGATATGCAGAAAGCTTGTATTTCCTTGGTACTATTGTATGCTACTTTGGTTTTGCTGACTGCTTCTCTGTGAATTAAAAACTAAAGGTTCCCTGCATGGGTGCCCACACAATTCAAAAATAATGTAAGTGCAGCCAGTTCTTGTACTTGCCTCAGCAGTGAGGCGTGGCTGTCAATAGCCATTTTGATTTAGGATCCTAGTTCTGTTCAAGGCAAACCCACTGACTCATCTGTTCTCTGAAATCTTAGCATCTCTCAACTGAAGCAGTTGCTGGTAGTGAGACCAGTTCTTAGTCCATATCAGTGTGAAGTCAGAAAAGATAGTGTAAATCACCTCCAGTTCATGCTAAATTGCTGAATTTCATATTCAAGTAGAGTGTTTTCCTTGTAAAGTCCCTCTCCCAGCCAGGTGGTAATAATTGATCGGGGGAAAGTCAGTACCTACTTAAATTGCCTCTTGGTGGTACCCCTGATGTTAGCAGTAGCTCACTGGGAGGTGAGGCTAGTTTATCAACTTAGGTGGTGGTTTTAATTAACCTGTTTTACCTTGTCATGAAACAGACTCAATGAACAATTGCAGTCACCACTTGCTGTCCATTGAGCTGACAAGTGCTTTGAACGGGTGCTCTTTTACCGCATCAGTGCTTCTGCTGTCAGCCAGAATCCGTGTGACTGGGTCCCTTGTATGATGGAGAGTTGTCTTGTTTTTTGAGGATGATTTGTAACAGATTTCTCTACTACAAACATGCATTGTAGCAGTTCTCTGGATCATGTAGATGACTAAGACTGAGCTGAAGCAAGAGCAGATTCCTGATTGTAACATTTCAGTATTGTAGGACTTTTCAGGAAGTTCTCCAGAGAAAGTGGTGCAAGTACTCCTGAGCTCTGCAGAATTCTCTAAATACTACTCCTACAGTTGATCTTCATGCACTGTGAAGAGTGTATCCTGTGTTCTGTTGTAACACCATGGATGATAATTTACTTTTTTTACTGAAATATCAGGAGTTTGTTTATTAAGTGGATACTAAAGATGTTCCCGTTGCACTTTTTTTCCTCTTCAGTTATATTTTTATTGCTGTCCTGCAATTATGAGATTTAAGACACACAGAACAGTGTAACTTGTCTTTTTGAGGCAGTAAGAATGTTTACTTTAAAAGTACCTCAGCAGTTATATTCTTTTTCTGGCACTGATTTTTTAATGAAGTATGAAATATACTTTACACTAAGCTGAAATATTATGCACGTATTTCGTAATTTAAAAAAAAAATGTATTTATGCTGTAGATAATGAAAACCACACTTTAAAACTTTAAAAGAAGCTTTATATTCATGATACAAATTACAGCAGTGTTCCTTGACCTATCAATAAATGTTTCATAATGTAGAAATACATTTCTATAAGCAGCATACCTTTTCTTTCAGTTCTGTTCATATGGCAGTCGCTTAATGGGAAGAGGGTACTATGTCTTTGACAGAAGATGGGACCATTTTCGATTCGCACTCAACTCCATGGTAGAAAAACACTTGAACTCACAGATGTGGAAGTAAGTGGGATTTTTACACTTGGTGGGTAATTTATATTTTTAATTCTGTAAAATTTCTAAATGAAACACTCCATGGCCATTGTTTGTAAAATTACCTCTGTATTAAGGTGTAGCAGTAACGTGTACAAATCTTATCTCCTCTGTTGAGGAATATATGGCCCATTCTCCTAGTCCAATGTAAATTTCTGCCAGAGATTTTTGCTTAGAATGTTATGCCTTTATCATGCCCCTGTATTACCCATTCAGGCTTTCCTGTGCAAGACTTTTGAGTTGTAAGATAAGGAACCTGGTGCACATCTTCTGTGTGTAAGATGGAATATGATAGGTTTTTAATCCATAATGCCCCTACTACCTTTGGGATCTTAAAATTCTGATTGTTACTCACTGTTGAAGCACCTCTCCATCACATATGCAGGTTCCAAGCACTATAGGCTTTGACTACACAGATCCATTGAAGTAAACTGCACTTCTAAAATAGATGTTAATTGTTTTTTTTTAAAAAGTAATTATAAGTTCATGGCACCTGCAGATAGGATGTATTTTTTGGGGATATTCTGCTACAGAATATGCATTTTTCTTCCAATGTAATGATGCTAAAGTGCAGTGTTTCATGTCACTGTTTATTATCAGGACTGTATTATATTCATTGGATGCCAACCATTAGATAAACAAGGTTTGATTTTTATTTAAATATATATTTTTAAGCACTAAAGCTTGGCTTTTCTGACTAACCTGGTAACTTAATGACAATGGTGCCATTGTGCTAGGAGATATAGTTTGGAGATGATTGATTCTGCCATAAAAGGGCCAGTTTCATGTCTGTTCAGAGACTGATCATGCTCAATCTGCTTTGTAATCCATAAACTAGTGTTTGTTACCTTCCACAAATAATAATATTTTAGTTTCCCTATATAGGAAGATTAAAATTTGTTACCTATTGGCATTATCTGTCAGGAGAAAAGATGCTTGGGTATCTGAAAAAACACGTGCCACAACTACTACAAACTAGTACAGAAAACAAAACTTCTACAGTAGTTATTTGGTACCAGAAGTAAACAGGCCTTATCCTGCTCCCACTAAATCTGATTTTAAACGTTTTCCTAAATTTTAGCTGTTTATGTAATCTCTAATACTTTAATGAGCTCCAGCCATACTCACTTGTCTGTATAACACAGGAAGCTGACAGTGCCTAACCCCTGTTTTATTCCTCTCGTCTGACTGACCTTTCCCTGTGCTCCCCAAGCAGAGCTGGGTGTGAGGCTGCTGTGCTATAGCTCTGCAGCTGTGGCCAGAGCTACAGGGGTGCAGGGCCATGTTCTCAGAACTGTAGCATTAACAAAGTACTTTCATCCCTACTTCTCAAAGTATTTTGCAAAGGTGGGTAGAAATTGTTGGCCCTTCTTTAAAAGAAACCTGGAGGACAGCTCTGATAAGCAGCTTTGTTTGCATTGCAAGTGGTAGGACTTCCTCATTTCTGGTGGCATGGCCTGTATGTAATCTCTTATGTAATTGTGCCATAGAGAGTGTTGTGTCCAACAGTTTCCATAGGAGGAATACCTGGAGAGAGCACTTGTAATTAGGATTTCATTTATGGTAAAACAGCACACCCAGGGCTGCTCTTTTATCTGTGAGGGCAAGAGTATGCCTTTAAAAATGGGAAAAGTGTCAGTAGTGAGGGTAAAAAGGGCAGAGTTATGGGGCTATGCAGCTTCTTAGAAAAGAGAAATAGGATTAAACTGTGCTATAAATTTAAGTCTAAATAATAAATAAATAAATTTAAGTCTAAATATGGGAAGAGCTCCCATAATAGTTTTTCAAGAGACATTATGAAGGTCTGGTTCTTTGATAATACCACATTAGATAAAAAAATAGATGATGACTGAATGGAAAGGAATTTGAATACATCTACTAATTTCACAGGCAATATTACTATACTTTCTTCTCAAAAGAGTGTTCAGCTGTTTATAAAGCTTATCAAGCTGTGTTGAATATTTTGTCAATTTTTCAGTATCAGTGAAAATTAATCAATAACTTACCTGTTTAATCCAATCTAACCAGCTCTCAAATGAGCTGTTGGGAATAGCAGTGCAATTGGAAAGGGATGATCTTTCCTCTTTATGCTCAATGATTAAGTGCTTCACAACCCCGCAGACTGGCTCATTAACTACTTTAATGAAGTCTAACCTATGAGTTTAGGTTGATATTGAAACTGTTCTACACTTGAACTTTGAAGCAAAACATATGCAATTAATGAAACTTAGTGACTAGGATAAGTATAGGTGCCAATGTCAGGCATTTTATTTGCCTTTTTTAATTGTTTGGTAAAATAAGAAAAGGAAAAAGAAAATGAAATTTGTAATAATGTGTTTTAATTGTAATACTGTGCACTTAATTGCTGTATATAATTAATAGAATACAATAGGAATCAAAATTATAATGAACTAGGTTTGCCTTTCTGAATAAGTTAATGGAAATTATTTCCTATCTGCATTGTTTGGATGAAATGTTTTATGTATCTCTCTTCTTATTTTTTTCCTTTCTTTCTTTTCTATTTAGGAAAATTCCTCCTGCGGCAGACAGTCCCATGCCTTCTCCAGCAGCACATGTCTCCACTCCTTTTCCAGCATCAGTCTTACAGCCCTTCAGCAACCCCAGTGCAGTGTATATTCCTTCAACACCTATCAGTTCAAGAATCACTTCTTCTTACATAATGACATCAGCCATGTTATCAAATGCAGCCTTTGTGACAACAGCAGAGACAAATTCCATTATGTCACACACCACGGCTTTTCCTCACGTGGCTGCAAGCCTAAGTATCATGGACTCAACTTTTAAGGCGCCATCAGCTGTGTCACCAGTGCCAGCAGTCATCCCTTCCCCATCCCACAAGCCATCCAAAACAAAAACCAGCAAATCCTCAAAAGTGAAAGATCTGTCATCTCGGAGTGATGAGTCTTCAAGTAACAAAAAGAAAAAGCCGCAGTCGTCGTCTTCATCATCGTCATCATCCTCATTATCTTTACAGACATCTTCCTCATCTTCATTTTCAGGGTCCCACAAAAAGAACTGTGTCCTGAACCCCAGTTCAACGTTGAACTCCTATCAGGCGACATCCTCCTATAACAGTGTGTCTGTGCACAATACCAATAATGGAACAAGCCCACTCAGTGCCAAATCGGAGCCCTCAGGACGGACTTCATTGTCAAGTAGTTCAGCAGACTCAGTGAAACACATGAGCATGGTAGTGAGCAGTATTGACTCTTCTAATCTGTCTGTATCTTCTCTCGTGCACCACTCAGGGGACCACTCCCTGGGAGCACATAATGCAGTGTCTTCTCTACCCCTTTCTTTTGACAAATCAGAAGGAAAAAAACGTAAAAACTCTAGTTCTAGTAGCAAAGCCTGTAAAATCACTAAAATGCCTGGTATGAATAGTGTTCATAGAAAGAGCACTGCCAACCTTATTTCTGCGGTGCCAGATCCTACAAGCAGCTCCATCTCTCGGCAGGTAAGGGACTCTTCCAGTTATTTTTTTGCAGATCATGTTTGACTTCCTTGAAATATTTCGTGCTGAAAAGAGAATACCACATTTGCTTCAGAGGGGTTTTCATCACACAGCTTACTTTCTAGGTTAATACAGAAACGTATTTGTATTTGTTTTGTATCCGTCGTAGAAAGATGTTTTCAGAGTTAAAATATTTTTATGAGATTTTTTATTCAATTATTAAAATAGCTATTTGTATCTCTGAAAGTAAAACTGAATGTCCAGAATGGATAAATAATTTTTAGAAAAAAAAAAATTTCTTAATTCTCATCTCCCTGAAATAAATTGTGTTATTGAAACAGGAAGATGAGAGTCAGAATTTCTGTTTATTTCTTTTCCCAAACTTGTTGCTGGTTCATTTCCTAATGTTATGCAAGTCTCTTGATGTCTCTTCTGTAAAACACATCTACCTTTCTCCTGGGGAGAGTCTGAGGTGCCTGACCTCAGATGCTGTTTCCTTCTTGAAACTGGAAAAATTAAGAAATCAGGATCTTAACCAGATGACCTTTAGTGGACATTTGGTTACCTTTTTCAGAGTACATGTGTTCACAGAATATTGAAGTCAATGCAGCAGATTAAGGTTAGACACACTTGTTTCATTGATAGCAACAGAGCTTTGGCTCCTCTTTCAGTGGTGCTATGTAAGGACAAAAGTGTATGTGGAGTATGATCTGGTGGGAAAACTGCCAATACAATCTTTATAATGACCTATTGTTCCATTCTGCTACCGTGTGCAGTGCTGTGCAGTGCACACAGAACAGTGCTTGGCCCTGGCATCTGAAAGACAAAGCCATAGAAATTTGGATACCTCAGAGAGAATCCACAGAAGGTAGCTTAGGAGATTTTTTTTGTTTGTTTTTTTTTGTGACACTCATTTCCTACAGATATAAAAACTAGTGTAATTTAGAAAAGAAGATGGTAAGGGTAAAGCAATCCATAAGTAATAATGGCAGAAATGGGAGAGGAAAAAAGGAATAAATGAATCCTAAAGCTGGTATAGGAGACAGAATGAAGGTCTCAAAGAATGGCCTAGCAGATGTATTTTCTCTTTCGACTTCCAGCAGACGTGCAACAGAGATGACTTGTTTGGCTTTTTAAAATGGGGAGTGGCATTGCCTTTCTATTGTAAGCCTCTTAAATGTGTCCTGCAATCAGAACTGATCTTCAAGTAACTGAAGTCAGCAGGGTTTGCTGTAAATTCTTCCTTCTGTCACATAATCTGAATTTTGAAATGTGCCCAAAAAGATTAAATTGCCCCAAGGTTTAAAGTGTCAAATGGAAAGAAAAAGTAAGTAAGTACAAATTGGTACTTTGGTACAAAGATGGGTAATAGGAGATGGATTGTATCATCTTTTCACAGGACATAGACTGTATCTGTAGCTAGTCAGTATGAGGAAATCTTACAGAGGAGGTTCTGAGTTCAAATTCTGAGCTCCCTCGGGATCAAATCTGTTCCTGTGTGTCATTCCTGTTTCGATTTGAGATATATTTCATCGTGCTGCACAGCAATAGAAGTAAATAAACCATAAGAAATCAATCAGAGGTCTTTGCTGAATATTTATAAAAATGTAATTCTGACTAATATTTTTTAAGTAAGAGGCTAAATATTTGTAAAGAGTGTTACAATATAGAAATATTTAAATATGTTATACATATATATATATGTACGTTATGAGTATATATATATTTGACCAGGTGCATACATACGTATATATGTATGAATATATGTGTGTGTATATATGTAAAAGTTGGTCACACTTTCCTCTTATACTGCTGGTTTTTGGAGCTACAGCAGTAATCAAAAATAGGAGATAAAATGGAGTTAATTATATTTCAGAAGTCAGTCTGGCAGCTAATTGTCTTTGGGACAAGAATACTGTATGCATGTATGATACTGTATAAATGGAATTTGTACCCATTTAACCATATGGGTTACCTATACATACTCTACTTGTGTTTATTTAAGCTCTGGAGAATGCAATACTTAAATTCCCTTTTAAGCTATGCTGTTTGACTTGCTGTGTTCTAGTAATGCAATTACAGTAAAAATCCCACCCAAAAAAATGGTGTGGCTTAAAATCTTGCTCTTATTCCTTCATGTGATAGGGCAAATTGAAGAAACTAAGAACGTAGCAGCGGGTGATAGGCTCAGGTACAGTTTTCTTATTTAATTCAACTCTAGACTGGATAGATAGTAACTGGAAGTGTTAACCATTGGGTTTTGAAGTACACTTCATTTTTAAAAGACAGTGGGGAAAAAAAAAAAGGGATTTGAGTTTTGGCCTCCCCCTTATACTTTTGAAATGGTTTATCCCAAGATATCTGGGAACCTTTCTCTAGTTTCAGAGTGCTGTACTTGTACAGCCTGTGTGACTATTTCTCCATTTAAAAGGAGGAGATGTATTCATTATGAAGGGGTTTATGAATGTTGTAAAGGTGTGTGTAGAGAAGACAGATTTGCAGGTGTGTCCCAATGTTCTGAAGGACCAGGAAAGATAAAAGGTTGTGTGTCTTTAGTCAAGATTTATAGTTAAAGAATGTTATGCACCAAAGAACAGCTGTGACAGGCAAAACAAGCTGAAGGGAGCAGGACAGGCAAAGACCCATCCTTTTAATCTTCAAGCCCATGGGAGCACGTTCAAAACTGCTTGTAAATTAAAACTTTACACATTTATTCTGGATAGAATGTGAACAGAGAACACTGTTTCAAACAATCTCTGAGAAAGAGCATCTGTGGAGAGGAAGAGAGAGGCTACCTTCCACTCTGAATGTGAAATGGCAGAATAATAAACGATGCTGTGGAAGGGAAGGAGAAAGCTGCTCTTGTGAAGGCCCTGCCAGCCAATGCCACAGCCCCACCAAGTCAGTAAGAAACTGGCTACTGCATTTCTCACTGTTCAGGAGACAGGTCCTTGCTACGTCTCCGTCAAAGGATTAATATTATGCTACTTGAAGTCAGTGATTCATAAACAGCTACTCACACTGCAGTCATCTGCCATTTGCAGACAGGTGTCCATGGTTAATTTCTATCAGTCTTGTAACCCCTGAGGAACTACTCCTCTGACTCAACAGCTGTGTCCCTTCTTGTGTCACAACAGAAATACCTACACCATTTTTGCAGGTCATTGTAGAAAAACCTATGACAGGCTGCTCTTGGAGAATGCTGTAAACTCACAAACATTGAAACTAGCAGTTGGAATATTGCAGTATTATAACTAAGTACTTTTAAAATGTATGCATGTGTACTACAATTTACACTCATTCTCAAAGAAATTCTCTGATGCAGTAAATGGATACAAATGCAAATTTGAATCTCTGGAGTTTGGTTCTTGTGATTAATATTTTCTTTATTGATTAATGATATATGGAAAAAAATGGAATAACTTAGGGTGTGCTCTGGTGCTTGGCCACTTGGTTTAAGCTCCCCAGGAGTGGAGAAGGTCTCCTGGGGAGTATCCCATGACCTGGAGCACTCTGTGCTCTCTGAATAGCTGCTCTAAGTGACTCCAGTAACTAGAGAAACCAGTATTACAGTCTAGGGAGGTGGGGGGGTTACAGTTTATATTCCCTCAGCAACTGTTTTGTATGTTATTTTCTGACCTGTAACAGTATTTATGTGCCTTTTAAGACTCTTTAAAGTATACAGGCTCTGAGAGATAATGATGATTCTCTGAAGAGTATCTTTTGCAATGGCAAAATACCTGTGTTCCAAATGCAACACGATTAGTACCACATTACACAGGGAAGGGAAGGCCATTGCCAGCATCTGAATTGAACTGACAACTATGCCTCTCAATACTCCTCAATTAATGTTTTTCAGATTGGAAAAAATAGCAGTGTAGCTTTGTCACAATCCAGTCCTTCGAGTACATCAAACCCAGTACACAACAGACAAGTAAGTTGCTTTTAAAGACGTGTACTTAAGTAGTCTGTAAGCAGTTTTGAAGCATTTTATACTATAAAACCTTAAAATACAATTTCTTTATGAATACAGTTCTTTATAGAAGCTGCCATTCGGTGAACTAATAATAAATTTCTCCTCTCATGTAATTTTTTTCCAGCTATTTTCCTCTCAAAGAATTATGAATTACAAATTTTTTGCTTGTTTTTCACCACCTGTATTACAGCTCAGGTTGGCTCAGGGCTCAGCCAGCTGCTCACTGGCTGTTGCTTTGGTGATAGAGGCTCAGCAGCAGATCTCTGTTGATTTTTCTATCCAACTTCTCATGCTGAGCAAGATGGCACAGCAGAGTCCCCAGACTGGCACAGGAGGGACAGCATTTAAAAATAGGCCAGAAGTAAAGCAGCAAAGGGAGAGCAGAAACAGGCAGTTGGCTATTCAGAGAAACTAATCTGAAAGCATGACTAACCCATGTATAATATGAGCTCTTCTTAAATAGGCTATAATAAATGCTGTAGCTCAGCTTTTTTGATCCAGCCTTCATCTGTCTGGAGGACTGCTACTCTGGTTTATTTTAATATGGCCCCTACTATTTGACTCTCCAAGTTGAGTACTTTGTCAAGAATTTAATATTAAGTTCCTTAGTGTGAAAACATTTCCCACCTCAGCAAGGTATAGTCACAAATAATCCAGAGGATTTTTCTGTATGGCAAGTGTCTTAGAATTCTGTTATGTATTCTGGCTAAATTATGCATGAATAGTTGTTCCAAATGGTTGTGCTGCTTAGTTTCTGCTGTGTAGACACAGGAAAAGAATAGTAATGATAACCCACTACTGTATGCCCATTCAAAAGACTCTGAATCACTCGTTTATTGAGATTACCTGCCAAACAGTAATTTATTTTTTTACTCTCACTGCTGAATGCAAAGTAATATTTGTATAGAAGAACTACTCTGAAAGGAAAAAAGTGGCAAGTTTCTTCATATTTCTAGGGAGTGGCATTTTCCTCTATGACACTCATCCAACTGCCAGTGACAAACTGTTCTGAAGTGCAAAACTGTTTTTGTTTTAATGTCTTGCTCCTGTGTTAGTATAAAATACAATTACCCAGGGAGCAGAACTTGTTGGGATCTGTTGCCTAGATCCCATGGGGAAAACCTGAGAGTACAAAACATTAATTTTGTGTCAGCTCTATGTAAACTGAGATTATTGCAGAGCTTTTCAGCTGCCTGTTTTCATAACTTTATCAAAAATAGAAGTGTTTGCTTGTTTTAAGCCCCACAAACTCTTTATTTTAAAAAATATATTTCTTTCAGTTTGGTAGTTGAATGTGAAGCTCAAAGTACAAATCCAAAAAAAAAATCAACCTGATACTAAATTTTATTATACTTTTTTTTTTCTAAACTTACACAGGATTTTAGTATTTGGAACCATTAATAATGATTCCCTATTTAATGAATGCTTGTCACTGTCAAATCTGAGCTGCTTTGTTGGCGGCTTTTATCTCCAATCTAGCAATTGAAGAGTCTCTAAATAAAATTTCTGTCTTAAACTATGCTGTAATATTTCATTGTAAAGGTGTTAATAATTAGATAACAGTAAGTGGATCTACAAGTATATGCTGTGTCAGTAAAGGTATTATTGAGCTGAGCTCTCTTGTTTTGAATGTTAGTGTTGCCATAACCATGATAGATAATCAGGGAGTCCAAGTGAAGCAAGGTCTGTAGGCAGAGACAATCTCTGCTATGCACCAGGGTTTATAGTTGGAAAAATCTGGCAAGTTTTCATGAATACATCACAACAACAGACTTCTAACAATGCATTTGGAAGCAGAGTTGCAGCTGCCGAGCTAAATGTGCATATGGAGCAGTTCCTCTGGACTGCCTCCGCTGTGTTCCCTGGCCAGGCAGCCTGGCGGAGCTGTCTGCTGGTGCAGAGGGGGAGCCAAAGGGAGGACAAGATTGCTGTTCTCAGGAGAAGAGAGAGGGGTCCATAACTCATCACAGGATTGTGGCTGGGTGAGAATGTGGCATTTGGAAAATTGTGTTGGGCTGTAAACCCAGTCTTGTCTGCACCTGTGACCGCCCGGGCACAGTCCGGCTGGGAGAGCTTCCCGCTGGCCTTCCCAAAGCAGCTGGTCAGAGTGAGAGGACACATGGCAGTGCTGTGAAAGTCACCTGCCACCCATAACTGAGAGTTTCTCTTTACTGAGTTGTGAGCTGAAGGTGGCCTGTAGTTGTTTTGATGTCACAGGAGTAGCTCCTTTTGATCATTAGCTCCATGTGTTGAAGTTCACTCGGGTACTCCCGTGGGACTGATGATGAGAATTGTTGTGGCCCTGTCAGTTCTCTCCCTTTGCATTAAACACCATCAGGTTAAACTCAAATGGATTCTTCTTAATTAATGTGTAATATGAATATTGCTGCCCCTCTTTGAGACCTGAACTAGAGATTGTATACATAAAAACGTGCCTATTTTTCCAACTATTGTTGCTTTAGTAAAAGAAATACTACTTCTCCCTACAAAAGCTACTTGGTCTTTAACAAAAATTAATGGAATTGTAGTTTTACAGTCAAATTATTTGTGCTTGTATGTATTAAAAGTGTATTTTCTCCAGATTTTATTCTTGTTCTAGGTTTTTAACTAATCAAGTCTTTTTGTCTTCATAGTGCTTTTAGGTGCCTGAAAGTGTTAACACTTCAAGACCTCAGTATGCGGTGGTTTTTAAATACTGAGTAACTAGATCATTTTATTAAGGGAAGGTGACAACGTGTATGCTGTGTGAGGATTCCTTGTGCATGAAAACATGCTGTGTAGAGGAAAAGATTCTTCAGAGTTGTCGTCTAATTGCTGCTCTTTATTTGTAACGATAACCAAGTTAATGAACATGAGATTCACCAAAGCTTACTAAAATCAGACCGTCCCAAAAGGAAATATGCCATTTATTCAAAGCAGTTCCTTTTCTTAAAGGTCTAATGTAGTCAGTAAACAGGGAGGAAATTTAGTTCAGGGACTTGAAATAAATTCCTGGTTTGAGTCAGCCACAGACATTATTGAAGTGTTTTATACCAAAAGACATTGTGTGATTTTGAACCTGGCTCTGGTTTCTCTTTTAGAAGACATCAAACCGGACTGGTAGAATAAGGACTCTTCCATAACAAGGAAAAGGAACCAGCCTATAATCTCTAGCTCTCAGCAGCCCTACTCCACAGGGTTTTTCTTTTCTATGTCCTGCAGATGGATTTAATCTTTTATGAATTTGTGGTTTTAAAGAGAATTAAATTTACAGAAAACTGTAATAGTGATTTGTTTAGTTTTTCCACTTGTATTTGCCACTGATCTGTGCGTTCTGCTTGGTTATGTTTCATGCCTTTTAAAGCTGTTAGCGTTGCAATGCTCCCTTTGTTTCCTAACCAGAACACAATGGACATTCCAAAAAAAAAAAAAAATCCAGATCATGATTTGAATTTATTTAAAGGATCTCCAAATTTTTTCATTAAATAAAAATTACAGTAATTCTGTATTTAAGCTTGTCCTATGGATAAAAATTGAGTGCATTTCTTACTAATTTGCAAACAGCTGGGGCACTGCAACTTTAGGGACTAATCCTGATTGGTGCTCTGTACCTACAGCATTTAATAATTTAAGTGGGAGTTCCGAGTGTTCAGCCTCTTCCAGGATCAGGCTCTTAAGGAATCTATCTTCAATCAATGCATAGCAGAATTTTGCACCAAACTGTAATTACTGTTTATCAGGGGGGCCCAATGTGTGAAATCCCCATATCTTGGGGGATTTCCAGACCCTTAAGAACACAGCACTTGATAACTTCAGTGAGCAGTTTGGGTTTGTGAGGACAGGAGTTGAGCAGATTGGCTTGCATTAATAGAATTGCACTGACAGTGTTTCTTATAGGATTACTGAATAATTTTTTAATAAAATATAGATTTTATAATCAGGAAGCCAATACTAGGTACTGGAACAATAGTACAGAGGAGTTAATTTTTATTTCTACAGTGTTAAAAGTGCACTTATATGCTGGTTTATTTACATCTTGGGGAAAGGCGAGAGACTGCAAATAGGGAGATTATTACTACTTTCTTTTTTAAAAAAAGAAGGGTTAAGGCAAATTTTAAGACTAAAAATGTTTAAGCAATTATAAACAAGGCTAGACCCTTTGAAAAAAAGTTTAGAAATATTCTTAAAATAAATTTTTATAGTGTTAATTTTGTAATAATTTATGTTTTGCTATACTTCAGAGCTAACTGACCGGTATAGTTTCAGAAACAGTATGAAACTTAGGAAAGTTTAAGCAATGTTTATATTTTTAAAATGTTCTTTGAATTATGTTTTTATTGTACATTTCTTCAGACTGAAAAATGTGTACATATCTTTGTTATTTTTGCACAATTTTTGTCTTGTTCAGTTTTAGAAGCAGTACTATGTTGATTTTTTTTAATTTATTTTGAGTTATAAAACTGCAGGATTTAAAAAATCTCAGTAACAAAGTCATCCTCTGTAATCAATGAACTGCTATTTCTAGTTGTTGAGGGAAAACAGTGGTTGTGAGATTCAGTGGTTGCTTCTGAGAAACAATGCTAATCAGTGACTGAAGGAGCAATTTTGTAGTTTTAGGAAGCTTTAGCTGTTTCCATGCATCTTTTAATTGGAAAGCTGAATTATGGAGCCTGTCCTTTGAATGCTGCTTAAATTTTATTTTCAACTGGCTTACACCTGACAGCATTTCAGGAAAGTTAAGCACGAAGTAAAATCCCGTGATGTTCATTCATCATCAAAGAATCATTATTTAATTAAATGTATTGGAAATTTTAGCCTGCAAAATGAAATGGAAGTAAACTTTTTGGAAAAAAGTGGATACAAACTGGACCAGCCTATAATGCATTCTTAGTGTAGCATTCACTCGTAGTTCTTTTTCTTCCCCATTTGCCTGAAAACCTTGTGATTTGTTTCCAGCAATAGAGGCTCAGAAGCTTTGGTTGTTACACATACGCAATGCATAGGCCCGTCAGCCATAAAAAGCGACTTGGATAACTTGTATGCCTTCTTTTGTATCGATGTAACAATTGTAAATAGTGCTGATCGACCTTTGTAGAGAATAGTTTATACAGCATATTCTATAATTGCTGATTCTCAGTGAACTATTGTTTAAAAAAAAAGAAGAAAAAAAGAAATTTTTCTATTTACACCTTATATTTTGTTATGCTGTTGACCCATGGCACTTTAACAAAACTCTGTGGGTTTTGCATAGCTGGTCAGTCATGGGATATATTAAATAACTGTTGTTGCACAGAAATGAATTTGCACCTGCTATATTGTGCTTTCCTACTACAGATTTTAGAACCTTTTCCAGAAGACTTTTGACGAAAGCATGTCCAATCATTCTAAGAAAAAAAAAATGCCATACTTGTACAGCCAATTTCTTTTCTACAATCCATATTTTGTAACACTAAGTATTTTCATTCTTTGTCCTGCACCTTTATGTATTAGCAGTATCAAATAGAATTCATTCCATGCTTGTGATAATTGTAAGCAGAATAAATGTCTAAAGTAGGTGTAAATAGTAAATTCTATGGCTTACAGTTTAAAAAAGGAAAACCAGAACAAACATGTATCTGATTGATACTGCCATGGTTCAACACCGGGCCTGGAGATATTCTCTAGTGAGCGATTGTATTTTTTGTTTTTTGCTTTATTATTATTTTTTTTTTGTAACATGGCTTTGTAAATAAAATAATTTATATGTTTGTAAGAAACAGATGGGGTTTGTCATTATTTCTCTTTGCAAAGCAAAAATGGTGTGTATTGCAGGACTGCCCTTTCTCTTCCCAGAGACTGAAATACTCTTTGCAGATGCTCTGCACTGAGAATTCCACGGTAGTTCAAAGGATCTGCCCAGCTTTCTGTACAGGGCTGAATTGCCCTGGGATTATTTTTGGCATTCATGTCTAAAATATTTCTGTATTTACATGTCAAGACATGTGCAGCGATCAGCTACTGAGGTTTTTTGCACTGATAAACCATTTTAAAATTCCTTTGCTTAGCTGAATGCATTTTCTCATTCCTTATCAGTGTAAGAATTAACTTCGTTACAGCTGCTAGATTTAGGAATTCTCACTTCAATGGGCAGTACAAATTTATAACCAGTCTTTTTATCATCGTTAATACTAAAACTGCAGCTCTTATCTAGGCGTTAAGATTCTTGTTCTCTGCAAAGCCTGTTCCAATTACAGATCAAATGAGACTTAAATTGTTCATTGGCTAGACAGCTCTGCAGAGAGGATTGCAGTTTTTTTCTCTTGCAGCCACCCTCTTCTGCAAATCTAGGGAAGATGTACATTTTCATGCTCCTTTTATGAAGTATCTGGAAACTCTCTTGAAGATACTGTAGGGAAGATGCTCACAATTACAGTACCTATTTTAAAAGCAAGCAATTTGGACTGCAAACTGCATTTTTGTGTGCATACAGTCAGAACTGGCAGAGGAGATAGGAAGCTGGGCTGCCTTGCAGGAAAAGGGAATTGAAGGAGAGAAATTTTACCTTCTAGGTAAACAGCTCCTTGTGTGATGTCTTGGAATTTCTGATACCTGTCATGAAAGCAAATCCTGAACTTCCTCTCTACCGTCTAATTAATGCCTTGATCTGAGATACTCTGAGAGACTTGTATTTTGAAAGCTTTTTTTTTATCTTTAGTTTATCTTTTCCACTACAGAAATAATGAGTGTCATGAAGTAGCAGTAGATGCTGAATTTTCATCTGATAAAAGTGGTCCCCATGTATGGCTAAAGAATAATACTCTGTTTATAAGATGCTTTGCTATTTCTTGCAGCTGTTAGAAATCAAAACTACAGCCAAGAAAACAGAATATGGCTGATGTATTAGTTGCTTGCCATCATTGCCTATGGCCAGCAAAGGTTGAAGACCACTGACTTTACTTCCCAAAAATGAATCAGTACTTTTTTAGCTCTTGTGGGTTTGTTGGAATGATCTATAAGCTGTTCACATATTTGGAGTTGGGTTTTCCCTCCATTTTTTGGTTATGCACAAGTATTTTGCTTGTAGCACTCCTCTCCTGCTCGTATTCTCTAACATGTGCTAAATACCAGCAGTTTTAGAGGGAAGCAGATCACACTGTAACTTCTTTCTTCATTGCACTCTCATTTTTATGCTTCTGTTTTTACCATGGAACTATTTATTTTAGAAGAAAGTCATTGCTGTGTGCAAGCAAGATCTGTTTTACTTTTCCAAATCTGTCAGGATTCACAATTGGAAAAAATGCCAACTACTGATTCCAGAAATATTTGGAGGGGAGTCATACAACACATTCAGACTTCAGAACACAAGAATGTTTATTTCATGCAAATTTTTCTATACTGTTTTTACTCCTTGAATACTTCCTCCAAGAAACTATTCAAAGCAAATACAGATCTCTTTTAAAAGATTCTTTCCTAAATAGAAGAAAGCTAAAGCTGATCATTCAGCAGCAGGTCCCAGTCTGCCCTTTGACTGGAAGATCCACAGCAGACAGTGCTAAGCTCTTGTTTTCATTTTGTGATGCACAAATGACACAGGCTGGATTCTTTTGTGTGGGGGTTTTGTTGTTTATGGCTGACCCAAATATATTTAGCTCTAATCTGTGATCTGTTGTCCCTCCAGAAAGGAGAAGTTTTAGGGGAAGTTTGCCAGCAATTATAATCAGGATCCAGGAGAACTTGATTTGAGGGTAAGGACACCAGTAGGGATTTGAGATGGGCCACTACCTTCAGCTGTTCCCTTTGCTGATTTCCCAAACGTGACATATTAAGCTCTGAAATTCAGTCTGGGTTTGATTAACTTGGAGCAGTTACTAACATGGTTGATGTGACACCACAAGGGCAGTTTTTCAGAAAAGCTGTCTATTGTGGACAAAGTGCATTTACAGAATCCACAGGTGTGAAGGCCTTTTGGTGTCAGTACAAAGAATGGCCTGATGAACACGAGTGCAGCCCTGGGAGTCCTGTGTCTGTGTCGGGCTCATTTCCAGCCTGGCCCTACTGAGGCAGCAGGTGAAATCAGGATGAAGGAGACATCACTGCAGAAGAGAAACCATCATCCTTTCCCAGTGGGAAATTTCCTCAGTGCTGATTTGGTGAGCTGTGGCACAGGTGAGTGAGGTCACTACTGAGAAATGACTACACAGGCTCAACCTCTTTGCCTTTCCCACCACAGGTGCAATATATATATATGTATTTTAATATAAATATATAGGTATCTTCCCTCAGCTCTAAGCTGTTCTCAACAGCCTACACAAGAAACCTTCCTCTCTGGTCAGCTCTGCTCTTAAATTGCAATTATTTGCCTTCCTTTTTCTTTAGTTTTCTCTTGTTTTGACCAATAATCAGTTGGAGGGTTTTGTGGTACGGTTTCTTGGACATTTGGGGTTTTTTTTGTTTTTATAATCTTGCTTTGAGCTACTCCTTCTGTGTTACTTTTCTTTAGGATTTGTGTCTGTAACACCAACAAGGGCTCTTCCTGGTAACTCTGCTTTTACAAACACTGACTGAAGTGACTACAGAGCAGATGTGTGGATTTGCAATCAAGTACAGGAAAAGACAGGGGCTCCTCTTCAGAAACACAAACCTTTGGAGATGCACAAGCCATACTTCTGCTTCCTAACTGCATGCCACCTTTTTGTTGCTCAAAATATCTGTTTGAGCTGTGGAATGTCAGAGACACTGAAGCGATGGAGAGGGACCTGTGATCCCTCCCACTCTGTGTAGTGTGAACTCATTCTACAGATACTGCTGGAATAAAAGCATCTGTGCTTTGAAGAGCTATGGGCTTAGAGCCATACTTAAACAACAAAATATACTGTATATATCAAAGATGCAGGCTCCTGCTCAAATAACTTATTTTCTTCCCTTTGCCTTCAGCAGGAGTCCACCATAGTTCCAGGAAATCAGTTTCATGACTTTTCAGCTAACTGAGAAGTGGACAGTTCTGTGACAGTAAAGTCTTCTGATGTCAAACTAGGCATTTTGTGACTTATTCTTACTTCTCCTTGACTCAGGAACAAGAAGTATTTTTGTAATTCCTGATTTATTTTTCCCAATACATGATTTCTGATGACAGGTTTAGCCTTTATTTTGCAGCTGACTGGGGGAAAGGAAAAAAAAAGCCAACATTCACAGCTTAGACTGATGACTATGAGCTCTTGTGGAGGAATGGCACAAGTGGTGATCCATCTACTTCTGTAGTACATCAAGGACAATTTTTTGACAGAAAGGCTCAGCAAGCTGAGTGGGGCTATGCTAGACATGCTGCTCACACACCAGGAAGGGCTGCTGGGAGCACTGACACTGGTGGCAGCCTTGGCAGCAGTGACTACAGTATAGCAAAGCTTTCGATTCTGAGGAAGATAAATAGTTGAATTTCAACCCTGGAATTTAGGAGAAAAGACTTTATGCCCTGCAGACATTTTGTTGTCAGAATCCCACAGAAGACTGACCTAACAGGCTCAGAAGAGCTAGCTGAAGCACAGGAACAGTCCATTCTGATCTGCAGGAAGCTGAGCAGACATGGGAGAAGGCCAGAATGGCTGAATGGAGAGCTCCTAAGTCAGAGGCAAAAGGCAAGTACACAGACTGTGGAAGCAGGGGTGGGCTACCCTAGAGGAATAAACACTGCCTAGGCATGCTGAAACACAACCAGGAAAGCCAAAGCTCAGCTGGAGTTGGAATTAGTGAGGATGTGAAGGACACTTCCAGTACATTAACATGGAGGAAAAGTAAGTAAAATGTGGTAGGTGACCCAGTGACAGAGGACAGGGAAGTGACAAGGTAGACTCAGGGCTGCCTTTGCTTCAGGTTTTAACTGGAGAGGTCTGTGCTCAGAGCTTCGGTATGTTTTGGGCACAGAGGTGCTATCCCCAAGACGTCTGAGGGAAGGACTCCTTATCCTGCATCTCTAGAAGTCTATGGGGAAAGCTGGGCTTGATTCAGGGATACAGGCTGATACCATTCCTGTGTAGCTGAGCACTGAACACAGAGCAAATGATGTTGTGGAACAATAGAAACTTGACAAGGCTGTGGACAACTTGAGCTGGTCTTTGAAATTAGCCCAGTTTGAGGGGGAAAGGGAATTGACCACATAATCTCCTGAGGACAATTTCAACTTAATTATTCTGCTGTTCTGTACAGTAAAAACAACCGAAAAATTGTTTCTGGCTGTTGTGATAATTAATACTTGGAAGCTCAGTATTTCTGTAGTTAAGCACTTTCCTCTGTAAATGTATAGTATAAAATCCCCTGATGAAGAACTCACCTGTATCTTGGAAGTCTTTGGGGACACACAGAGGGAAGGTGGTGGAGCTCTTCCAAAGCAGTTACAGGAATGGCAGGGCCAATCCCTACAACTCACCCTTTGCTCCCTAGCAGAGTCCATGTCCAGTGTCCATGCTGAGGAGCAGCAGAGGCAGGTAAAGCCTTAAAAGAGCTGCTCTCAGCAGCTGTGTGCACAGGAAGCCTGTGGCACATCTAGGGAACTTTCCCAGCCCATACTCCTCCTATCTTTTCCCACAGCCCTGGACTTCAGTCTTCTGACACTCATTGAAAGAACGTGTCTGTCTGCCTGTTTTTCCCTGCAAGACAAATGGTAGTTCTGGAACCAGCTGCATATCTGACCTGCAGTCCCTGTTTCTCTTCATTACAACTCTTAAAGGCTCATTGTAGTCTATTTAGCCCTATTAAATTAGATAAAAGGCTTAAATTACTAGTGATATTCTGTAGAAGGCTCAGCTTCTGTCACAACAGGTATTAAGCCTTTTAAACAAATCTAATTTATATAACCACTTTAAACAGATGAAAATAATTTGGTCCTTTAGTTCTTTATTAAAACTCATTTAGCAGCATCTCTACAATGGAACCAGAATACTTTCAGGTGTTTGTCAAATCCTGTTTTTCTTAGCCACCAGAAGTTCAATTTCCCTTACAATAGCCCAGGCGAGCTCCTTACAAATTATCCTGAACTATCATACTTTTAGGATCCATATATATAGCTGGTACTATCATTATATGAACTGAGGATTATAATTTATTACATAAATAATAAACATACTATTAATTCATAATAGAATATTTTCAGAATATATCAGAATATTTTTTCAAGTAAATAAATTACGCTTCCTTAACAGTGAAATAGAATTTTAAAAAATACATTTCTAATTGTAAATAAAATAGGGATTTGTTCTGTTTAGTGATTTTTTTTTAACATTCCTCAAGGAGACACTCTTAAGTCTAATTCCTGTGCTTATTCCTAAAATTGTAGCCCTAAAGTGTATTTGATACTGGTTATCTTTGTTGACTACTGAAGGAGAAACATCCTTTGCCAAATGCTGGTTTCCTTGACCTACTTACCTACCAGTATTTCACTTGCTTCTTCTTTTCCTGTCAATCTTCCTATCCTTAGGTTCTCATTTTCAAGAATGTATTTTTCACATCTTTATTTCTCCGCTGACCATCTCTTCACCTGTTTGTACTTTTCCACATTTCAATCTACACTTTCTCCTATGGCTCTTTAATGAAATTTTTTTGCTAATATGTTGCAAACTCCACAGAAAGGCAGAATAAAACATGCAGGAATGGACTGAGTGACTATGGAATGTTTTACTTAGGAAAAGGAGGTTTCCATCACTGCCTGGCCACTGTCATAAAGGCAACTGTTAGAAACGTACAGTGCCTCTAGCCCTAATTGAGACTCAAAGCAGGTAGCAGAGTCAGTTTAAAATAACAGAAAATACAGACAGTACATGGCTGTATAGTCTCTGCAGCTTTGCATGCTGCCTTTCTCCCACTTTATCTAAGAAAAAATAAGTGAATTCTAGTAATGTCTTGTGACAGTTTTGCAAATAGTTAAATATATTTATATATTAAAAATATATTTAGTGCTTTAGACCTTTCACAGGAATACTATTCTTCTTTACTGTATGCTTATTTATCATTGTCTGATTTTATTTGATAGCAGATAGTTATATCTTTGTAATGTCCTTAATTTTTTTTAGTGGGATACTCTACTTGATTATGGTTCTCCTATCAACAGTGGGTAGTACAGTCAAAAGCTTCTTTGATGTCTCTTCTCTGTTTGCACAGGCTATGCTGCAAGACTCAATAATGGTTTTTAAATGTAAGCTCTCTTACTCTCAGTTGCTGGGCCACTGGTTTTGCACCTCGTCCGGGTGTGGAACACGGGGAACATCCTGGCAGCCCCTCACACTGTGGGGATGAACCAGGGCTGTGTCTGGGGAACGGTGGGAGGTGAAGGTGGTACCGCCGCTGGAAGGAGATGAAGCTGCAGGTGAGAACATAGAATCACAGAATCCTTAGGGTTGGGAGGGACTCCTGGAGATGACCCAAGATGAGTCCAACCTGCGCTGGGACACCTGCACAGGGACACGGGAGCGCGTCCAGGCGGGGTCGGAATGTCCCCAGAGACAGAGACTCCGCCACCCTGGGCAGCTGTTCCAGTGCTCCGCCACCCTCACTAAAGGAGTTCTTCCTCATGCTGAGGTGG
>JAOTQP010000870.1:13005833-13016201 GCA_026413545.1 Cichladusa arquata | reverse complement strand
CAGGGGTCTTTGGGACCCTCACCAGGGGGGTTTTGAGACCCCCAAGGAGGCCAGGGGTATGCCCTGGGCTCCCACAACCTTCCTAGTTGAAAATATCAGACACACGAATGACCCACACATTTAAAGTGTGGATCGAAACTAACTGTGAAAATACCTTGGTTTTCAGTAGAACACTTGTATTTCTCTGGACACTCACTTTTGAAATAACAATAGAACAGAAATTTGCCTACTTACTGCTTGAAGTAGTTTTCTGGCCTCTTGCAATAGTGTGAAAATAAGGGGAACAAATTCCGACTCATGTCAAACTGGAGTTGTGCTGCTCCTCCTTCATTGAAATGATTTGCCATAATGATCTACAAACACAAAGAGGTGCACCTGCTGTTTAAGCCAGTTACTGACACCCACATGGCATTGCACAGGTCACACTGATACCCACTTCCTGATAGATGTACTGATCCACCTTCTCTGCGAGCATTTGCCAGAAGATTTTAAACAGTGAGTGGCAGAGCTGCTGCTCCAGCTGTAGCAAACGGTCTCGCAGTGTCTGCAACATCGGGCACGCCGTGCTCGACAAGGACATCACTGCTTGCTCTGCTTGAGAGGGTAAAGACAACCACCTGAAAGAAACCATTGCACTGCAGTCATCAGAATGAAATTATTCATATTACAACAAATGAAGTTAAAATTACCCTTTTAAAAAAATCTTACCCATTTGCAATCTTTCAGAGACAATTCTTCCCCCTTTCTAATCTAAAAGTTATCAGTCTAATGCTGTGTTTGAATTTCATTTAATATTAAACTCATGCTTTGGTTATAAATCTCTGATCATGTCATTCTAGGGAACCCCATCTAATCTGAAAACCATTGAGTTCTGTTCCTTTTATGAAGTACTTCAGAAATTCTACTCAGGAAAAAATATTCAAGAAGCCTTAGGAGTCTGTGAAGACAGAGCAGTCATGACAGGCCATTTTGCATAAAATCTTCATTACTACTATGAAGAAAATAATTCTTGCTCAAAATAGAAAATTATAACAATCCAGAATCTTTCCTAGGGTTTTTAACTAATACATCCACTAATTGTGGAACTACTTTAGAAAACATAGCATGACAATGGTCTCATGGTAAGAATAAAGAGAATTTTCCATAACTTTCCTGCAGCTTTCCTACTCCAGAAAAAAACCCTTGCCTACTCCAGAAAAAAAACTTCGCCTATTATCTATCCTTGCCTTTACTTACCCTAATATTTTTAACAGGAAATACTGTAATTTGTGAAGAGATTAAATAAACAGAATCACCTCTCTTTTTTGTACAGCTTTGCAGCATCTTTGACCTCTCTGAAGACATGATCTACTTGTCGGGTCAGCATGTCATGCTTCAGGCGCTCCAGGAGGTTGATCATGTCATCAAAGACAGAGCTCTCCATGGATGCCAGCTGTCCCAGCTGGAGCTGGCTCACTGTCTCACTTTCTGCACAAACCTCTAGCTCGGCCTGCTGCAGCTGCAAGAAGAACTAGACAAACAAAACCAGAGAGGAACACCACAGAAAATAATCTTACCCCTTGAGATTTTCAATGGTACTTTGTTAGGCACAGTTCTAGAAAACACTCTTCTCTGGCACATTTATAAAAATAAAAATTCAAGATTTTAAAAACACTTTCTTGTCTTTCCCTGTGGTCGTGATTTAGTGAAAAACAAAACATGGTGGTTTAATCCTAGTGATGGAACTGATACAGGGTTCAGATACAACAGCAGACAGGTAAAAGGAACAGATCTAAAGAAATACTGAAAAGATATTTTAAGATTGACAGCAGCATGCTTTTAAAAAACCCTACCTTGGCCTCTTTAAGATTTTCAAAAGTAAACTTTATTGTAATTTTTTCAGCCATGATTATTCATTGAATCATAAATTTACTGTGCTGACAGCAGCAAGAAAATGAATTGAGTTTATTGAGATCAATGTGACAGTGTGGTAACAGCTTGTTGGTTTTGCTTTTAAGCAGATCAGGACACTGTAATAGATGCAGTTATACAACATGAAGGCTGCTGTCCTATCAAGTCAAGATTATCCCTGCTAGAGCAGGATTCTTACTGTCAAGACAGTAAGAATTTGGAGGCTGCTCACAGCACACACAATGCCTTATTCTGCACACTCTGTGTGTAACAGGTTTTTTGACCTTTAGCACCAAGAGCCATAGAAAAGCTGAAATTCTGCACTAGGCCATGCTGCCACCAGGCTGTTGCACAGCAGGCACTAATTCCCAGTTATCAGGCAGTGGCTTTTCTGGGCTACACCTGAACCATGCTGCAACACAGATACCCACATGGGCTCTGTCTAAGCTCTCCTGCCATGGGAGGAGTTCAAGCACCAGGCAAAGGCTGCTGCTCTGGTTCAGAGATCTCCAAAATCAATTCACTTTTTTTTTTTTTACAATAAAAAGCATGTCAAAGAGACTACTCTTTTCTGGTCTCTTCAGATTATTCCATTTCCCTAGCTGTCTGCATTTCCCTAGAAAGTTTATAATTGGCAGCTTTGGCCTCAAACAATAACCTGTCTTTATTTACACATCTTTTACTAAAACCAAATTTATATCTCATTCTACTTTTTCAGTAATTAATTCTCCTGAATCCACCTAAAAACTGATGAAAACAAAATGTTTATTATGAAACAAACATCCAAAGTCCATTTTAACTTTTTTTTTCCTAAAGAAGAATAATTACTTACTACATTGTCAGCCCAGTCTGCCAACACTGTTGCTATATAGTTAACAGCATTAAGGATTGCACAGTATCGGAATCCTAAGGAAGCTCTTGTCTCTTCCTTCATTACTTGAGTTAATCGTATCCTGAAATCATCAATTAATTCCTTCTGTAGGCCCAGGAACTGGAGTTTTCTGGAAGCTGTTGGAAGATTCTTATACCTGTCTGGAAAGACATTAATAAAGTGTTTTCAAGCTTTCCAACACTAAATAAAAGCTTTTAAAAAAGAAACATTACAGGCATCTTACTGTACTACCTCACAATGATGAGAACATCATATAGTCAGTATTTAAATGTCAATATTTACAACAGGTGATATTTCAATGCTTTCAGGGAAACTGCCCATGCAAAAGCTAAACATGAAATGACTTTCTTCCCCCTCCTGATTCCACGAGCAGTTTGTATCCTAACACTTTGAAGCAATGTGTGGTAATACCACACCCTCCAGTGTGGTGGCCCCTCAAGTGTCCTCACACAGAGACAAAGTCATTGGAGATGCAGTTGTCTCCTGAAAACATACTTGCTCTTATGTACTGTTGCAAAAAAAGAAGTCATTAATAGCTTCTGAATTGTCACAGACTCTAAAGGACTATTAGGATTTATTACAGCATTGCAACAAATTATATTCTGCCAACTATGAGAGAATATGGTAAATATCCAATGTATATTTTTAATAATTATTTTGCAAACGTTGCTAGGTCAAGATTATTCATGCATGAGTTTGTGTCCAAAACACAAAATGAACAGGAAGCTTTTATTAAACTGAAAACATACAACTTTGCAAGATTATTTCATGACTACTGCTGACAATGAATATTTAGTAAACTATTTAGTAAAGAAATCTGTTAGCTGAAGGTTTTTTACTGTTCATTACAAACAAGACTAATGCCCAGAGACATAATTACCTGTTATAACTAACAAGAGAGTCATAAAAGTTTCACCACAGTCTGGAACTTTCATTTCATCTACATCAGTGATATCTTTGTACTGTGATATCCATGCAGCCTCTGATGAAAGCATAGAGTCCATTTTCTGAAGAGCAACTGAGATGCAAAGAACTTGTAAGTTTTTAATTAAAAAAAATTCTAACAAAAGTCCCTCTAAAATATATTAACATAAAAGCCTTATCTCTAGTAAGTTAAATGTTGCTTGTTCAGGTTATAAGAACTGCTGACAACTCATTTCATACAAAATCTGCTTCAATGTATCTGCACTTGCAAGGCTGTTAACAGAGTTAAATGTCAGAATTGTTTGGGGGGCTGGTTTTGTTTTTTAATAATTGGCTTGCTCCTTTCCAATATATTTCTTCTTCATTTCTCAAAAACTAATACCTCACCCTTATTTCAATTTAAAGTCCATCTCTGTCTGCACAAACATAACAGTTGTCTAAAAATAAGCCCACTTGATTGCATACAGCTTAGGGACAAGAGTCTCACAAAATACAGAAGCACTGTTGAAGCCTAATCAATTTTTATTCAGAATAATTACAGAGCATAAAAACACATATGTTTTTGGTAGTAGCCCTGTCCAAGTGACTTATCCTATTTAAGAAGGGTAGCTGTGTAGGTAGACACATACTTTCTGACTGTGCAATATAAAGGCCAACAAAATGCACTGGAAGTCTTACATTTTTTTTCCACTGTTAGCCACCTTTGGAAGCAGGATTCTTCTGAGAGAATATGCATGCAACTGGGAAAGCTGCTGAGATAACCATGAACGCTGTATAACTCTCTCTCAAATAGAAGTACCTCATCCACAAGGTGACAAAAGAGTGTATCATCATACAACAGGCAGGGAATATCAGCAGCCAGCTTCTCCAAAATCAGCATTACTAAAGCACGAGAGAATTCAAGCTTTGGAAAGGAAAGAAGTGAATGTCAGAGAGAGAAGTACAGACATGTGCAAACATATTCACAAGAAACTGCTACTAGACTAAGTCTCACCACGTACATGTTTCAGTGGAAATGGGCGTACACAAATATCTATCAGGAGCTGACTTAGATATTTATATTCACATTTTAAAATCATTTAATTACTTACCCCAGCATTCACTGAAGATCCTGCCTTGTCCAGTATTGGCTGGATTTTGTCATCAAGGAACTTTGAATGATTTCCAATCCACATAAGCACTTGTGTCAAATACCACTCAGGCTTATTTAAAAAAGAAAAGAAATAATTCAATGCATCCAAACATTTATTCAAGTGCTACCAGTATTTTAGGACAAACTTCTAAAAATATAACTCTCCTTGCCTTCTCTTGATTTCAGGTCACACAAGTCTTTCACTCTGTTTTACTTAACTTTCATTTATATAAAAGCATTGTTAGAAAAATATTCACTCACTCATGAAAGCCCTGTTTCTGCTTGATATATTTCTTCCTGTTCTCCCATGTGGCCCTTATCTCTTGGTATAACAAAAAGGATGCATTCCCCAGAAAAGCTCTGCTCTTACTGTTATTGTACCTAACCTCAGCCCCATCTTCCCTCTAGAACTGGAGAATCTATTACCTTCTCATTTCACATTTTAATGCCTTTAAGCTTTTTCAGTTTCCACACCTAAAAATACGGTCTGCAGATTTTGACAAACGCTTCTTTCAGTGTTAGTGCAACTGGAAGCAGTTCCAGTTTCCTCACTCCCAACAGCTAAAGAACCTTCTGCTGAGATGCACTCACATTTTGTGTGTCTGTTTCTCACCTCTGTATTCATTTTCACTTGTCTCATTAATTTTATCATGCTTGAGTTGTTGGGTTTTTTTGACACTCCTTCCCCAGCTGGGCAAGGTCATGGTGAACTTTGAGTCTCTCCTCCAAAATACTGTTAATCTTGTCCAGGTTGCTATCTTTAAAATATTTTACATTCGTATTTTCTTTATTGCATTATCTAAGCAATTACTGAACAAAAAAATGCCAAAATCAATCCAAACACTCAACCCAAATTTCAGCAAGGCCCTGTTGAAATATCTTTCTTACCTGACACTAGATTCCCAGTAAACTTTTCTTAACAAGTTCTTCTTTTTAAAATAGTTGTTCACCTATTGCTGTTTGCAAATTCAATGTCTTGAACATAATTTTTCCATTAGCCTTTAAAATCATTTTGTTAATATCTAAAATACCTCTTACCCATTAACATACATAACAGTATTTAAAAAGTTCTGCAGCAGCATCTGTCAAGATTGCAAATGTAGATTTACACAAGATGGTGATCCTAAGCAGACTTGTGCAACAGGACTTGTTACAAAACAGCTCTAAAACTCTGCTCCAGATGTGTTACAGTGGCATTAATGCAATGAAACCCATTCCAATGGTAATTCTCAGATAAAAATCCTCAGTCTTTGAAGGCAATTCACACAAAAAGTGAGTCACTTTCCCACTGGTAAACTCAGCATCTCTTGTTTTATGTCAATTAATAATTTTAACCCATTAAAAAAAAGAATTCTTTAACAGTGCCTTGAGACGAATCACATTTCATATCCTAATGGCAGAACCCAACATTTTCAATTACATGAAGGTAGCAAAACATAGTGCCAAAAATCAAAGTGACAGCCTTTGAGCTCAAGAAAGACAGAACAGTGCAAAACCATTTGCAACAAGACAGAGGAAATTAATCAAAACTTGTGAACAGACGAGAGTCAGTCTAAGATTGTAATAATGCTTTATGAAGGATCTAGGAAGGGAACAATATTGCCTGGTCCAGAGAAAATGCCTGTGCCCCTGAAAGGTCTCCAAGTGCTGTCTTGATGTCTGTTCACACTTAGGTAGGCACAAGAACTGCACAGTTTTGAAGAATTCTAATTTTGGAAAGTGTGAAATCTAAACAATTTAAACACAGCAATCTAGAGCTTGCTTACAAAGCAATTTAGAAATGTCAAACCACTTTCTCTCATACCTTGTTAAGAACATTGGTTTGTTTATTTCCAGTGAAATGATACTTGAATCTTTTCTGAAGAGGATTCAGCATGATCTGTATTGGAAGGACAATTGGTGGTGAAGGGGGTAAAGGGTACTTTTCTGGCAATTGTTTAGGTTTGGTTAACAGCTCATCTCTAAGTTTGACAGTCAAGGATGGATGTAATTAAATGTTGAGTCACTCCAGCATCATCATTTCAATCAAATGGGCTTATAAAAATGAACACTGCTTAGTTTTAAACCGTTGACTGAAGGCACTATTATGAAAACAATACAATTCCTCATATATAAAAGATACTCAAAATATTCCACTTTATGTAACATTAAATATAACTCAGGCCTTTAGGGATTATTTATTCAATAACAATACATGTCCCTTAAGTCTGTTTGATTTACAAAACTTATAAGAACCCAGCAAACCACCTTTGTCAGAAACAAACACAGTGACTGTCCAAGAGACACATTTATTCATATTTGTTAAAGGAGGATAAAGACTCCTGGGATTAATACACGCAACACACGATTTTCCATTTTCATGTAATGGATTTAAGTGAGCCACTCTGCCAAGCCAAAATTGTTACTAACTCAGATTGTGCACAGTGGCCTTGCATCTTTCCACTACCTGATTTAAAAAAAAAAAAAAAAAAAAAGGCAGCCACAGTCACACACACAAAAAGGCTTAGTTGAGCTTTAGTTTTAGCCAATTTTTTGTGAATTATTTAATTCATAAAAACCTGGGACAGAATGAGCAGCAGTGCCCTCTGAACAACTTCAAAGGCAGACTGATTGCAGCACAACAGAAATCCTCCTGCAGTCTCCCCCTTCTTGTAAATCTCCTTTCAAGACATGTATGCTTAGTTTTCTGTCTTTTCCTTCTGGGGTGGAACTTCACATAAGGCGATAAAAGGAAAAGCATTAACTGTGTCTAATAAAACCCACATCACCATTTTTTCACTAACATGCACAGGTAATGGTGCCAGTGTTAGGCCAAATCCTCATGCAACCTGAACTGTCAGCTACCATGAGCACACTGGATCTGATGAAGTGGAGTTAAAATGCTGCTACTGACAAAAAGGACAACTTTGGCACTTGGCATTTTCTAAATGCCAAAAAACCCCCAAACAAAACATCACCCCCTCCAAACCCCCACAACATTCTAATGTTAATACAAAGTAACACAAACTATCGCCTGTCTTTAGGGAGGACAAAATTTTAAATAATTCTCCTTGAGAATGTGCATCTAACAGTTTTCTTTCTTGCTAACCACAAGAATTTAAAAGGATACGAGGTTTGCAGTTTCAGAAGCTGACAGAACAGCATCTCCAAGTTGCTGTACACCTCAGGAGCGCTGGCTGGTGCAGCAAGGCCAAATGCCTGAGACTGAGGTGGCCCCACAAAGGGCCAGCGGAGCTGTGCCAGCACCTCCTCAAAGTCACTGCAACACAAAATAAGCACATGGACACCAACTTACAATACAATGTAAAGATGAAGGAGCCACAGTATCTCTCTTACCTTGTCAATTTGTCCTTAAGGATTTTATGCCAGAATTTAACAGTGGATCTCACAAAAGCAAGAAGATGAGAACAAGATGACTCCTGAAGTTTAATGTCCAGTTCTGCCATGAATGCCAGTGTACTGGCTGCCTCTGGAACATTGTTGGTCATCAGATATTGCTGAATGCTATCACTATAACACACAAAAAAGTCAAGGCTGAATATTCATTAATGATAACAGAAAAGAATCATTTGTATATTGAAAAGTAAAGACAAAACTTCCTTGAATTTAAAAGATTTTAATAATGGGATAAACCAGGTCACCAGTCTCAGAAACTACCTCAGATCTTCTATGCAAGAAATCCACTTGAGATAGGCCAGGTGTCGCTCGATCTCCTCTACCTGACCGATCAGGACATCCAGATCCTCCATCCATGGCTGAGCTTTCAGCAAGTGGCTATTGATGGACTCAGACAGAGCACTTTCTTCCTCTAGAAGCTGACTCAGAGAGTTTTTGGAATCTTCTGCATTCTTTAAGGCATTCTGAATTCTTTTAGGGACTTCTGATGAAACTGTTAGCACCTGCATTGACAGAGAAGTATTAAGGCAGACATAAAACCACTGCACTGTGTAGAGCAGTACCATTTGAGATACTCATACATTTCATTTAGTTTCATATTCTTAATCAGTCATACAGCATGTTCAGAAGAGGAAAAAATAACCAGAAAGATGCTTACCTGTTCTTCTAAGTGCTTTTTGTTTTCAGAGAGCTTTTCAATCAGGCTATCTAGCTTCCCCAGGGAATCATAGTCATTTCCAAGTTCTCTTTCCACAAATTCAGAAACATAGTATGGAATATCACAGTGGTCTAGATCTCTAGTGACTTCTTTCTTTTCAATAGCAGTGCTTGCCATGTTTTCTTTCTCTGCAATACTGAGTATACAATTTCTAATTAGCCAACACTGAGACAAACAAATATAGCCTATTGAGGAACAAAACTCCATGAAAAACTGGGCAGTTCAACTTCAATGGAGACTGAAATACCATATTCATGAATTATACTGCTTTAAGTGAGATAATTTGCTGACTTAAGTTTAATCTGAGGTCTGATAAAACCTTGCTTACATATCCAACTGGTGATTTATTATATATTAACTACCGAAGAGAAATAAATCTATTTCCTCCTTGCCCAAAAGCATGAATACTATTAAAAACAGTTCAATAAATATGTAGTTCCTACGTATATAGGAAACTTAATGAAAACCATGAAAAAAATTTGTAAAATGCAAAGGAAGATAATGTCCCACTTTCCTTTTTCACAAGTTTAGGATATTTCAGAGATACCAACTCATAATTAATGTGTTACTAGCAAAGTATCCATGTGGGCTTTACAATAATCTGGAAAGTAAATGTTTCACTGAAATATTTAGCAAAAAAAAAAAAACCCCACTCAGTACAACATAAAAGACACTTTCTGATCCACACATTTGGCAGCATCCAGAGAAACCTAACATTGAGAGGATGTTCACAGCGAAACAGAAAGGCAACAATGACAACTGTTTGGTTAGTTCAACCCTCAACTTCTTAGTATCACTTTCAAAACAGTATTTAAAAATAAAAACCTATACACTTGCACTACATCTGCTACAAACTTTAAGTTAAAACCCTATTAACTGACAACAGGAGTGAAAAAGTGGCGCAGCTGATGAGCCAGAGTTGCAGAAGCAACAGAGAGCACCAGGAAGAACAACCTGGGCGATCAAGCGTGCTGCAGAGGAAGAAGCGAATAAAGGAAACAGAGGAGTAAAACTCCTGTTCGCAGCAATGTAAACATAACACGGCAGGAAAAAACTAAGCAAGCGGTACTCTTTTCATGCTTAGTAGAAAGGATCGGGTTACAGGAGAGAGAACAGGACTGGGCGCATCCCTCCCAGCAGCTGCCAGCTCAGCACCCACCTCGGCCAGAGGGGCCCTTCCGAGGGCCGGCTGAAGGCTCTGTGGGCTCCGGGAGGCTGCGAGCGAAGCGCCGCCGACCACGGCCGGGGCTGGGCGGCCAGGCAGCCCCTCAGCCCGGCGGCGGCTCGGCGAGCCCTTCCTCCCCGCCACGGGCGCCGGCCGACGAGCCGCTCTTCCCCTGGCAGGACGGTGCCGCGGGCACGGGAGGGCCGCGCTGCCGCCGCCCGGAGCCCTCAGCGCGCTCCCCGCGCCTTCAG
>JAOTQP010000870.1:12963611-13005236 GCA_026413545.1 Cichladusa arquata | reverse complement strand
CCGGCCCGTGCTCCGGGGGACACGGCCCGGGGAGAGAGAGCCGCTTCCCGGCCGGTGCTCTGAGGGACACGGCCCGGGGAGAGAGAGCCGCTTCCCGGCCGGTGCTCTGAGGGACACGGCCTTGCACCTCACGGCCTCCCCGCCCCCTCCGCACGCAGCGACAGGACTAGCAACACCGGCTTCAGCATTTGGCTCAAAAGGCGAGGTCGCTGTAGAACAGCTCCGCAGTATTTTTTCTTCTCCAGCAGGAAGGCCGGCCCATTCCCCGTCAACAATGGGCAAGAGACAGCACAAAGGAAGGAAGTAGACGCTCAGAGTTTCAGGTTAATTTATTTTTAGGACCCGTTTCTTAGTTCAGGGTATTAGCTGGAAAATACAAGTATTGTCTCAATGAAAAGTCGAACTATTTAAAAGAGCTGTAAAGCTTTACAGCACACTAAAGCCTTGCTAACAGGATCCTCTATGGCATCAGTGCAGATGCTACCAGCAAAACTCCAGCAATACATACGTTCATCAGTTTTGTAATTTTGTTGTAACTCATCTTTCTTTGTGTAATTCATTATATTTGAAAAGACTTCAAGGTCAGCTGAACTCATTCAGTTCAGAAAACATTCAGTGCTTGCCCAAAGAAAGCAAGCTAAACATTCTTCCAGGTCTGATGCCATTATAAGCTCAATTCTAAAAAATGCACCCATATTACAGCTCAAGCAACTTACTCATTCAGTAAAAAGCACCAGTCACTAAAATCTGGATTATATTACAGTTACCATCTTGCAAAGGACTACTGAAGTTAAATGCTAGCACTAAAAAAGCTTAAAAAAATACAAATTTCTTACTGTGACCTTAAAGATTTGTACAGGACATGTAAATAAGAAAACACTTTGTTAAAATTAAGTAATTTTGCAGTTCATTCAGCGCAACCATGTAGTATTCAGTTGTGTCTGGTTTTTTATGCTTGTGTCCATTTTCAAAACTTCTCGAATTGCCATGGTAGCGTAAGTGGATGGGGGGAGGGAGAACTCCATCTTTAGTGCCCTGAATTTGCCATCTATCAGAAGGTTTAAGAGACAAAAAGCAAGAACAAGTGGTTAAGGACATACATAATGCTTATTCTGATGTCACCTAAACTGGACTAACAGCTTCCACAACCAACTTCCCCAGACCATAAAGCAGAACAACCACCACTATCACACTCCTGTTTATAATCCACCACGAGAAATTTAATGAAATTTTTTTTAACATTTTCTCTCAGCACAAAGTGGTGGTTTCAGAGTTTTCTTCTTCTAAAAGCAAACATTTGTTCTTTCAGACTGAATTCCTAGCTTGTCTTCACTTTTCTGGAAAGCAGTGTTAAAACACTTTGTGACCAGAGTTAAGTACTTGTGTTGAGTGTTCAGCACCAATAATACAAGTCAGTATATAGACAATTTGTGACTTAATTCCACCTTTGTTAGTCACAGACATTTACTGCTAAGCATTTACTTAATTTTAGACGCCTGTAAGAAAATGTAACAGTCAATACAGATGCTGGAGGAATGGCTTGCACCCTTGGGAAATAAGGGTTCTTATTTAGATATTTAGATATTGGCTTAACAGTCAATAGTTAAATGAAAGCTCTTCCTTAAAGGAGCTTTCAATATGTAGCAGTTGAAAGCAACAGCCAGACCAAACTTCCATTTAGCAAACCAGCAGAAAAATCAACTTACCTGTAGGGAGAACTGGTAATGGTTTTCCTTCCAGTTTATCCAAATCCGTAGTAAATAATGGGATTTTGGGATCATCATATGCAACAACTTCCCTTTATAATATACATAAAATTTGTTATTATTTTAAATTATTTAGGTTAACATATTTTATATAAATGTGTATTTATTATAATGCTACTCTTATTATTATTGCCATTTGACATTTACAACTGAAATTGAATTAGGCAAAATAAAGGTAAGGCTTTATGTAGAAGACTTGCCTTGGCTTTATTAAGATTATTAAAAAACAATTGTAAGTTAGTGAGACATTTCTTTGCATAACTCATCTGTTTGCCCTTGTGTGCTGTCAGGACTTCCCACTATACAAGAAGCATAGTTCATGAAATTAAGGAAGAATGGTGTCAACTCTAAGAGTACCTAGCAGGAATGAAGCCTTTCAATACAGACATCCAAACTTTGAAAGGGCTTAAACACATTCTACGGCTTCTGCTATTCATTTAACAGAAATCCCACATGTAACCATGAGACTGAAAAACTAACTCAGAAGTAGATAAGCTTAATATTAATTAGTATTGATGTTTTAAGTGTATAAATATATGTATTTTTGTGCTCCCTCCTAAACTCTCTATATTTTATTCTTTGCACCAGTGATCATGTCTTTCTGCATATTTGGACAGTTCCCAGTTTAAAAGGTATTTATTCAGTTGCCATATGAAAACTAGGCTGTATCTCTAACAACAGTGATTTAGTAGGTTTAAGTGATACAAATTTTTCTGATTGACAGGTAATTGGAGACCAACTTTCTCACAGCAAGACTACAAAACAGCCCCTGTTTTGAATATTATCCATCACTGTTGCAGCGTAAGTCATTATCTATGAAGTGTTCAGGCAAGTCCTTTCAAGGAGTGAACAACTAGATAGATGCCTTGATACTCCTTCATGCCAGAACCAGAGAACCAAAGAAATAAGGGTATAGTTCCACTTCAGCTGCGTTAAAAACCGAGAGAAGTGCCGAGAGATTCCTCTCTACCTATGTTTCAGTCTGTGTGGATGTGCCATGGATCAGTCTCATGTTGTTTTGTACATAAATAAACTCTATGCTGTCAGTTCAAGTGTAATTAGCTTTATGCTCCCACTTACCAATTGACATTCTGAGGCCGAATGATAATCTTTCTGTATGCTCCAGAAAGTGAGTAATCTCTGATTTTATGTCTCATGTTGTTTATATCAAGGTTGTCAGCTACCAGCATCTCCTTGTAGGCCTCACCAACTGCAAGAGAGGAAAATATTTAATAGGAGAGAATGTAGTGTGGCCAATTTAAACAGCCTGTTTTCCTGGATTATTACCTTCCCTTACATTTAATAGTTTGCAGCATATGTGTGATAAATGCTACACAGAAGTTTAAAATTACTGCAAATCTTACTACCTCTTTACTTCTACACCCTGATTAGAAGAGGCAGTAACAAAGAATGCATCAAATCAAATTTCAGCTGAAAACAAAATTTACAAAATATTTTACTGACATTTAAATGCCATCTCATATATGCTTTCCAATTTTCTAGACTTCACAGGACTAATTTCAGGTATATGGAAAAAAATAACTAAAAATAAAGGGTCATACTACCCATTACTCTCTCATTAAAAAGCAGTAGAGAGAAATCAGTTGACAATTTGACAACCAAATACAAGAACAGTTCAATCCAATATTGAGGAAAACGTGCAGGGAACTCACGACTAACCTAATCTATAAGAATACACAGAGCAGGTGAAACCTAGGGCCAGCTACAAATAGGGACTATACCAGCATTGTCCAGCCACACAGAAATGGTGTGAGGAAAGCCAAAGCTCAGCTACAGTTGAAAGCAGCAAATGACATCAAGACTAACAAAAGTTCACTTGCAACATAAGGAATGAAAAAATACAAGGAAAGCAATGGCCTGGTGCTAAACAGGGCAGCTGGTCTAGTGACAGACATAAGGCTGAGGGTCACATCATCTCTTTTGCCTTGGCCTTGTCCAGCCAAGTGCCCCAGGCCTCTCTTCTTAGAGCCAGGGTTAAGAAAGAGAGGGACTACCAGTAGTAGGAGAAGATACACGCTTAGAGCTGGCTCACATTATGGTGAAGGTTTTCTCTATCATCTCAGAGATTGTGCAGATCTAGGGATGTCCCAGACAACTGCAGAAAACGAAGCGTTGCACCCAAATTCAGAAAGAGCAGGAAAGATAATTAAGAAATTACAGACCAGTCAGGCTCAGTCTGGTCCCTGGGAAAAATAATGGAGTTAATCCTCTTTGGGCACACAATGACTGTGGTTTTAATATGGAGGAGAAAAAGAAAGAGAAAAAGAAAAAAACCCACCGACCTTACTGTCTTCTATGATGAAATTATATTACACCTGTGGATGAGGGGAGAGCAGAGACTGTTGCCTGCCTTGCCTTTAGCAAGGCTGTCAGTGTATTCCCACAGCATCTTTGTGTCCGAGGTCAGAACACTGCATGGGTGGACTGGTAAGTGGGTAACAGCTGTCTGGCTCAGCATCTCAAAGTATAGTCACTAATGGTTGCAGCTCTACCTAGAATCAGATTTCCTTAAGGAACTGAGATGTGTGCTGTGAAATAGTGGAGAAGAGCTGGAATTTACCCCAGCCACCCTGTGGGCTAAACCAAGTTTGGGGTGGCATTCAATACATGCAAGGACAGGACTGCCATTCAGAGGGACTGAGGAACACTAGAGGAATGGGCCAAGAGAAGCCTCATGAAATTAATCAAGGACAAAATCCTGTACCTGATTAACTCCTTGCAGTGGTACAGGTTAGTATCTGCTCTGCTGTCATCCAGGATTCCTAGTGGGAAGGAGACTCCCACAGGAGCAGAGCACCCTGGCAGCAACAAAAGCCTGACATTAATGTTTTAGAGATCTGAAGTGATGTATTGCTTTAAAAGTCACCAAGGTTGAATAGATCCAATCTTCCTTTTAAGAACAATCTCAAAGCAGACTTATGTTTTCAGAGTAAATATTTCAGTTAACAGTCAGACTTACTTTTATGCTTTGGATAAATAACATCAAATCCAGGCAATGGCATCACTACATCATGGATAGTGTAGTTACCAACATCTTCTTCTTCAATGTGAACAGCTGTGGCTACAGTCAGGACAGAAAAATGAAGTTACCAGTATAGATGCCTGTGACAGTTAACTTCAGCTAAATTTAAAATGAAGCCTTTGATTGAAATAAGGTTACTCTGAGAAGGATAACTACCATGTTATATCTCCACTTAACAGATAACATTTCTAAGAAAAGAAGTAACAGCCTCCAAGACTGTCAGTTACTGGCAGAATCGCAGCCTGGCTTCCAGTGACTTAAAGCTATATGAAGTAAGGACTGCCAGAGGAACAGCCCCCTTCCATGCATCAGGCATACATAAAGGAGAAATACTGTAGGAAATGCCAGAGCAAATACAAGTGAAGGAAATTTTAACTGAGTAGAGCTTCTGCTTTACATGATACTAATGCAATCAAAAACTTCTTTGGTTAAGACTCCATTATGTCCTTCCACAGCTCTTCATAGGTCAACTAGGTTTGAGGTCATTCTTGATTAAAAAAATCAGTCCTCTAAAGTCTCTCTTCTCTATCCAGTTATTTGAAAAAATAGGCTAACAAACAGCTCATGGAAGCGTAATACCTAACTTCTAATTCCTTGCACAATCTGTCTACAACAGGCCAATGGATTCACTATCACTGGGCCAAAATGGGTGTGGGAAAACAAACTCTATAAGAAGTATCAGACAAACAACTATATGCCTTGTTTTCCTAGGAATCTGAACTATACAGCATCACTGGCTTTGTCTGATTTTACCTCCTTTAAGTATGAGATCTCCTGGTACAGCTCGAAGACCATATTCTTCTATTCTCTTGCTCACCATATTATTCCACACATAACTCTGGTAGCTATGAATATACATTAAACGATTATTTCTTGGTATCTAGAGGTAAAGAAAAAAAAATTAAACACTAGAAAGATATAGCTTTCATTTTTCTGACAATCATAACCAAAATGGTCTATATTTGAAATGTTACCTTATCCAGAAAAAAGACACAATTTCTTGGTATACATATTTGATTTCTGTTCATTGTTTGAGAAAAGGATATGTGAAGACATAATGCTTTTATACATTTGAAATCTGGACAAAAAAATAACTGTGCTTAAAGTTATAAGAGAAAAAAACGAACTTCTTTTTAATTCTATAGGTCAAACATATAGGTCTATTATAAAACACTGAATTCATATTTAAGCTCCTGAAATCTTAAGTAAACTTTGCAGCTGTGAAAGCACAGTGTTACTCTAATTATCTTCATAAACAAGAAATTATCCCCCAGATCCTACAATGGGCCCAGTAGCTTGCTAGTGATGAGATATTTTCTCCAAAGACTTGATCTTGATTACAGCATTTGAAAATGACAAGTGGATCCATCACCTCTATATCAGGCTGATTCATTAGCCCACCATCAGTTTGATTTATACTTTTAAATCAACAGGAAAACACTGAAATGGAACATTTGCACAATTCTCAGATCTGTATTATACACAGCTACTAAGTATAACTGTATTGCTTCCCACATACCAGAGAGATTGTTGTATAAATTGGAAAGCTCATTATGCATATGTTAATTAGAGATGTCATCAGTTACTATGCAGCAGTACTTCCAGCAAAAAGGCAGGATAAATGTAAAGATTTTTAAACTTAACCTTCTGCTCATCAGGCATCAATGACTATTTTAATTCATCCTGATACCATCAAAAGAATGTTTATTCAAGTAAATACCACCCAGCTTTTACACTCACTATGCCAAATGCAGAGATTATGTTCTTCATTCCATACTTTAAGAGTCCACGTAGAAGCTGTCCTTCCACGCACCTTTTTACAGGTAGTTTCTTGAGGGCTGCTGCTGGATCTTTAGTCTTTGCCCATTCTTCTCTGCATTTGACTAAGTATCCCTTTTCAGCTAGAACAAGGATGTAAAATAAAAATATTTTAAACTATACACCAAAGAAAGCATCCATCTCCCACCTTTTGTTAAAACAGTTGAAAAATTAAAATTTCAATCATGGTAATTAGAGATGAATAGAATCACAGAACACTTGAAGTTGGAAGGCTTCACATGGAGCTTGAGCAGACACTAAGTTTTCAGGTCCCTTTTCAGCCCCACTGTAAGAAACTGCACAGCAAGGGAAGTGAGGCAGAAAGGGAGAGTATGAAGATTGCTTCTCCTCTGCTAAACTGGCTTAAGTTTTTCCTAAACATACACTTATTGGAGAAGAAACAGAAACACATGATGTATCATTTTTCAGTTCTCACCTCCTGGTCGTGGTTTTAGTATCAAATCCATTACTTCATTCCAGTTGTTCTGTAGAATAGCTCTAGGATTCAAACAGGAACATGCATTAAGAACTGACTAAATATTTTAAAGGGATTTAGCCAACTTATCAAAAAAAAATATGTATTACTGTTTGGACTTATGCAATATTAGAAGTAGTGCTATTATGCAAAATAACTGCTGAAGCAAGTTCAGAAACAAGATCCTTTTTGAATCTAAATTTAAAACTGGTACAGGCAATATGTTAGAAAAGTGTTCCCAAAAATACGTTAAGTTACATGGTGATAAGAATAAAATTTAAAAAAAAAGAGGGGGGGAGGATGAAAGCAACACATACCTGCCAATTTGGTAAGTAGGAACAGCTGTGGTTCCAAATCTTTGCATTCCATAGTAATTAATGAATCCTATTTCCCTGAGTGAATGCATTGCTTGCTCTATCTGGTCATCAGTTCCTGTTATGTTTCTAGCATCAAAAAAAACGTTATAGACAGATTAAGGGTTTATGCTGTTTTGAGATGCCTGTTATATTAAAGCTCAACATCAACATTATATAGCATGCATTAAATCAAATTCAGTCTCCTGCCAACGGGACTTCTTTTTTGTAACACACGTTGCACTGATATTATCTATTTAAAAAAATAAAATTCTAACAGAACCATCTAAATACCTACTAATGTATTACCTGAGAACAACAGTGAAATGGTTCCCTTGCAGTTCTCCCAGTTTCAGTGGATGGTTCTTGTAACTGAAATTTCCTAATTTGAAGTTCATCAAACATTTATTCAAATGAGCAAGTCTTTGTGCAGTGATTCTAAAAAGAAACAGACAACAGTGATGAACCTGTGCTTAGAAAAGTACATAAATATAGAAATGCTGCCAATACAAAACAAAAAACAGCAAGCCCAGTTTCCCCAAATTTCTACTGTTGCCTTTTCAAAATACTTTAATGAAAAAGCTAAAGGAAGATAGCACATAATTCTTAAGGATACTCATAACAAAAGAAAATGTATACTGTGACAGACTGTTAGCACTGTCTTTTCACATGTATGTTAAAACATGTACTCCAAAAACAGCATATTGCAGTACTGATGTATACTGCACCCCACAAGCTGAACTCTGTGTTGAGTAACTACTTCATGAATACACCCCAGTTAGCACAGTCATAAATACAGTTAAGTAAAATTAGCTATTTATGTATGCCTAGTGTAGATGAGGGAACATGGCATCCAATGTGTCACTGATACCTGCCATTTTTGTTGCTAGTATTTTTGGAAGCACACCCTGTTCTTTGCATCACCAAGCTGTTCTTGGACACTTCTGCTAGAATTTTACCTGGATAGCAAAGTTTATGAACCAGCATACTCAGCTTAGAGCAGGCTGGCAACTGGCTATGTCCCCTCTCCTGTGCAGGAGAGTTGGGGGCTGTGGCACCCCAGAGCAGACACCACACAACACTTAGAGCACTCCGGAGCTTTGGGACACAACATTGAATGTGGTAATGTTAAAAAGTAAATGGAACAGCACCTGAGACAGCTACACCACAAATTTGGTTAACTGCTGCTACTTTGCAAAGCATCCTTGAAGCAACACAGATCTGGGGCTTCTCACAATTCACAAATCAATATTTCCTTTTATATGTGCTAATGCACACACATACAGAGCATTGGGAGAAAATATATGAAGTAGTGAAAAAATGTAAGTTCAGTAGTGGATCCTTCCTTTTAACAAGGATTTGATCAAATCTGTGGCTTTCAAGCTGTGAATTCCTCACTCAAGCAGTGTGATTTTCAAAAAGTTGTAAAAAGTAGTGCAGGCAGGATACTCCAGCCAGCTAAATGATATTGCTATACATGACTGGGAGACATCTATCATTCTCAGTTATGGATCTAACACTAATTTAAAGTGCCCAGTGCCATATAATTATCTTAGAATATGACAAAGCAAATTTTATTTTCTCTTACAAGGTGACTTGGAGTAGGTTAAGGCAGGAAAAATTCCTCAGCATTTTTTTGCCCCTTCTGGCTACTCACAGATGAGCAAGGGCAGTGTTAGCCTTCTCTGGCACTGTTCCGAGTACAGTGAGAAAGAAAACAGGATTCTAGCTGAAAGAGGGAAACAAAAGCCAGGAAGGAAGTGGGACATTATTTTCACCATGTCATTCTGTTTTCTGCTGTTGCATGAGATCCAAGCAGCTTAAGAGCACACAGGCAATCTGTCCCACTGCCTCGGCCAAGTACACGTAACCAGCCCGTGACTCAGAGCACCACTGACTGAAAATATCAGCAGTAATCACAGAGTACAAAAGGATCGTGGCATCTTCATTAACACCTGTGCTTTACCAGGTCAGGACCTGAACTGCCATTTGTGTCAGGTATTTAGTGAGATACCCAAGCTACCACAGCAGAAGCACAAATACTCCAGACTGTACTTTTACTCACCTGAGAACAGCGATCTCTTGAACTGTTATAGCCCTTTTATCTTTAGTTCCCATGTAGGAAAATATGTTTGGCTTCACTCTTAAAAGCAACAGCAACAGATATTATGTATATTAAAATAGCAACAGATCAAACATAATTTTCAGCATAATTGTCTAGAATTATTAATCATTCCTCAGAACTGGGTTACAATTTGACATGTGTGTGACATTTTCTAATCTCATCCATGAGTACATAAAACACAAGGAAACTTCTCTGTTTTAATTATATGTAGACAATTCACTTTTAACACAAGGGTGCTTTCAAAATATGAACTTTGAAGTACTTCTTTATACACATTCCCTCAATACACAAATGCACAGCCAACACCAACTTCACTAAAAAAAAAAAAAAAAAATCATGTCCACTTCTTCCTTAAACTTCAAACATGTCTGTATGAATAGCATGCCTGCACATTATGAGAGAGTATGAGAAGTTAATTTAAAATTTGATCCACTCCTTTCCCTGAGAGGAAAACTTTCTTTCCTTTTCACTTTGTACTTTACAGCCTGTGTTAGACTGAGTGTTTCCAGTTATTCCAGCTAAGGGCTCCAGGGGGTAGCATGATTGCCATTACATACAGTTTTTCACCTAACTATGCTCTTGCCATTCTGTTCTCAACACTAAGTACTTCACTGGTTACAGTCCAGATTACAAATTTTTTTTTGGACAAGAGGGACAAAGGGAAAAGAAGGGGAGAAGTGAGGAAGTTTCCCTACGAGTAGGGAACTGAACTGACCCAATTTTAAAACTGCTCTTTCTCTGCAATTCACTGTGTTCATGTCACGCCTTGGCAAATCTTTTTGTTTCTGCACTTGATGAGGTGAAAGGAACTAAGCCTGTGTTGCCATGGAGAAATTAATACATGGCACAACAGTTTATCAACTGTAACTGCTTAGGAACCAATCAGCATATTATCACAACAATATCAGACAAGTTCAAAACATACTTGCATATATTCACACACTGGGGAAAAAATGGTTTTTAATTCAGGTTATGTACATTGAGGCTTTCAGCTGCCAAGTCTTTCTCAGATCAGCCAATGTCAATTGTGGACTTTTTTCACTAAAGCAGTAGTGTAGTCTTTAAAATTTCTTAGGCTCTTTTTGTTTCATTCTCACCTCCCCACAAAACTTTTAAGTTCTAAATTTGATGTTCTAAAATAACTTTTTGTTTTAAACCGTCTACAAATCACTTGTGCTGCTGTTACATAATTCTGAAGCATAACATTTACAGTAACAAGAAACATGGAGGGGAAGGGCTGCACAGCAGCCAGGATGGCAGAAACAACAGTCTTACCTTAAAAATTTGGATAGGACATTAATGGCATCCATAGTGTCCTTGTTCTCCTTGTACAGTACAAAATGGCAGTAGCTTCCCCTAGATTTTGGCCAAGAGTGCTTTCTTGGATCTTTAAAAGCAAAAAGGTTAAAGTGTCACTTTTTAAAAAATTTAATATATTTGCTATTACAGCTAAATTTATTTTAAATATGCAAGACTCAATTTCTGCTAATTTCCATCTGCTTTAAAAAAATGCAAAGGAAAGAGTTAATTACTGACAGCAAAAGCTCTAAACCACATTGAAAAAGACCTCCCCTTCCACTGGACTGTAAACTTCTCTTTAATCAGTTCTGTCACCTAGAAAATCCTCAATGAAATAGTGACAGTTCCTTTGTCATGAAATTATCTGAAAATATATCCTAGTCATTTAATGGCTGCATCACCTGATTACATTTCTCAAAAACATTATCATTATACTGATTCTAAGCAATAGAAGCTACACCACATTTCTTCTAACTCCTATAATTAACAGCTGAGGACCACTGGAGCCCTGTTTGTGGGAAAACTGCTACTATTTACAGTACAGACATATTCCTTTTTCTGTAGCATTTTTTCTGTGTGTCATACAAAAGAATGAATTGTATTGCTACAAAACCCTAAAAAGTCACGCTCAAAAAATTGCTTTAAGATGGTTCTTTATTAAAATCCAATGGGAGCAAGAAATCTGGTAGAAGAAAGATGTTAACATACAATCCATGGCAAGTATGGTGCCATGCTTAGAGAAGGCCAGAGGCTGAAGTAACTTCAGATCCCACAGACTAATAACTGATTTACAATTCTGTGCTACTATCTGACATTTTCTGGAGAATGAAGGAAACTGCCAGTGATTTGTTAAGCTTTTTTTTTGCACATAAAAACCCCCAGAGATAAAAGTTTCAGTCTCCAATAATCCACTGTCAATGCCATTAATTGGGAGACTGATTCTACAGAGGTTTAACAACCGTGAGGTTCCTTCAATTCTGTACTTTATCAATTCCTTGTTATTTAAGAACAAAACTAAGACTTCATTTTCTTTTAAATACGAAGTCCTTTATCTCTTGCTAGCCACTAAGCAGACATACCTAGTTTGTAAAAAAAAGGTATAAGCATCTTTCATAACAGCAAAAGCTAACTGAAAAAGCCAGCCTTATTTCAATATACAAACATCAATGCAGAAAGGAAGTTCTTGGGAAATACTGCTCTTTTTTTTCACATTGGTTTTATAAAGTCCAGATATCCCACACAGATACTAAGTATGTTTAATTCTTGCTTGTTTTTGAGAAATTGCCATTCATGCACACACTTCTGCAAAGATAATTTTGGAGGCTACAGTATAAAACACTATATGTAGAGGTTTGACTTAGAATTATTGCATCCCTTGCCTTGCACCATCTAAGCACAGCCCCCTAACACAGAGTTTCACAGGACCTGAACTGGAGACCTCATGCTCCTCCTGGTCTCCCTTTCTTAGCCACCACTACTCTTAGAGAATGAAACACTGCATTCAGCTGGAAGAGCAAAGTTCTCCATTAAGATCTCAGCAATTAGAAGGGAAGAGAGTAAGACAGAGTTCAATTCCCAAAGGGGAACCTTCTCCTGCTGGAACCATTCTCTATATTTAAATAATATGTCTTGCATGTGGTCATTTCAACACACTGCAAGAAGTGAGCCCTAATGTGATCTACACTAAAGGGACTCTGTAGGTACTATACAGACCAATGGGCTCCTCATGCTTGGGGCATCACAGCAATGACCCTATCCAAAGGCGGCTGCAGCCACAGCCTTGATATTCAACCATTACTCACCTAACACTTCAAAGCATTCAATTGGGTAGATGGAGCAGTGGGACAATTTTCTGTCCTTATTGCTGTGTTTCACAGTCATGTTATATTCTTGACAATAAAATTGTATTTCCAAGCTCTTTTTTCAAACCTTTTGCTGAAACTTGAGGCTTAGAAGCTCCTTTTTAATAGCAGGGTGTGTGACAAATGCTTTTAAAGTTGTATAAAGACAGATAGTAGTGTCTGAAATACAGGCTGAAGGGCAAAGGCTTGGCTAACTGAAATCCATGAAAAATTTACCATAGTTGTCAATATATACTGTCAAAATTGATAATTCATATAATTTATTACTAGCAGACTTTCTCTGCACCAAATTATTATTGCCTATCCTGCACTATGAAAAAGAGGTAGAACAAGCCTAATTCTCGGCTGTTTCAGGACATTTTAAGCAATACCTATGTGTAGGGATTTTTAAGAAATTGTTACAAGTTTGGCCAGTCCTGTTGCTATTTAGGAGGTCATAATGGTTGGCATTTCATTTTTGTTAGTATGAAATGTCAACTTCTCTTACCTGTTGCAGTTCTGACCTCTGTCCCAATGCAGAGCATAAAGAGTACAAAAGAGTAGCATTTAATTTTTAGACTGTCAAAGGGTTTTTAGAGGTGAACATGCAGGTTTATGGTTATGGGATTGTTTATGCTTCAGGGAGCATCCAACAGCTAGGTGGTGGATGACAGCAATTTAGACAATTATGGAATGGAATCGTGCAGAGGGCAAACAGTGAACATATGGAAAGCTTCAATTGGAGATGCAACAAACTTAATTTCTGGACAATGATGAAACACAAGTTTACTGAAAATTTAGTAAGACAGTATTTTAAGGATTTGGAGGGTAAACTGATTACAGACACAAAGCACCTTCTGATTTTAAATTTTAAGAAGCTTGTTTGGTAATGTTTTATGTCATCAACAAAAGTAATCAGGTATATCAGCTAACAATCCAATATTCTACACTTCTGAAATGTTTCTTGCCTGGGGAGCCCATTCACAACTAAGACATATTTGTGGCTATATAAAAAAGAAAGATAAATATAATCCTGACAAAAACCACCTCAATCTTACATCCGTAAGCGTTTGCACACACTCACAAAAACTGACATCTCCACCAACAAATGCACAGGTGCCTGCAGCATCACAGCTGGGGAATCCAAATCTAAACAGATGATGCTTCTCTGCATCACAAGATGGTGCTCCACAATGTTTTAATCCTAGAGACACTAAATTCTAACCACTAAATTCTATTCAGCATATTTCAAATACTTAAATTCTTTTATATAGTATCCCTTAAATCAGCTTAACAACATCCACTTGACTACAACAGTGGTAAAAGAATAGAAGCAGCAGAAGGAAAAGGTGGAGGAAAAACCATTACAAACCAACAGAGAACAAAACTGGCTGAGGAGAATTTTGTGCTGGTAAGTATACATACTCCATGCATAAAGCATGCAAACACACATTTTCTAAACATGACTAAGATACATAAATACATTATAATTGGACCAATAAAAACACAACATTCCCATATTTGCTTACAATAAACCTTAATCAAACAACTAAATTAAGGGGGAAATTATTTTATTTCCCATTTTAAATTACTGTATTTCTTTATCCTTCCTCCATCTCCTTTGTCTTTAAAATTAAAGGGTTAGGTTTACATACCATCATTTGTAGTACATTAAAATGACAGAGGAATGCAACCAATTTAAACCAAACCTTAGTATCTTTAGTTAAACCATTCTGCAGGTAGATAGTCCTCTAAACTTACAATAGCAACAAATTTTAAGTAACATTAAAAGATATAAAACATGTTAATTTATTCCCAGTATCCAGAACAGTATTTTGCAAAATTAAAGTGGATAACACTTCATTTTGAAAATCCTTCATTACTTTGACTATTCTGAAAGATTAACTGTGATCTATAATGAATAAAGATAATTTTCTGCAAATATAATTAACCTTGGAAGGAGAAGTAATGATCATGGTAAACAAACTATGTTTATATGAAACTATAACAAAAATATGGTTGTCTCTATTCAAGTCATTGAGAATTTTGTCATGAATATTCAAGACAATCAAGATTACACCATCGATCAATCTAATGTATATTTTCCAACTACAACCTCTTACATCCACAAAGCACACTTACACAGTTAAGATCATGAAAGTTAAATTTAAAAAAAATACTGAAAACAAAGCCTCTGTTTTGTCTATTCCCACTGAAGTAGAAGATAATGTTCTCTCTTCTAATATGGTTGTACTGGATGAATTATTTGGAAAGAAAAGCAAGTAGAAATTTAAAACACTTTTGTGGTCCTAATCATTCTAGATGCACAGCATCACTGAAACTAGGAAAAAATGAAGCAAGACTACATTAGGAAGCACACTCACTTGAAGTACTTACTAACAATTCTTACTTTGGGGATAATTTTAGCATTTACTTTTCCCATCTGCTGTGATACTGAAACTCACTTGCCAATGCTTTTTTCCCAGCAGCATGATAAGCAATAATGTATTTCTTTCCATCTCGATCTTCTGTTTTAGTCTCCAGTCCCGGAAACAAGGACTTCACAGCCTGATGGATGATGGTTCTTTTTTCTTTGGTGTCTTCAATTACCTGTGTTAATGCACATACATGCAGAAACCCAATAAATTAATACAAAAGGGGAGGGTGCCTTAAGGAAAAAAATTAGCTAGATAAGATTATGTAATGTGTGAATGCTTATTTGATATAATACCTGATATAATCCATCTGCATGTCTGTGTCCCAAAATTTAGCTCAATAGTTATTCTTTGAATATGTGGGATATTTGAATGTTTAAAAATATCAAGGTTTGAATTTTGTTTCTTGTTACAGAAGACCACTTTTATCTTCTTTTCTATTAAATCATTAAACATTGACCTTGAAAGTAGTGTTCCATCATGACAGATACTTTATGCAAACCTCCTTATTCTTTAAAACAATACTAGACAGGAAACTAAAATACTGCAAGGCAATTTTAACACCACAGGAATTAAAACCTATATTTAAGTTTCTGTATAAAGTCTCACCAATATCAAAGTGAAAACTCGTACATGCATGAATTTGAGTACATCTGTAAGACTTTACAGAATTAAACCCTAAACCAGACACAGTTTGGTGTTATCTGTCACATCCCGTTCAAGTTGCTCTTATACCTTACATGCATTAGAAAGTGTGTATCTTCTACTCACTCCCTCTCTGCCTCCCTCCCTCAGCCTCTCTCTGCCCCCATCCCAAATTTCTTATTATTTATTAATTTTACCTCTATGGCAACACTAGTTTCCTTATTCTTAAAAAGCTGGAGCTCCTCTAAACGCTGCTTGTCTTCATCTGACAAGACCGTAAATGTTTCTTCTGACGGGTCCTAATAATATTTGGGGATAAAAAACAAACATCCAATAAGCCTCATAGAGCAACTTCCAGTCTTTTAATGTTCTTGCTTAAGGAGCATTAAGAGGCATAGCCATTACCAAATCTTTTCCTCAAAATTTACCTCATCATCCACTGGAACAGAAAAGTCATCCAAATGGCTCACACGTCCATCTTTGCCTATTTCATGGACAACAAAGTCTGAGTATCTGATAGAAAGAAACATGCATTACATTCATAATAAAAATCCCATGTCACAAAGTCCTTTCCTAAAAAGCTGTTGTTAGCAGAATTCACTGAAGAATTTGAATTCATGTAATTCAATTCATGTAAAACAAACTCCACCATGAGAGAGCTGTACCTATTCCCACCCGCCAGAGGGATACCACAGGAACACATATCCAAACAAAGCAGACCTCCTTGCAGATCACCAAACACCTGCTGTAGTTATTCTCAGTCATTTTCTCACTAGCTTGAAGAGATCAGTAATGCTTATGCTCAATCCCAGTCATTACTGACAATTAAGACTCTACTGCATTGCCACAATGTGCAGCACATTAACTACTGCATTATCTCTGTCACTTCAAATGATCTGCAAAATAAAGTGCATTTTAGCCTCTAAACTCTACAGAAGGCAGGACAAATTCAGCCTTGTTCATTTATTCAGTTGTACAGAACATCATTCAAATAAAGTTACACTGCATACTCTCTGACATCAAGAAAGAATTTTACTGTGACATTTTCAATCCAGTCGCTCATGTCTAATAATAAAAACAGCCTAACTATAACAGAGCACAGTTGATTTGTGTTGCAACTGCTAAATGACTTCTAAGTAGCATTTGCTAGCAAAGTGGGGAAAAAAAAGAAAATAATTCCTATTTTACCACTGTTGAAAGATGAATAAAACTTCACCATGGGAAGCTTTCTACTCTACCTCCCCCAAGCCCCTTTTGCCATCCCTCTGTGCAGATATACATCATATTGGCAGAATTCCCTCCTGAGGAGTGTTATGTGTCCTCTCTCGTATTATCTGTAGCTGTCTAGACATGCCAGTGATGGTACCATAAAAATGCCAAGAATTAATTAATAATAGGTGTTAAAAACTAGGATCCAAAAACCCCCACAAACCCACAATTTTTCTACCTTTGGCCAAACAAAATTGGCAGATTTCCCAGAAGAAGGTTCAGCACAGACAGTGTTTCCCAGAGAAGGGTTACACTAGCTGCTTAATGCTGCACATAAAGATTAAATACATGCATAATATGTATATATCATTTTATTATGTAAAATTATCTATATATGAAGCCAGTATTTAAACACAAAGACTGTTCTGTGTGTAAAACTGCTTTGCTAAGTCAGGGAAACAGTGATTCTTCAGTGAACTTTTGTATTTGCATTCTGTTTTGTTCAAAGCTATTCTTTAATTTTAAAAACCTAGAAGTCTCATTTTAAAAAGCAAATAAACCCCAAGCACCTTATTAAATATATAATGTACATATATAATAAATTCCACAACCTGAATTTTAAAACTCCCTTCTATGTAAATGATATTACAACTGAAAAGACAAACATTTAAAGCCTAACTATACTTGTTTACAGACGTTAAGACAAAAAAAATTAGAGAAAAGCAAAGAACCAAAGAAGGATGGTTTCGATGTCATTTTTCAGTGCATCTCATACGAGCACTGCGGAGAGATACAAAAGATGGGTGTACTGCATAAGGTTTTATGTCTCTGCTGCCAGAGAGCAAAGGAAACAGCAAAGTCAGTGTAATCATGTATCTCTACTCATACACAGCTTCCTTCTTCACAGCTCCATTTGACAGGAAAATAAATTAAAAATACAAAACGAAACAAAAAACCCATAAAAACAACCAAAAAACCCCCAAAAAGCCAATCAAAACCAAAAACCAACCCACAATCTAGGAAAAGTCCTACATTAAACGCTTCTTTCAGTCTCAGCAGTGTGAAGTAGTGAACTTCACTTAATCCAGCTGCAATCTGCAAGTCCAAAAAGGAAAATGGAGTACAGGAGTGTTACACAAGGAATTAACATACGTAACAAGACGAAGAGTTACCTCTCTTTTAAGATTCCAGAAAATCCTTTATGAGAGCTAACAAATTTAGTTATGCCAACATCACTTTCTGTCAGTCCATGCTTCATCATGTCTGCAAAGCTCTCTGGATCTCCATCTTCATCACTGTCCTCTAGTTCCTCTTCTTCCTGCTCCGCACTTTCCTCATTGGGGATTATTTCACTTTTTGTGTCCTCAGGTTGTTCTGTTACATTCTCAATACTCTGCCCAGAGTCATTCCCTGCCTTAGACTTCTCCAAGATCTTCTGTCTTTTAATTTCGTCTGCATTGGCCACATCATCCTCAGAACGAGGACGTTTCAAGGACACACTATTCATTTCTACAGTTTCCATGTTTAAGGCACAGGGTAGGATAGAAAGCCCTGAGAAAGAAGAAGAAAGGCTTATTTTCTGTCTGCTAAGAGCAAAACCAATACATAGTCACTTCACTCCAAGGATTCTGCCCCCTGCACTTTTTCAGGAAAAGCATAAACTTTCTGCATTTAAGTTAAACATCAAGTAAACATTTTGACCACCGAGGAACAATATGTACTTGGGGAGAAAGAAGGAAGGTATCATGAGGGCTTAATACCCACCCCCAGGGCAGCATGAATACAGGACTACAGCAGAGCAGGATTCAGTACCACACTGACCATTTACCACCACCATCTCTCTTGCCCACCTTTACCACAGCTGCCTCCAGGCCTGTGCACACACAGGCTCTGCTGTCAACAGCAGACTGGTGCCTAAGAAACTGTTTGTTTCCAAGCCTTCTCTTAAACCTGACTACCCTCAGTTACTGCCTTTTCTAGCAAGACTCCATCTTGCAAAGACTGAGAGAACGGCTGAGTTCCCCCAAACCTGAAATGTCATGTCTTCATTTTCTATGCTCTTCCAACACACACAAAACTCAAGGTGACATCAATTCAACCCAGAAGATAAGAGGGATGAGATACCAAAATCATTGAATCAGTGAGACAAACAAAACAATGAGGAAATTAAACGATCTCTGAGAAGAACATGACTACTCACGCTGGTGGAATAGGGCTCAGATGCCACCTTTGTGTTAGCAGAACCACTGCCTTCAGATCTGAAAAAAAGGGGAAAACTAACTCTTTGAGAAAGTTTTATGAAAAAAAAAATTATGAAAACATATATGAATGCAATCATTAGAGAAAGCAGTTGCCCCTGACCCAGGTATCAGCAGTTCACAGAAGCAAACACAACTGCTCAGATGGGCACGGTAATCAATACAATTGCAAAAGTATTCCCATCCTACTGACACAACACATTATTGCCATTTAGCAAGCTACAGGAGAGAACTTTGTTTTTATTTCTACGTGTATAAAAGGAAAATGGAGTTCCTACGATTAGGCATGGACAGGGCCTTTCTTCCAGCATCACCCAACTGGCACAGGAGTGCACTGGGGATAAAGTGCATGTTTTGGTAGCAGGGACTGCATGTGTGGGCCACAGGCAGTTCCAGCTGGCTCCATGAACCTGCTGCCTGCCATCCTCCAAGTCATCCAGTTCATCTGAGAAAGGGAGAAGCTGCCAGCAGCAGCAAATTCAAAAGAAAGCACAGGAGGAGACTCGTGACAGGGTGCTCAAAAAAGCACAGGGAAGCATGGAAAAGGGGACAGCTGTTGCAGACACAGCTGGAGATGCACTCCTGGAAGGAGACTCTCCACACTGGAGTAGGGACACCCCTGAAGGGACTGCAGCCTGTGGAGGTGTCCATACTGGGACAGAGACACCCTTGAGAGGCCCATGGAGAGGACCACACGGGAGCAGAATAAATGAGCAGAAAGAAACCTCCATGCACCAACTCCAACCTTGTGCACTAAAACTGCCTTGTCTGAGGGACAGAGCATAACCTGAAGGGCCAAAGAGAAAAGGGGAAGAAAGGAGTTTTCCCCAAGTCTCTGTTTAAGTACTGGTCTTCTTTGTATATCATTAGCCAACCAGTAATTAAAAGTTAACTGGTAATAAACTAAATTCCCTATGTCGAGTCATTTTTGTCCACAACAACCAAGTTTCTAAATTAACAGGATTCAGCTGTTACTGAGAAATTAATCTAGGCAGGGAACAATATTTTAGAGCTACTTACATCACCCCGTATTATTTCTCCAGCTACTAAATAGCATAATCTATCCAATTTTAAAGGTATGTTTTTAAAGGAAGTCCCACTACTAACTTCATAATCAGCATGTGCTGGGTTGGAAACTAATTGTTACCAGTTAGCCACTGCTGACTCCATGGCCTGGACTCCCCACTGAAGAGATCACCAGCTTAGGGTAAAGAGCCAGGAACAACTGTTTTAGAAACATCCAAAATGTTTTGCTCAAATGAAGAACTGAAAATGGATGCTATAAAAACAAATGAACAAAAGGGAAACAAGGAGAGACTTATAAAAGTAAGTGTATGTATGGCCTGAAGAGTGGTAAGATGCACAAAAGAAAGCAGAACAATTAGCAAAACAACGTACCTTCAAGCTGAAAGCACCAATTTTAGTCTGTCTTCAAATAAAAGTTCATCAAATCCTTCTTAGGAACAAAAAATAAAAGTCATAGCCAAGTGAAGCAATTCAGCACTGTTTCCAGATTCTCTTCCCATGTACCAAAATTTACAGAGGCTGGGTTATAAAGCACTGAAGTGGAAAAGGCTTTTAGATGGCTTGTGACTATCTTCACCTAGTGAACAACACACCACTCAGCACAGCGAAATCCTCTGAGATACCTGCCAAAGGTGGTAACAAGAGAAATCTCATGCTTCTTAAATAAAACTGTAATACCTAGTAATTGAATTATACAAACGGTTACAAGAATTCGATGTTGGGCACAAACACTCCGAAGCTGTCACACACAGACTATTCTCACAGCAGAAGGGTGACTCACATACTACCAAGTACTATCGTGTGCCCAAAGGCAGCCACCACCGGGGATAATTCTGCAGGATAATTGCTTGCAGGAGCACGTTGAAGCGAGGGGCACACACCGCCTCACTAGTGCAGATTGCTAGTGAGAAGCGCCCATTTTTTTTTTGACAGCTGCTCAACCGTCTCGACCCTTTTCCTAACAGGTGTTTCCATAAAAGCCAGAATCTGCATAAACATCAACTCCGCAGCAATTTCAATGTTTTAACAGAGACTGACTTTACTACGACCAGTAAAACACTTGATTCTCCGCAACAAGAAAAGCCGAGCGATTACTCCTGGCGCGGTACCTGTCAAGCAGGCACGGCGGGGCTGCAGGGCACGGAGTAACAGAGCGGAGCGCGGCAGCGCTGGGGACGAAGCCGCCTCCTCATGAGGCGAGGCACGTGGGATTAAAGGCGACCGAGCAGAGAGCGATGTGCAGCAGCAGCGCCCCAAGACCAACCCCTGCGGCGGAGGCGGCGCGGAGGGAGCGGGTGGGAAGGGCAGCACAGGGCGCTCGGAGCCCGCGGGCCGGGCCGGGCCGGGCCGAGCCGCCGCCTCAGCGCTCCGGGCGCCGGGCCGGGCCGGAAGAGCCGCTGCCAGCGCCGAGGCTGCCGGGGCAGGGCGGGAGGACGCGCTGGGGCCGGGGCAGGCGGGGCAGGAGGGAGGGCTGTGCCGTGCCGTGCCGCGGGGGTCCCGCCACACGCGGAGCCCGCCGGGGAGCGGCGGGGAAAGCCCGGCGCCACGGGGGGCGAAGCTGCCCCGAGGCGGAGCACCCCCGGCCCCACCGCGGAGCCCCGGGGGGAGGGTGCGGCTCCGCCCGCCGCTAGGCAGGAGCCCGCCGAGGGGGAGCCACTTACCCGCACGCCGGCACGGGAGGACGGCCCGGGCGTCAGCGCGGCGGGGCGGGAGGCGGAGGCGGCGCGGGAATGAGCCCGCCCCACCTCCAGCCCCAGCCCCAGCCCCAGCCCCAGCCCCGCGCGGGCGGAGCCGGCCCCAGGCCGCGCCCGCCCCGGCCGGGCCCGCCGCGCTGACGCCCGGCGGGGGAGCGGAGCCGCGGCTGGGGCTGAGGCCGGAGGTGGTACCTGCCAGGGGCTGCTCCTGCCCACGCTGCCGTCACCGCCGGCCTGCTCAGGCTTCAGGAAAGCGTCTGGGATAGGCAGGCGATGATTTATAGAACTGCAACTATGCAGAACAGAAGTTTAATTTCCAAAAAACGGCTACAGCCAAAGCAGGAAATCGTATACACGAGATGGTGGCCGTCCTGAGCCTCCCCGGCATCTGAAACACATTGCGCTAATTGAACATTATTCCCGGACAAGGGAATGTTCGAGAACCGTTCAAAACCTCCACTGTACCTATGCAAATCACTTTAAAAACCAGGCCAGATCTGTTCTGTCAGACTTCTCTGACATAGTCAGAATGTCATCTTCTACCCTCTTTTCTATTTTAAGCACTAGGTGCAAGGAAGGTATTTTCATTAACTTCAACATGTAGATTTGTCCTTATTTTTAAGACCCTGTGTGTCATGTCCCAATCCCAGCCTGTCTCAGACTTCCTCTTAGCCAGGCTATTAATACCAGTATTTAGTGCCTCATACTTCTCATTCTCTAGCTGTATTGTATTCACAGTCTTCTTATGCGATGAGACTTACAACTGGTATATGTATGTGGGTAACTTATTTTCTCGTCTCTTGTACTTACCTTCCCCCTTGGAGTAGAATAAGAAAGTAACACAATGGAGTACTTTGCTGGGGATTTTAAAAATCCCGGGTATGCATGCTTTGCTCCTTGACTAGCATATAAAAGACCCCATCAAGGAAAAAAGGAAGGAGCAAAGATGCGGCTCTCCTTAGTTCTGAGCAGAGATGGATCCATAGAGATTTATTTTATAAAGCCCTAGGGGATCAAATATTTGTCTTTTATACAGAGCTTTAGTTTACCCCCTGTCCAGCCTTCACATCTGGAATTTCATTAACTGACTAGATACCAGTAGGGATATCAGGAATGGGTTCAGTGCACTTCTGAGGAGAGGTGAAGAGTGGACTGGAAACAGCAGTGGAGGTTAGTGATTGACAAGGCAGATTATGGCACCTCTGACAGCTGAAGTGTCATGAAAGAAGCCAGTGCTAGGACTATCACCAACTCCAGGCGGCCCAAGTGGTACAGGCAACACAGAAAGAGTTATGTGTCATTTTAACATTGCTGATATTTGGCCATTGACTATGGCTGTGGTAGGTTTGAAAAGTTATTTCTCCAGCTCTGCTAGGCAAAAACATCTAGCTGAAAATATCTGGCCGGGGGAAACCTTCAGCAAGACTTCTATCATGCATTGGTCCAACTTATTCTGTCATGTTACTTCTTGCTTCTTCTTTCTTGTGCCAGAGAGCTTCCCTAAAATACTTATTTTTCCTCTTCCAAATTCTTACATTAAGTACCTCCTTGTCTTCAAAATCCTTGTAATTAATTAAGTAGCTTGTATCTTGCAACTGTGCTTGGTATGATAATTACCCTTCTCTTAGTTCTCCGTGTTGACTATGTGTTCATCTATCATCTACTGCCATCAGCTCAGATAGAATTTGGAGTGGTATGAAGTACCTCATACACTGAAGGACCTGCAGGTGCTACCACAAGATAAATAGCTTGATAAGATCATTCCTATATGTTTCCCTAGTCTTCTAATATATTCAGAAAAGTTTATTACTCCTTTCTCAATACCAACAAGCATTCTCTGATATACTAAAGAACTGTCTGCCGGTGTCTGAGAATCTACAGACAAAATCCTTGAGATCACCCTTCCTATGGTTCAGGGGCTGGAAGGAGGGAAATGCTAGTACTGCCTCAGAGATAAAACTGATTCACTCTGGCAAGTAGAGACCATCAGTAGAGACCACTGAAGACGGCTCAATCACCTTCTGTTACGATCTACCCTTAACACAGTTTCCAAGTGTAAGCTGGCAAAAGGCTTGCAGACATGACCCCTTTCTCTTTCCATTAGTCAAGTGCTCCTTTTACATGCAGAGTTATAGTGTAAAATATGAAAAGAAAATAATAATATGGCTGCAACTTGAGCTTGATTTTTTTTTCCTCTGGGTGGTTTAATAATTAAAAACCCTTATATTACAGATTATCTAATATATCCATTGGGTGGTATCATTAAAAATTATTTTAATCTCTTTTACAATGTATCAGTACATTCCCATAGAAATTTTGTTTAATGTAACCTAGAGGAGGTTTGATTTTGGAAAAAATATACGACCAGCCATTAACAAACTGTAATAAATTTATAATGTCTTCCTACTCTCAGGCTCCCCAGGAGGGGAAATCAGGATAGCACATCTCAGCAGATGGGAGCATAAATCTGGTTAGGAAAAGAACGCAAGTGAGAAGCATGTTGAGTCAATCTCCTCCAAAGATGCTCGTTGAAAATCTTAAGGTACAAAGTTGAGATGTTCCCAGTCCATAGAAATGGCTAATAAAATAGAGCAGCCATAACTGCTCTCACTCTTCTTCAGTTTTATGCCTCCCAGAGGCACAAACAATCAGGCAGATAAGTTGTAATTTTATACCCCTTCGCATCAGCAGCACTTAACTGGTCTGATTTTTACCTGTCACTTATAACATCACGGAGAACTAAAACGAAAGAACTATTAAAAGCCTAATGTATTTTTCATATGTAGGTTGTTTGCATTTTTCATGCTTATTTTGAGGCCTTGCATGAAGAAAAAGTGGGGGTGATAACTCATTACCATGCAAAATTTAAAGATATAAAAAGGGATTTTTTTTGAAAATACAGAATTTCATTCACAACACAATTTCAGCGAGAAGGTTCTCTGAGGAATTTTGAAAACAGTCCAAAATGAATCATACAGATTTCCAAAATAATGACAAAAACAGGGTTTTCCAAGGATGCAAATTATCAAATTTTATAGCACTTCAATAGGCCATCGCATTTAAGTTGATTCTTCCCCTTTTCTCTTCACTCATTATTTGTTTTTTAAATAAAAAGCTGCTTAGTTCTCAAATTCATCTCTAAATCCTTTTGTAGATAAGTTGGCAAAATAAGAAAGGCAGAAAAGCATCTTATATAGACAGACAAGGAGAATTTTAGGCAGAGAGGGGTTTTTTTACAAAGTCTGTTCAACTCTAAAAAAATTAATGTGCTCTACAGGTTGTTTTAAACTAAGAATGTGTATGACTATAGAAAATCAACCTTAAGCATAGGATTGGGAGGCAACTGTGAAATGTGTTCTCTCTTTTTACCTTCATTTCACCATTAGACAATTGATTCAGGGGTGCTGTAAAGCTTTGCAGCAGTGAAGACAAAACAGGATGCAATCACCCATAGATCAACTCACTGAGTGGCAGTGTTCAGTTTTTGCAAAGATGATAAAGAGCAAATATAATATACAATAGGAATCTGAGCTGGAGGAATAATTATGTATTTCTGCCCCTATTCACAATTATCTCAGAAGGCCTTTAAGGGGTGAAAGACCTTCCTGTGTATTTGTGCAGAGGAGGAGGGGAACAGCTGGGACAGGACAGTGGCTGAAGTGTGAGCTGCCCACAGGGCTGATGAGGGCCATGGAAGAGCGAGGGTGGGGAGTGATGCGGGGTGGGATCCTCTCTTGCAGCAAAGCTGCTGCCTCCCACGCAGCAGGAAAAGCCAAGGCTACAAAGGTGGAGGGAGAAAATGAGCTCTCCTGTCAGCTCATGCTGCTTGAGTGCTGGCCTGCAGGGTAGCAGAGTGTGCTCTTTACATGCCTGCCTGCCTTGCCTATGCCTGCTGTCACACTGGGTTTTCCATGAATTATTTTAACTGCCTTTGATCACTGTTATTGCTGTGAAATTTTGTACCCTATTAAGCTCCTGGTAAAATGCCTGTTTTTCTCAGTGCAACTGGATCTGGCCACTAAAAATTGTTTAGAAGTCACAGCATTCATATCAAAGATTCACAGATGTGAAACTGAAACGGATTATGGGAATACCTGGGGTATTTTCTACTCACAGTTATGAATGACTTTAAAATCTCATTCCTGATCATCCGTACAGAAAATCCTGGTACCTGAGTTTGATTAACTTCCAGATTATAACCACAAAGTAGTACTCCTTCTTTATGTGCCTAATTCTGCATGTAGAAAATAAAATACAGAATACAAATAATCCTTCACCTTTCTATCACCCATCACTTTCCTGCTATCTGAAGATACTGGGATATATGAAGGAGACCTCTGGCCTTCATCATTCACATATGGAGTTGTTCAAACTGATTAGCACCGGCAAAAGTAATCCCTGGGTCCTCCTGGCTGCTCGACAAAAAGAGCACAACTGACTTCTGTCTACTCTGAAGAAGCAATACAGAAAACATTCATGATTTCAAATAGGAAATAGATAATATTAAGTGTGTCATTTCACAGCAGCTTGTTTTATCTGGGCATTCACTGGGCCAGTGCATCCATACTTAGGAGCACACAAATAGGGTGTCCTATGCAGGCAAGGATCTCTCAGGTACCTGCTAGGTGGTCAGATGGGAACATGGAATATGTTCTGAGAACAACCACCTTCACTGTATTTCTCACTGCACAAAATTACCCTGTAGCTATGAAATAAGAGAAGTGTTAGGGATAACACTAAGTTTGGCTATGGGGCACAGTGGAAGCTGGATAGTGGGCTGGTACAGTGGTTTGCCTGATTCTGCTTCTTCTGTTAGACACTTGCCAATGTTGCTGATGAATAGTAGGGAGGAAAGAAATCTGAAAAAGCCCTAAACCGAATGCCAGTTTGTCAGACAATCTATGGAGTTACTACACAAGGAGGAGTGTAAAAAGGAGAGAATTCTAAATATAATTTTTAGTATCCATATAACCTCTGAATCTAATAAAGCTTTCACCAAAATGAGACATTATATGAAGACTGTTTCGTTACATTTACTTCTCCAGAAAGGCACCCAAAACCTGTGCTATTTGTGCTGCTCTGTTTCTGTGGAAACTGTGTGTTGAAGTGGAATAGAAAAAAACAGGGAAAGGAGAATGAGAGGTGAAGTGTTTTTGGCTGAAGTCCCGTTGGCCAGTCACAGTTTGAGCTGGGGTAAGTCAGACAAGCAAGCTCTCAATACTGAAGTCCAGAGTTTTCTTTCATCCTCTTAACTTGTGGTGAGGGAGGAGCCTGGTTCAACAGACACCATTCAGAAAGTGGTTGCTTAAGCAATTTATCTGGGTTTTCCCGTTTTTTACTCACATTAAAGAAGTAATATTTACAGGCATTTTATGCAACGATAATTTTAGTCAATTGGGAATGTTATAGAGTATCTACCAAAAGCAGTAGAGAGAGATTTGCTCTGAAAGGAGCCTTCCATTGATGGAAAAGTTTCAAAGTCACTGCTCTTCTGAAAAGCACCATTGTATCCTTGAAAGGACAGTCTCCTCTTCCAGGACTGAAAAGATACCTTTTCATCTTTCTAGGGCTTCCAGTACATGCATGTTTTTGATGAATTGCTATGAAAGACAGACAGCCTTGACTAATAAACTCAGCTCCTTGTGTTCCCTGATAATTGGTTCACTGCCAGTCATACTGCTTTTTCTAAGAATAAAAAAGCTTTCTTTAAAATAATATCTAAATTAACATCTTAATATATTGTGATTTTTTTCTATTGTTGACCAGTATTAGCCTTCTGCCTGTGGGTGTGGGTCGAGGTAAAAATTCTACAATGATACAGTTGGGGTTTATGGATTTATTCTCTAGAAATAAAAGCAAGGGTGTATCTGTTTCTACCACATACCCACAAAAAAAATGACCAGACTATCATTGCAGTCTGGTGCTCCAGATTGGAAAGTCTGGGCATTTTCCTGTCTAGCCTCAGTAAATGCTGCTACAGAAAATCAAATGAAAATGTGCAGCACATAACATTATGTCCAAAGTAATTCTGAAACTACTGCTGGAACAGATAAAGCAGTTTGGGAGAATGCAGATCCTGGAGGAAAAATTAACTAAGAAAGTGACATTATCTTTTCAAATTCAGGTGTAAGTGTATGCAGACCCAAAATTTCAGAATAATTGCTTACAGATAGAAGGTGAAAGGAAGGGCCAAACAAGGAAAGTACCTTTACATTTTCAGGCTTCTGCATGGAGCAATGAACACCTACTTCTTGCTCTGCTGCTGCTCCAGCTTCTTCACAGACTTTAAAGTCTATTCCAGTCTCCCTCTAATCTCTATGCATGGGAGTTAGCAGTCAAACATGAAGAGAGTTGACTGGAACAATTCAGGGAACCCTGCAGCCCTTTCCTTTTGTATGCTTGTAGTGTGTTACACTGTGCATGAAAGCAACAGAAAGAGAAAAGAGAAAAAGCAGAAAAGCAGGGAGTTGTTACCAGGCACTGGTGCTGCCTTCATTCTTCTGTGTATTAATGTTTTCATAAACTACAGCTGAGTTGCAAGTCAACCTAACTTTTCAGTTTTATTTTATTTGTAAGCCATTCTGCATTTTAGAGCAGTGTTTACTGTTTACAGTTGGCAGGTCTGATTGCATTTCTCTTCAGGTTATTCAGGCTTTGAGTTTGACAGCTTAAGAAATACCTGTTTGTTGAACTGCTTACTGCTGTTCACTGATTTGTAATGAATAGGAAGTTCAGGCCACACAAAGACATAGATACAGTCAGAACATGCCAGAAACACAATACATTGAAGCAACACTCCATTAACCCAAGTTAGGTAGCGCAGAAAAGTGATTACATTTATATCAATATATGCTTTAGGAGACAAATTAGCCTTTTATTCACTGTAATCCATAAAATTCTCCAGGCACAGAACAGAAGGCATTAATCAGCAGCTATTTGGCTCTACACATCTCCTTACAATAGGGTCTGGAGCTGCCTTTTACAAACGGAGAAAGTGTGAAAAAATCTTTCCAGTGCAGTATGAAGGTCCCATTTGAAAATCACTGATGCTGAGCTAGGCAAACAGCCTCCACAGAAACACTGTGCTCACTGCTGCACTGTAACACCACACAGCAGCCCTGTGTGGGCAGCTTCTGTACAGAGACTTTCCTATGGACAACATGCTCCTCTGCAGACAGACTGTTCTTTCATAGGTCCTTTAAGTTTTCATGCCACTGTTAGTCACTGCAGTTCTACAAATAATAATTCCACTCATTTTCTTGGTGTTACTTTTCCCATTACAGAAATATAGTTGAGGATAGAGTGGCAATTACAACGTGAATAATCATGTACAAATACATTGTATTTCCAACGCTTTCTCTCTAACTGACAACCACACAGTCTAATAAACCACCAAAGCTTCTTAAAGCATTTTGAATCATCCCTGTACAGAGCTGTTCAATCACATACTTCCTTAGATTCAGTCCCTTAAAAAAACCTTCCTAAGTGTGTATTTTTACAAAATGCATTTACGAAGTGTGAGAACAGCATCTGCATCCTCTAGCAGCACACAGTATTTGTTATTGAACTGATACTGAGAAAAAATGCCCCACAACACACTGCAGATTTTTTCAGAAGGGTTTAGCTCCAGGTATCTAGATCAGCTCCAGGTAGCTCAAGGTAACCAGCTAACAGTGCTGTACCCAAGTTAAAAGAACTTAGGTTCAGGATTTTTCATAGCTTAAAAAAAACCTGCAAAAATTACAAGGGCGAGTAGCTTGAATCCCCCCATGCTCAATAACAGCATATTGATAAAGGCATGCTCAGTTTTTCTCAGCAAGGTTTGCCATATAAACACACACTCAACAAGCAGGCAGCTTGAGTCACTCCATGGCTGCAGCTGAAACAATATGCCTTAAATAAAGCTGCAGCTCAGACTAATAAATCCATTATTTGCTTTAAAGAACAAGATAGTAGATTCTGATTTTCTGCTTTAAGTCTAGATGGTTCACATAACTGAACAAGAGGCAGGTGTACTTTCTGAGCTAAGAATACCCACAAAATATCTCTATTTATTTGACTTCAGATATATTTGTACACACTGGTAAAAATATGAACAGATTTAGACATTGGGAAGAATGCAGTTCAGCTGGTCCATGAGAGAGTAAATGAGAAGATCTTGAACTTGGTGCAAATTAGAAAGTATTATCTTAAAATCACAACTTTGCAATTTTCTTGCATCTCTCAATCAGAATGAAGGCATAGGATTCAATGTGCCTTTAAAAATCTCTTACATATAAATCACAATGTGTTCATTAGCGAAAAGTAAGACAGAGCTGAACTATGCAACCACTACTGTGTTTCATGAGTAGTAAAACCAATGTAGGTTGTTTTTTGATAAATTTGTATTCTGTGTTCATTACAACTTCCCACCATGATGCCTCTCTTTGCTTCCTGTACTTCCTTCCAATACCCTCAGCTCCCTTCTATATCTCAGATGCTTTCCCCCACCTTGTAATTCCAGTAATTTGAACATCATTCTAGTCATTTGTACATCATTTGTACACCCTCTGCTTGCCTTTTTCCAGCTTGTTGCTGGGACCACAGTAGAAGAATGGGTTGACTCGTTCAAATCCTGCCAAATAGAGTAGAAGGCTTCTCAGTTCTCCTTCATTTGCTGTCAAGAGACACATTAGTAGTGGCTATCCCTAGTGTCCTCACAGTAACTTTGAGACTTAATAACTGGCAGGCAAACCCACTGCCAGCTTCATTTGAAATCAGGCAATTATTTAAAAATATATCAGAGGGAGACCAACCCTTCAGACAAATCTTGTTTTCTTGGAAAATATGCTAAGAAAATACTAATAGAAATCCCACTAAAAATTAGAACAGGAGTAAAAAACCAACTAAGATAGCTTTATGGATGTTTCATGTAGATGTTTTAATTAACCTAGAGTATGGGATTGCTTGCACTTAGTAGAAACAAATAATTTCCACTTCAGAAAAAGAAATTAAGACGGAGGTTAAACGAGTTATGAGATAAGTTACTTAGTGTGGAAACTCTAAAAACTTAACTAAAAGTTTCTGGCATTTCAAATGTTCTAGTGCTAATGTTTCTTGACATTTTAAAATTACTGTCTTGCAAGCTGTAGTACTTATTCAAAGAAGAGCAATTTGACATATATTTCTATTTAGGTTCCACACATTGGGCCCTACAAAAGGATGATTTTCCAATTTAATTAAATGCTACTTGATTTTAAAACTGTGTCTGTGGTTAACTGAGTGTCTGTTCATTAACAGATGTCTTTGTTGTATTGCTTAGGAAACAAACATAAATGCAGCATGACAACAAAGATGATACTTTTCAGATAGCTTTTTTGCAAAGTTTTTGGGCATTGCAAACAGAAGTTGGGAGTTAGGGTACCATGACCTTGTTAATTAAATTAAACCTTCATTTAAAATATGAGTGTAGTAAAAATAAAGATGTTTAAAGTCTAAGTGCTTAAATATATGAGGTGAAATGTTGCTATATACAAAAAGGGATGATTATCCAGAGATCAAGCCTAGAAATCCCCCAAAATAACTCTTAAGAAACAGGAAATTAATGGTACACTATTTTAAGGAAAAAGGAGAAGTAATCTAAAGTGTTTATGCTCTTTTACTGTCTGCTGGGGAAGCATGATTAAGCAGTGTTTAAATTTAGAAAAAAGAAGGTTTTCATACACGCAGTATTCAACACATTATTAATCTGAAACAGTCTAAACTTTCACAAGTGCAGTCTAAAATGCAAAGTGTTGTGCTGCTCAGTATAACCAAACCCTAATTCCTTAGTTCCTCCAGATCAGAGACTACATCAGGGCACAGCATTGCTGCTTTCTGGCCCCAGGCCCAATTCTTATTCCACCCATGAAACCAGGTGGAGAAGGTCAAGCCTGGCTGGCTTTCATTTCAGTGTAAGGCTGAGAAATAGCTGGGGATGCTGAGCCCTGAATTTCAGATCAACTCAGTGGTCTACTGGCCAATGAGACTGTAATGTGTTGCTACATGGCAGAGGATAATTTAAAATCCAAGATCACAGATACAGTTCTCAGCTCTGTAGATCTTGAGTAACTACAGATTGTCCTAATAAATTTAAGCTAATTTTAACTAGTTGACTTGCATTTATCCAGCAGTGTAGCCTGCTAATTTTCTAGGTTACTAGTTCATTAATTCACTAATTTAGCACAGAGTAACCACAGGTGCCCAATAACAAGCTGCTGCTTTAATACCCAGAGTAGCTCATTTAGAGCTAACATAGACCTGCTTATGCAAGTTGCACCTGGATCTTTGTCTGCAGTGGGCATTTAAAAAATATTAAGGAAGGCATGTTTGTTCCTGACAATAAAAACCTAAAATTACTGTGATGAAACTCTGAAGCATTTCTTCTCAGAGAGAGAAAAGTTAAGAGTTACACAAGGCCACTGACATCCAAAAATAGGGCAGGAGAGGAAGCATGGCTTATACTTTTATACTTTGCAATCTCTTCCTGAAAAAGTCATATTAGGAAATATTCTTGAAGTCCCCTGAGTCTAGTCTTATCTGCCTAGCTAAGTGTATAAATTAAAGTCATTTGGTATCCATCCCACCTATGTAGCAGAGTAAACATCAATTGCTGCATGTGCACTGTGATACTATTCTGTGGCCTTGCACACTTCAAAATAACTTCTGTTTTGTCTGTCTGCTTACCCATTTTTCATAAGGGACCATACAACAGTTTAAGTCCCTGTTTTCTCCATTTCTGTACAGCTATTTCATTTAAGCAATGCAAAAAGAGATTTCTGGGACAGCTGTGTCTGGGCATGCTGTGAGCTAGCTGGAGACTTGCACAACCTTCTAGTGGTCCTCTAGGGTGAGCATAAGGAAAAAGATAATTCAAAGTGGCAAACTATTACAGATAAACAATTTTTGTAAGTCTGATAATAAAAGAATCAAACAGTCATTCAATATTAGAAAAAGAAAATAGAATACATCTGTGTCCATTCACATTGGACAGCTTTTGAGGCAGAGCAGTTTGTATCAGATTTTAGACTGGGGCAAAAAGAGCTGTACTGTAAGAAATTCCTGCAGCAGAGGTAGTGAAGTGGTAACTGCAATGTGGAGCAGGTCTCAGAAACAACCAAGTGGACAGAGAGCATGCCATTACCAAAGGACAGACTCACACAGAAACAGAAGTGATAACAGCCAGTGTGTAAAATGGATAGAATTACAGCATCACCACAATATAACCTGTGCAGGTATTAATTAGTAGGGGGATAGCAGATGGCGTAGTATGACTTTCTTTGGTTAAGGACAGGAGTTGTAACTTCTGTCTCCTTTTTCCCCTTGGGACCCTGATTCTGTTGGGTATGTGCACATAGAATCCAATATAAATTCCAACTGGTGAAAATTTACCTGTGGAATTAATGATTTTCTCTAGGTATGGTTTAACTGATAACTATTAGATTTACTGAAAGATGGGATTAAATGCTTAGTGAAAACCAAGTGCCCACCTTTTTATCTACCTGAACTATGTGAGTGTCACACAAGTACTAGCATTAAAGCACTGTTCCAGGGAGTGCCCATGCTAAGTCCCACTTGTGTTAGTGAAGAAATAATTTTGTATTTGCTGTGTCTGGTCTCTTGTCTCTCTCAGTTCACAGGATGCCTTCCAGCCAAAAAGATAAGAATCAGATTTATTTTTAGCTAGCCTTAGCATTACAATTCAGGATCCTTTTAATGTTTAACTGTGTATTTTCCCTGTTCTTGCTTGATGAGTCTTACAAATGACTGAAAAATGATGAAAATCAAAGTGGTCAGTGAAATTGTTGGAGAGAACTTCCTGTATCTCTTCTATGGCTTACTATCTCTCTCCATTTAGTGGCTGGCTAATTGACTGCTAGACTAAAATGGTCTTCTACCAGTTACTGGGAAAAGTTGTTTCCTCTTCTAGTCTGGGATCTCCAGCTGATTAATATATTCTCATGGCACTGCTGTTTGAAACCTTAACTGGTAAACATCCCTTTTATCTGACAGCTCCTGTCCCTCAGCAAGGGCCTTCTTAACCATCAGAGTCTCTGTGTAAGAATGCATTAATATGAAATACTATAGGCCCTGTACACTGGCAGCATGAGATACAACTGTTTCTGAACAGAAAAAAGAGATGAAATGAAAGCACAGTAAGCACATAAAATATTAATTTAAGGCTCGGCATGATACCAAGTGTTACAGGGTGACACTTTTTTTTCTTTCTTCTCTCTGTGGGCCAAATCAGATAGACGTTTGGTAAAAAGGATTCTTATCCAACAACAATTTAAAAAACCCAACAAAACAAAACTAACAAAGATTCAAGGATAACTTACCGCAAATAGACCTTGGATATGGGCCTAAGCCGCATCTTGAGTTCCTAAGGTGCATCTTGAGCTCTGAAAAGATAGATGAGAAGTAGTTGCCAATAGTTTAGAGCACAACTGGAAAGTCAGAATACATATTACAAAATCAAGAAGAGTTTCTTGAGTTGCTCTTTCCCCACACGTCCAATAAGCTGTAGCGCCCATTTTATACCAGGTTGTATGTGATATACAGGGGATGTGTATTTCCCATAATCAAGTTCTTCAGATGGCCAGGCAATTCCAAATTTTAAAGAGTAATAGCCAATCATTAATTCCTGAAATTAAAGACTATTTGGACATATGTAATTCTTTTATATGAGAACCAGGCTAACTCTAGAGAAAAGGATAAGAGTATGCTGGCAATGCAGACTTGCAATTGAGATTGATTTCACTGCATATAAGATTCCTGCATACTTTTTTATTTGCAGGTAAATTCTCAGTACTATTTCATACAGTATTTTAGTTTGTAACAGAATTCTTAATCTTGAACTATGTATTATTTTGGGGAAAAGAAAGGACAAGGAGCCTTATTCAAAAACTTTGATCAGGGCAGGCAAAGATCATAGTCTCCTAGAATTGTTTAGGTTGGAAAAGACCTTTAAGATCATCAAATCCAACCATTGTTGTTATAACCAGAACAGTCTTAGATAAATTGATGTGTACAAGAAACCATCAACATCATCATATTTCCGCATGGATTTCAAGTACAGTTCAAAGGAAGAAACAGAAAAGGCACTCTGTTCTCCTGGGTTTTCCATGATTAGAGGCATGCTGTGAGTGTATTGAGTTTGCAGTATCATTTCTTGCTTCTGTTCCCATATAAATGGTCCAGTGCATTGTTCCACTGAATGCAAACAGTGCCAAGCATACTGGTAAACACATTGATTTGGATGTATTCTACCATCAACTAATCAGACACACAATCTGTCACCATTTTGTAATTGGTTCTTGCCATTCTGCTTTTTCTGCAGTTTTCTGCGATTTTGTGCTTACTTTAAGAAAAATGCATAAGTTAGGACAGAAGAGGAGGTTTTAGGAAACTAGTTGTTTTATTGCAACTGGTGTTTGAAGAAAATAAACCCCCTTATTTCAAAACAAGTTAAAGTCAGTTATCTGAACAAAGAAGAAACCATTGTCCTACATTTGACTTCTTCATCACTAGGAATTGAAATAGATATAATCCATTCGTTTTGTGGTTTATCTGTACCAGGGCAGCCCGTCTAGTAAGGCACTGAGTGTTCTGGAAAATTGATAAAAATCTTCATGGCTTAGAAGTTACTATAAATAGACAGACTTATTGTGTGAATATATTCTAACACTATAGTGATTTTAAAGTCCTGACTTGAGTAAACAGTGCAATGAAGACATACTCTTTGGTGACAATATTTACACTCTTAATGTTTATTATAATAGTTTGCAGCTCTGAAGGCAAAAGCATGTGAATATTTCCTACCACAGTCATTTGTGTTACTACAATGAATGGCAAAGTGGGCGTAAAACATGATTAAATCAAACCCAAAAAATCAAGCCCACAGAATTAATTTCTAAGAAACAATGCACAAGGCCAAATTGCAGTAGATTAATTCTCTGTGCTTTGAATGAACATAGATGACTGTTTATAATATTTTCACCATGATTTGATGTTACACATCTTATAGTAGGAGCACAGGGAATTTCCCATGCCTAGAGGTGAATAATCAGTCTTTGTTCAGTTCTTTGAAAATAACAAAGTTCATTCATGAGTGTTCTTTGTAAAGGCTAACAAGGTTGGCTAACAAGTTAAGCTATTTCTGCTTTTATTTTAACAATTAGCTGTAAGATTTTCTGCTTTTGAAAACACTCCTGTAGCTGCTTTACATGGTATAGATATGTTACAGACTCATCCAGACAGAATGAAACTGAAGGGCTAGTCCCTACCAGTTATGGACCAGGCTGGTAATGCCTATGACTATGAAGCTGGCTGACATTTCGCTTTGTAAGATCCAGTTACTGTTAACTTTGTAGAACTTTAATCATATTATATGAAATATCCCATGCTGAGTAATGAAATAGTTAATACTTTAAAAATAATGCTGTTTTGATAATAAGAATAGAATCCTCAGCCACTTCTCAGAAATGCACCTCTAGCCCAGTAGTTCCTTGGATTCAGTATGCAGTCAAAATTAATTAAGCAAAAGAGGCAATGTTCTGTGCATTAATGGCAAACAATAGTATTGCCAGCGTAACTGAGCCATCCTTTACCAGATGGTTGCTTCCAATGAAACAGGTCAAGATGAAGCTCTGGAACTGTACCCAGACAAACTTGTTTGGCCAGTGCTTCTTTACTGGCCATTCCCCTCACAGAAGTTTATTTCAGGATGCATTGTAATCTGCAAGTTTGTAAAGGAGCACTGGTCCTCTCTGATCAGCAGAGGGGTACTGGCTGTTAATTTCCCAGAGGGTGTTGGCGAGGGCGTTGTAGCAATGTCACACTGCAGGATGTGTGAAGAAAGGACGTTTGGGGTACTACTGACATAACATGGCATCATCCTACTAGTCAGCTGGTGTCTGGTTTTTCTGAAGGCTGTGAAAACATCTTGTATCAAGTAAAAGTGCAGGGGAGGTTATAGGGAAGAAAGAAGGCTTATTCTTCCAGAAAAAACGAGTCCATTGCTTCCTCTTACACTACACTTAAGCTTATGATTTGTCCCTTATTGTTTTCATTGTGACTATTGTTTGTGTAGTCCAAGTCAAGAGAAAGGGAAACAGGGTAAGCCCTGCATCTGATTTCTAACAGATTCTCATCTCACTGGTTGGCAATCCCTACCTTTGAGTAGGAGGCTGAGATTTCATAGAAAGAGGCCTTAGTATCAAAGATGTGCCATTAAAATCCTTAGGAAAATCTGTTTAAACGTGGGCAAATTATGAGACTTTGTAAAACAGCATTTTGTGCATGTTGGAGACATGTGAGTATTTAATAATTAAGTTTGAAAATATTCCATGCTCACTTAGCAGATGAATCTCTCACATGCACGACCACACTGCATAGCTGCCAATCAGAAAGAAATAGTAGGACTGAATCCAAAACACCACTGCATCACTGCTGAGAAACTTTTGCTGTAAGTGCTTGTGTTGAGGTTGAACAGGAAACTCAGAGCAGTTGCCAGTGATCCTTTCTTCCCTTGCTGACCTCTAATCAGTATGAAGGAAGAAACCATCCAATTTAAACAGAATTTTAAAAAAGACAATATATTTGAAAAAGGAGATGATGCAGGTCGAGATGAGAAGGGCAAGATGGGTAAAGAGCTGAGAACCGGGAGTGGAGTCTAATGAAGAAATTCAAGACAAGGACCCAAGAAACTGGAGGAAGTTTAATTGAAGGAGTGTTTGGGAGACTGCTGGAAGTAATGGGGGAAGCTAGAATGAGTCATTCTGAAAACCTAAGTGCTTCAACACTAGAAGAAATATTTTCATAAAAATATTGCCAGAGTCTGTTTTAGTTCTATTTCAGATCTGAGTTAAGTCATGCCAGTTCATGCCCTATTTTAGACAACATTCAATACATATCTGGGTTGACGCAGCTATTTCTGGGCACAGGTTAGTCTTTAATTTCATGTCAAATTGGTGTTAAACCGGTCTGCTTTGTCCTTCATGTCTTTCTTCTTTTATTAGTAATCCAAATTAACTTGATAAACAAGAGTTCTCTACCAATGTAAACTCTGTGTAGCTGGCATGCACTGTACCATTTTATAGATGAAGAAAATTAGTCAGGTGAGTCATGTAATTTGATTTAGGAAGGGCACAATGAATCAGTGAATGAGCCAGGAATCTAAACTGAGGAATTTCTGACCTCCTGTTTTTTTTGGAAATCCCAACTCATGCTTCCTACTATTTTTTCTCATTACACTACCAAGATAACAGCCTACTTTTCTTGTTTAACTTGTGCAATGCTCGTATTAATGTTAACTGGTTATACTTAGGTACTGATGAGCCAATAGTGTTGACCTTACAAGAAACTCGGCTACTTAGTTACTGTTGCTTAATCCTTCTTATCTGTAAGTTTGCTGTCTGTGTTGCTCAAAACCAAGCTGAGAATTGTCCTCTGCTTTGTTTACATTCTAGAGAAGGAAAAAACCCACTTTGGTAGACAGCAAATTCTTCAAGTAAGCAAGAGAAGGACAGATTCATTGTTTGTATGCCTCCTTGGGTGTGTCATACTTAAATTCAGAATGGGGGTGGGAACTGAAGGAGCAAGAGACAACAATGAAAGGCGAGAGGATGAGAAGGCTGGACTTGCATGTTAATGAGAGCTTGCCTGTAACTGGGAATTTCCTTTCACTACATTTTTCTTTTTCCTTTTCCCACCACTTACCGTTTTGTTGGTTTTTCTTTCTCTGCCTTATACATTATTTCATATTTGTTCTATTCTGTGCAAAAGCAGCATAGAGTTGGCTCATATCCTTCTGCAACGTGCAGAAATAAGGATAGGAGCCCATGCTATTACAGAGTGGGAAAAGCAGTGCTAAAAGGAAGTGGTACAGAAATCAGGGCAAAATTTTCTAACATCCCTCTGCTGAAGGAAGAATTTTCAGTTATTCTCAGATGGATGACAGTATCATGTTTACAGGACTGCTGCTAGGCAACTTCTTATTCTGTACAAAAGGAAAAGTTAGTCTTTATATGTAAGGGAATATTTCAAAGCTAGGTCAAAAGGAAACAAACCAAATATCTGTGGGTATCAAGTCCAAACTATACTATAGACAGGCAAAAACACCATTCCATAATTTGCTACTTAATTATTCTTCTCTCCTGATGTTTGCACTTAGGATCACGTAATTCTGCTGTTGTCCCTCCCTTCTGCTTAGGTCATATCACCTGAACCTCACAGCACCTTTCCCCTGGGTGAACGAGCTCTATGGTAATCCCTGCAACAAAACAGACACCTGTTCCCATAAAGTGTTCAGAGAGAGACAGGCAGAGACATTCTGGCTCAGTCCACCTTTATGTACACTGATTTTGCAAATGCTGCCTTTTGCTATTTACTCTGTCTTCTCTCTTGCCTCATCATTTCCTTTTGAAAAAGATGTATATTTAAATAAAGATGGAAGATTTCCCTGAAATGGGTGGATTCAAATAAGCAGGGTAGACTCTCTCTTAACAAGCACATGAATAAAATTATTCTTGTAATTTTTAAAAATTTCATTTGTGTTCGCAGGGAATTATTCTCTCGAGCCTAGAAATAGGGTGGGGGTTTGTTGGTTTTTGTTTTTTCATTTTCTGAAATATGTTTAGCCTCTACTGACCTTAATTTACTCTCCAGTCAGTTAATTGCACATGGTAATCCTCTATACATACATAGAGAGTCTCAGTGATTTTTTTGCATTTCTGCATGATCATCCTCTGAGAGATGCTTGGCAGGGTAAGGGAGGAAGAAAACAACAAAACCCCAATAAAATACAGTCCCAAAATATGTTTCCACTAGAACTGACTGAAGTTGTATGTGCAGTATACACTCACCTCGTCCTAACAATTCCTTTCTCTGTGTGCTGGCAGATTGTTCCCTTGCCCTGATTATGTTGCTGACATTATGCTCGTGAGGGAAATTCCTTCCTGACTCCAGATCTGGTGGATTTATAATCCTGTTGATGTAAGCAAAGCTGCCTGTACTTATCTAAGACTCAATTGTCCAATCAGTTCTACATCTAAAGCTCCTATTGAAGTAAATAGAATGGCACACAAGTTGCTGAAAAGATGATCAGGACCCTGGTATGGTTTTTGCTCTAGAATCACAGCTACAAGATAACTTCAATGCAGCACTGCCCTGACAAAGAAAAAAAGTCTTACTGTTTTCTCCATCATCAGCTGCTTGTCTCTCTCATTCTCTACACAGGTACAAGTATTCATGCAGGCCCACAATTTAATCAGTGAAGTTAAAATTAGCCTGGAAACAAGGAGTAAATACATCATCTGCTTTCTTAACATTCAGCCATTATTAATTTTCATGCATCTAAACTTTCTCAGCAGGAATCCTTCAAAATTTCAATAAAGCCTTCTGTTACCTACCTATCACACTGAACTAAAAGACTAACAACAGCAAGGGAGAATGTAACCTACCAGGGTTGCTACCAGGGTAGCAGTTTATACTGGAAATGTTTATTTCCTGTGTACTTTTATGGTGGAGGATGGGACACAGAAAATTTTTTAATTTAGAAATGCAGCTGGGGTGCCTTATGAGGGCTGCATTTTAGAAACTTCATGGTCCTATTGTTTTCTGTTCACCAGGCTGTCTAGTCAGAAAAAAAATCATTGCAGTGCCTCCTTTTTGGGTAGTCTAGCCTTATCTTTCTGTGGCTCTACCCCTCCTAAGCTGAACTAACCAGAACCAGGGATTCAATTTTCTGTCTAGATGAAATCTCAATGATCCAATTACTTAAGACCAGCAATTACTGCTAGTTCCCTTCACTCTCATAATGCCTGCAGCTGCTTTCAGGATCTTCATCCTTATGGATTCTTTGTGTTGTCACTTAGGGAGCAGTTCTGCCTCAAAATTTAATGTCCATTCCCTGTTATTTTTCAGTTATTATGCCTTGGAATTCCAGTGCCATGTGAAGATAAGACAGGTAAACCTCACACTTAGACTGGAGCTTTGGGTATGACCCTGATCATAGTTGGCCCCAGGCACTAAGGTATAGATGGCACAAAATTTCGGTCCTAACAGTGTCAAGCACTGAGCCATGCTGTGTACAGCTCAGGCAGGAAGGGGCAGTGTTCAGTGGGTCATTACTATGGCAAATCTGAGCAGTGTCTGGTACCACGGGCAACAAGATGCCCTTGGCAGAAAAAAACCAACTGCCAAGAGTTGTCCGTCATGTTATCAAACAACTTAGTGAGAATCAGAATTAAGGAAATCTAATTTCCCTGGATTTGGCCACGAGGTTAATTGGTTCTGGCATCTCACCCCACACAGGTTTCGGGACAAGCTAAAGCTGATCTCGCCGCAGCTGCTGCCGCGGGGAGAGCCTGACGCCTCTCGGCTCTGCCCCTCGCACAGCTCCCAACGTGGCACAGCAACAAGGCGGATCACTCCGCTACTCCGACCGCGACCCAAAACTTGGCACAATTAATTCCCGCTTGGCTCGGCAGCCCCACAAAGCCTCACCCCTGCGGCGGCCGCGGGGCCGCTCCCGCCTCAGGTGCGCCCGCCCGCCGCCACCTGCCGCCACCTACCGCGCCCGGCCCGCCCCGCCCCGCCCGCGCCTTTCCGGCCGCGGCC
>JAOTQP010000870.1:12919795-12960871 GCA_026413545.1 Cichladusa arquata | reverse complement strand
AGCGCGCGGCGCGGGGCGATGAACTCGCGCAAAGGTGCCGTGCCGGGCGGGCGGGAGGGAGCGGGGGGGCTGCGCGGCCGCCGCTCACGCCGGCTCCCGGCTGTTCTCTTCTCCCGGCAGTGCTGGCCCTGCAGGCCCGCAGGCGGCGGCCCAAGCAGTCCGCGGCGGCCGGCAGGAGGGACAAGCACCCTGCGCCTCACAAAAAGTGAGTACGGGGACCCCCGACCTGCCGGGACGGAGCCTCTTCCGCGAACCCCCCGTTGTCCGCGCGTCCCTCGCGCGTCGCTCCCGGCGCCCCGTGACCCTCCTGCGGGGCCATGCCGGCTGCCCGCTCCCGCCGCCCGCGGGACACACGGCGGCTCCCCCGGCACGGCTCGGCACCGCTCCCACCGGGCCGGCCCTCCTGTCCCAGCGGGGATGTCACCGCGGCCGCTCGGGGACCGGCCCCAGCCCGGCCGAGCATCCCTCGGGCAGGCCGCCCGGTGCCCGTGGAGCCCGCGCCAGGTGCTCCGGCCGCCGGCCCTGAGAGCCCCGGTGTGTCGGGGATCTGCCCAGCACACGTGTTTCTCTCGATTCTCCCTCCAGTTCCCTCACCTTTGTGGTCTCCTTTCCCACTACTTTCCGTGCCGAGGTTTCTTTCTGCATCATTGTCCCATCTGTAGGCTGTCCTTTTCTCATCCTCCTCGGTACCATCAGGCTGTTTTCCCTTCCCAGATGTGTCTGATCACCAGCGATGCTGATACCAGCATCTCTGGTTTAAGTTTCTATTAGTCTTACAGATAAGAATAGAAGTTGTTCTGTGTTTTCCCCTTCTTGTTTTCTGCTAGCCCTTCATGTTCTTGTCACTGTCCAGTTGATCTTTTCTCACGATACTTGTTCACTGAACCACATAGGAACATTCTTCCATCTCTGTAGTGTTCACAGTTTACTCTTTCCTAGGACAGTGTGGCTTTGGACTATTTCATTTTTTGTCCTTGAAGGATTACATGCTTCTGTCACTAACTTTCACTGTGTTTTGTTCAGTGGGACTTTATTGGTGACTCATTAAGTTGCCAATAGGCTCTTGTCTTTGTTTTCGTAACTTGGGGATCCAGTCTACCTGCTTTGTTCTGACGGAAATCTGTCCTGATATCACTCATTCCCCTTTCTTTCTAGAGCTGGGAAACAGTGGATGGTGGATGGATGGATGGATTTATATGTGGTGGGGAGAGATGTTGCTATGTGCTATGGCAAATGACTCAAGGGGCAAGGTCTTCTTCTTTGTGACTTGTGTTGGAAGAAATAATAATATATCTCTGACCATGAAGTATTTGGTTTGCTTTTTTTTTTTCTAGTTACAATGAATCGGTGCTTTTTTCCCCCTTTAGGATGGGTAAAAATAACATAGTTGAGGTGCTGGTGTAGTGGTGATCAGACTTCGGCAGCTAACTTCTGTTCACATCCTGTTCCACTAGTGCTGTTTCCTCCAGCATTGTGTAAAAGCTGCATTGCACTTTCAGTCGTTTGAATTTGGAGTTACTGCAATGGAAACAAATGTCATGTGCAAGATATGCAGTAATTGATTCCCTTGTTTCCAAAAACCTTTGTTTTTGTAGTGTTTTGTGGTGTAGTTTGTAGTGTTACATGGATTTGTTTTTTGCCAGTTTGAAAACGGAAATAGGTTAAATTTCATTGTAGCTTGAGGTTCAGAGTTATTTTTGAAGCTTTCAGTTAAGTCTTAACCACAAGGTTGTTAATAAACTTCTATTCTTAGGTGATAGAGCATTTAATACACTTCTTAGTGGAGCTAAGTGGGATGTTTTGCTGAATGAGTTTGTTAAAAGTTTGCTTTCACAGAGACTTACTAAGTACAGAACTGGTAGTGTTTGTGTGTGCTGAAGAAGCTGGCTTCTGTTAAGTCGGGCTGCACAGTCAGGAGCTGGCCATTTGCCTGACTGAGTTGGCATTTCCAGATGTAATGCTCCAATCCGATCAGTTGCCTCATGAAACGAGTGGTTTTGCTGTAGTTGACAGGAGCCATCTTTTCTCTTCTGCTGTGTATGTTTTCTCTTCAAACCACTTTTATGCTCTGGAGATGTCCTGTTCTGTTTCATGTTTTGATGTGAAAGCAAAACTCCTATCAAGTTTTTAAGTCTCCTTGTGAATAGTTGAGGCCCCCAAAGTAAAACCAGTATCAGACATTTTCAGTATGTCTTTTGTTACTGTTCCTAGCCTTACTTTAAATTAAATTGCTACAGCATATACTAGTGTTATAGGTGTGTATGGTATCTGTGATGCACATCAAGTGTATCTGCAGATAAATCAAATGCAGTATCTGCAGAAGAAAATGTTAATTTGAGGGGTGGAGCTTCTACACCGTAAGTTCCCTGTAGTGAACAAGTTCACTACAAAAATTGTGAAAAAAAAAATTAGTTTTGGATTCAAAATTAGCTTTGAATCAAAAGCTGTTTTTTTGGTTTTTTTTTTTTCCTTAACTGTAGTTTTTAGGAAAACTTTTCTCTGCCAAGTCAAAGCTTTATGGAATAACTTCCATTGTTGCTGTTAACAATGTGCTTCAAAGGGAACTGCAGGACTTCTCTTGTAAAATTGGCTAGGAGAGTTATATTGTATTGTAGCTTACTTGCAGGCTTTTGTTTGAAGAGTATTAAGGTGATGACACAAGAAGAAAAAATTGCAGTACTCTGAATAGCTTTTTGTCTGTTATGACCTTATTTGCTAAAGAAGGCTGTAAGATTGGACCTGTAGCTGCTCAGTGTCTCCCTAAGTCAATGAGGAGAACTGGTGGAGGTGAATCTGGGTTTTTTTTGCAATAGCGTGGGGAAAAAAAAAGAAAATAGAAGCTGAGTGTCTCATATTTTGAAGAGGAAGCATTTTGTCTTGAGAGAAGGCTATATCCATAGTTGCATGTAATAATAAAATTCACTTGGTATGGCTTTACTTTGAAATCAAACATCCAGGCTACTGAAACAGAGTATCTCACTGTATTAAGATATGTTAGTGCTTGGTTTTGGTTGTAATAAATTAATTTATTTCATGCATTGTGTGTGCAAATTACTTATGTATTTTTTCAGCTGGACAAAAGATTAATCAAAATTGTTAATTTGGGTCTTCTGTGATTTATTTGTCCTTAAAGTAGAAGTCTGCATTGAGAGAGGTCTGTGAAATACTGATTTTGACAAATGCCTGAGTCTGTTCAGAGACAAACTTGCTTACAGGCAGACAAGCCTGTTTACTGTCCTTCACTTAGAGCTGACAGATGGCCTCAGGTACATCTGCTTTTTGCATTCAGTGGAATGGCTCTTTGTTCAGACTAGTATGGACTTCAACTAGGGTAAACTTCTACCTTGGATATATTTTTTTGCTTGACTTTATTTCTAAGTGAATATGACAAAAAACCAAGTGAATACCCAGTTAGAGTTGTCCTCTTTAGCATGTCAACTGTACATCTTTATCCAAAGTTAAAAGAAGGCATTTTGTAAGTAAAAAAAATCCAGATGATGGTGTGTGTATGGAGAGAGGAGAGAGCATTATGTGTGCTGCATATTTTGATAAAAATGTATAAATCCAGATACGAAGATTGATTTTGGCTTTGTTTTTAAGCAGTACTTTAGAACAGGTGCTACAGACCATGTGATACTGCTTGGCAGTGGTGCAGTACATCTGTGTTGGCTAGCAAGGGAAGTGCCTGATATCTGCACTGTGCACCTTCCAGATGTCTAACTTCTTGAACCCACAAGTATTGTACAGCTATCAAAGTTTAGGATATATTACATTATTATGGACTCTTAAATGTGTAAAAGTCATGCACTGCTTTTGTTTGTGTTTTTCAGCCTCTTTCAGTAAGTTTTCTTTTCTTAGAAGCAGCATCTATTAGGTAGTTCGTGTTCCCATGAGTACTGGCTGAATGTATTCTGACCCAAGGCTACAGATGTAGCTCTTGGCCTTTCTATATAAGAGTCACCATAAACTCACACAGTCTGCAGTGGTCTTGTATCTGCCCCTCAAGTGTAATGCTTGTGAAGTTGTTGGCTGTTTTTTTTTCCTTCTTGGGATGATTTACTGAAGAATGTCACAGAAGCTAATGTTAAATTTTTAAAAGCTTTTAAAAGAGAAGGAAAAGATTCAGAAGGGTAGAACCCTAAGTTATGCCAATATCTAATGAATAAGGTGACCTCAGTTTTCTACCATAGAAAGGAATAGGACTGATAAAAATGAAAATGTGACTATATAGCAGTTGTATTCATGATTGATCCCTTCCTTTTTAGAAGTAATTGCTTTGTTGTGATTCTACCAGAGTCTTATCCTTGCAATCTAGCCTATATTTTAATAATCAGTAACTAATTCTGTTCTAATTGCCTATGGGGACTTTGGGAATGGGCACTGTTTTACTAGGTTGTTTAAAAAGAAAATTAAAAATACTAATATTTGAAGAAACAAAAAATTGTCTCTCTACCTGTCATTATGGCTCTCAGTACTTGAGAGTACTGTGTTTTAAAGAGAGTATTTTAAAGTACTGTTTGTCTCAGCCTTCATATATTTGAAGTGATAACCCCTGCTTCCGGATTTTCCTAGCAAGAGCTTTTTTTTTCCCCTTCTCTACAATCCTTCTCCTTGTTTTCTCAGTTTTCACTTTTAATCTGTTAACAATTACACCATATGGTAAGTGTAAGAGGGATGGTCCTATTTGAAGTGCAGAGCTTTGACTGCAGTCTTCTTGTGTCTACTGTCTACTCCAGTAATACACCTTTCAGGATGAACTCTGCTTTTGGAAACTGTAGTGTTTGGATGGATCTCTGATAATGTGCAGAAGGTATATGGAAAAATAAGCCTAATATAATAAAGCACATGTTAGAGAACAGAACTGCAGCAGTCTGCATCTGAGCCTAAGATAACCATAGAACTTTCTGCATTTAAAAAAAGATATGCTGAACCAGCTTTTTGCCTGTAAAAGGTGGTCTAAATTTCAAAGTGAACCTCTGTAAAGGTACTAACTTTTCTATATTTCATGTGTGCTGTTTTTATATTAGGCTATACATTGAAAAATCCTATGATTAAAATAGTATGTATGTCTAAATAACACATGTTCTGGTTTTGTCCAGCAAAGCAGTTGGCAGACTTTTGACTTTTATATCGATGTTCTCTATTTTGAAGAAATGTTCTGTTGAGGAAGTCTCTTTGAGTGTTAATCCTAAAGGAATCTTATCTTGAGCATCTTGGTTAAAGACAAACTACTGAATAGACCCTAGTGAAATAATGCTTCTTGACAGTGTTGGTGCCTCACTGTTTTTCCTCAACAGAAGTTAGTCAATTAAAAGTCAATAATTTGAATGTAGGAGATTAAAAGAATCAAGGGCTTAGGTTGCCTTGAGCTATTATCAATGCTTAGTTTGCAGTTTTCTAAAATGGAAGGGAGTATTCCATTGTTAGAGGTCAATTATATTTTCCTATCCCTGAGGAAAAAAAATTATATCTCTACTGTTCTTGTTGCAGTGATAAAGGTCAGAGCAGTCTAGCTACAGTATATGTACTTTAAATTCCTGTTTAAAATCAGTTGTTTACTACTTTTCAAACTGAATTAAAATGGTATTGGTTTTGTATTCGTGTTTCTAAAGAAAGCTCTCTTGGGACACGTTTCTTCCCTTCACATTGCTCTGCTTTTTCTAGTCTCGTGTTTCACCCCAGTAATTTCTCTGTGTAATAACTGTGTTTGTCTGCTGCTTGTTATACTTGTTATGCATGTTGTTGCTCACCTGTATGTGATGTTATTCCTTCATCACAGACTGGGATGTAGATGTTTTTAAAAAATCATTAAAATCCAGGTAAAAAGTAATTAAAAGAATGCCAGTTAAGTGCAGCTGAGACTTTAGTTAAGTAAGGTACTTGACTAAAAATGTAATAAATAAAGCCAACTTTTATTTATGGCTGTTTTAATGTTTGAAAGCTAATGTTTTAAAATAAATTGTGCTTCTCTATAAATTGTGGTTTACATTTATGGTGATTACATAGTTCACATTGTACTGTTTCAAAAAAGATTATGTCGAACTAAAAACTGCTCAAAGAAGGAGATAGTAAAGGTGAGGATGTTGGGCAGCTTAATTTATGACTAATACATTTCAGATATGTAAAGGTGATTAAGGGGCATTTTTATATGCCTAAAAAGTCATTGCAGGTATAGAAAGGATAGAAGAAATAACTTGCCTTTATTCATTACAAAGCAATGGTATTCCAAGAGTGACTTCAGTGGGAAACAAACCCAACCCAACTTCTTTTTGTACAGTACAAGAGACAGAATGTGGCTTTGCAATATGTTGTGGAGTCCCAAGTTACAGGTGGGTTTAAGAAAGATAAGACTGGTAACCAGAACCATCAGTAGTTTTTAAGAATGTCAGTGCAGTGATTTTCCAAGCCCCTGTTTGCTGAAGACCTGTCAAACAAATTTGTCCTGATACAGAGTGATCCACTTGTATACTCATCTCTAAGCATATGTTTCTGGCACCCAGTGGTGTAATACTGGCTCAGGTATGTGACCTAGATTAGTGGGACAGCCCTTAGATTTTTCAGGGCCACCTCTGTGGGTCACTTGCATCATGTGATGGTATTCACAAGCCTGACAGGATCTGTGAGGCTGGATCCAAACAGGGTGATCTAATGTGTGGCACTTGTGGACCTGGCTCAGGAAGGAGCTGTGAAACTGAAGTTAGCTGCTGAATCCCAGTGTACAGTGTTTAAGAATCCAGGAGGTGTGTTTGAGAAGAGCTTTCATGCCCAAGAACAGGAAGATTATGATGATAGGGTGAGGAGGCTTTCCAGGGAGTGAAAAATACTGAAGGAATGGGCTTGCCTGAAATGCTACTTTGCTGTAGGCTTTGATGCCATCTGCAGGTCTGAGTTTGATGCCAAAATGAGCCTGGGATTGCTTTAAAGTTGTGAATCTAAGAGTTCAGATTATTTCCTCAGTTGCTGTGAACAAATAGCTTTAAAGTTTCAGTTCTCATGCTTATGTAATAGCTCAGTAGTTCACTCACCTGTGAAGTAAGAGTTAAGATGCCTGAGGAATTTCAAGCTTCTTATTTCAACCTGCCATGCCTAAGTGTCAATCATAAGATTATAGGCCATGCAAGGCACAGCCAGTAACTTTACAACCCTCCTGCAAAATAATCAGGAGCAACAGACTGATGGAGTGGGAAGGTGAGTGATTAAAAGGGAAGCACTGCTATCAAGTTTCAGTAACACACAGGTATCAGCATGCTGCTTGGCTGCTGCCAGGTAACTGAGTTACAAAACAAACACATGGTGATTTGGTTAGAATGAGCCTGTATGGGTCATTAAATGCTTTTTGCTTTTTAGCACAGTGGTCACAATTCAGCATTTTTATGAAAGAGGGAGCCCTGAGGAGATCAGAGGCTTAAGCTTTCTTTCAAGTTCTCTTTCCTGGTACCAGAAGGCATAGTATGTCACATCCCTTTTGCTGGAATCTATTCCCAGGTGAATGTTGTAAAGTGTCATGGAAACCTGAATACAGCCAGGAGCTTCATGATACTATTATGAGTTCTGGCTCAAAAGAATAAAAATCATCTTCTTGTATAATAGTATCTGAAAAAGCATTTTACTTTTTTTTTAAGGTACTCTATTGCTCAGGGCGACCTGTTTTGTGTAGTAGTAACATGATGTCTCAGCATATGTTGGTATCCAAGTGCATGATGCTGGTCCCTAGGCATCTAATCAAATTCCACTCTCTGTCTCTTTAATGTTAATTAGAGATTTTGATGTTTATTTTTTTTTGCTTCCCAGAAATGTTTTCTGTGTAGTAACTTGTAGGTTGCATTGTGTCAACTGTGTTCAGAAGATGACACACAGTGATTTTGGTAGTTGCTTCTACACTGTGCATTTCATAGAGACACACTTTAATCAGGAATGAGCAGTGCTGGGAATTGGGAACTTTGTGATGAACTCAGCAATGCTGTTGTGGGCAGACATAATTTGGGCACACCAGCCAGTTGAGGCTCTTGGAGAAGCTGGATGTGAAAACACAATATGTGAATCTCAAGTGGACTTAAAATGTGAGATAGTGCTATGAAGAACTATGATGAGGCTACTACTATATTTTAGATCACCAGATACCTGTTACATAACTGGTTTGGTGTTTAGTACGGATCAGTTGCTTTTAAAGGTTGCATTCTCACTGTTAATCCAAGTTGTTTAGTAAATCCAGCATTTAAAAACAAGGTTAAAACTATTTATTCTAATAGACAATACCTATTTTTCTTTATTTGTCTAAAACAAATATTTGGTTAGTTTATCTAAAAATGCTGCAACAAAGTTTGACAGTTTTTCTAAGAAACATGGTGCAGGAAATAAAATTATATGTCCTGTTCTTATAATTGAAAAGTAGTATACTTGTATTCTCTAATGTTTATTTCTGAAGCCAGAAAATCAGTTTAGTGCAATGAGAATATTTGTCTTGGGCATAAAGATGTTTCTCTTAAAATGACCATTTTGATCTAATTTTGTGTTTCCAGAGTGACTCTCAGTACCTTGTGTCTCACAGAGTGCCTTATCTTGTCCTAATTGTAGCACTGTGAAAACTTGACATAAAGTTTAAGTAGTTCAGACTCCCTTCTCTTCCACCTTCTCTGCAGGTACTGCTTGTCTTAATTCTTGACTTCTGCTTTGCCATGGCAGTGCAAACAGAGAATTTCTAATAGCTGCAACTAAGAGGAACATTAAAATAAACTACAGCTGGATACATATATTGAAGCAAACCTACAGATTTCATTTTAAAGTTTTGATGTTTTCTTTATAGTTTTTTCTAGGCATCACTGTGTGGGATCACTGTATGTATCAGTGTCTGGTAAGCAGAATTCATTTTATAGTTAAAATTCTAGGCCTTTCTTAATAATTTGCCTGATACTCTGCCTTTGCAGAAAAAGGAACATGATAACTTGAGGGCTATACAAAGGTAGGAATAAAAAAGAATAATTCACTCTTCTAATTGTGCTGCAGTCTAAATCAAACAATTTGCCTTGCTATGCTCCTTTCCCACTTTGAAACAATCAACATTTTAGATAAGTATGTCAAGTAGTAAAGCCACATTAAAAATAAAAGTATGAAACCGTAAAAGAAGGTTCTTTTATGATGATTTTGACACCAGAAAGTTAAGTGTCAGCAAATCATTATCTTTTCAGTTTATTTGTGAGATGTATAGATTGCTAAAAATCACTTTATCTGATTTCTTCAATAAGTGGGAATTTTTATGGAGGACATGCATTTAAGTAGAAGAATTTGACTGAGATTTTAAATCAGGAAGTGGCATTATATATATATGTTGTCAGTGTCTCTCTTAAATCTATACAGTGTGTGTTTAATCATGGCAAAAATAATGAAAAAAATTCAAGAGTTAGCAAAAACTTAAAGCAAACCAGGGCTCGTGGGATCTCTGTGAATTGTTTCTTAGCATCAGGACCTGATGGGCAAAGTGCAGAGAACATGCTTGTTCTGTTGGTTTATTCAGAATGCTTTCAAGACATAGTGATATTAATATGCAAGGACAATGGACCTGAATATGAGCCAGCTTCTTCCTAATTACAGTTCACAGCCCGAGGTATTAGGTTGAATTGGAACTGTGCATAGTTTAAATTACTGTGTTAAACTCTGAGCTCTGGTATACCAGATGCTGGCAGGTTTGACTTAGCAATGATTGCTGCAAAGCAGCAATATCCAGCAAGAAGAATCTTAATTCTTAATTCTCAGAGTCTACTTTTCAAGTTGTTTTAGATTTTGTTCTGTAGTGATATTTCAGAGTTGATGCTGTGAAATTCATGTTGTTAATAAAGGAGCTGCTTTAAAATAATACTGCAGAGCTAAGCAAAGGATTTTACTGCTTTTCAGTGCTTATATCCTTTATTGATTTTCTTCTCCACAGTTTGTGTCAATTCTGCCAATATTTTATTTTTGAGAAAATATGTTACAGTTCATATTTCATGGTTGATTTGTATTGGTGTAGGTAATAATTAATATATGTGCATGTACATAAAATATTGCCTTTATGTAAGAAACTTAATTTGGGAGTCTTTAAATATCATTTAAACTTAGTAGATAAAGTCCCTTTCATCTTCATCATAGCAGGGATGAAGTGTGTAATCTCTTAGTGTTCCAGGAGAGGCTGAAAACCACAAAGTAGAAAAATTGGTCCCCTCTCACTTCTTTGCCTGGTACTATCACCTTTCTTTTTGGGTTTGCTTCTTGTGGTATGTATGACAATTATAAGCAAGTGAAATAATATGAAGCAAGCTGCCTTGTTTTTAAGATGCTATGGTTTCCTTCAGACTGAATTATTATAGATCACATGGAAATAAAACCAAATCAAGAACTAAATGTATATTCACCCCATTTCACAGGATAAGATTTAATTTTGGCTTTTATCAGCAGCAATGGAAAGCAGCAAAGGCCATATTTGCTGCTAGTAAATAGAATATACCTAGAATATCAGAATGAAGAGTCAGTGAGCGTATAGTGACACTGCCTTATCTTAGCAGATATACTTGAATATAAAAGGGGATGGTTGGAGAAAAGAAAGAGCAGAGCCAAAGTAAGGGGATAAGGGGACTATTGCTTCATCAGAAGATGGAAAGAGACTGATGTACAATGTAGGGTTCCACTGATGGGGAAAAAATGTGCATGCGCTCCAGTTAATCTGAGCAGGCACCCAAAATGCTCTAATAAGTCTGTGAAAATTGGAAATGGGGACCTAGTGAGATGAAGAGAGCATGTCTGTGTGTTTGTATGTATAAATAAAATGGCTTGCTATTTCCCCTCTGAGTAACACATTGTCTTATGTACAGGGTGATAAATTGAGTGAATTGAATGCACTCTTTTCTTTATGGATACTGGGAAGGATGGAATCTAATGGCTATTCCACCTCTGTGTTTTCTCAGCCTGAAGTTCTTCTCTGTCTCCCATGTTTGCAGCATGATCTGCACCCACCAGATGCTGAGGTGTTTCGTTATGCAGCTTGGACATGTATTTCTCTGCAGGTTAAATAGCTACTAATGGATCCATTTGTATCTGCCCTTCCAAATCTCAGTGTCTCTTCTCGCTGCTTTGTTGCACCCAGGTTTCAGAGAGGTTGCTAGAACCCTTAAAGGTCAAACCAAATAATTATTGATAGTTAAGTTACAGTGATATCAGGATTTGTTACCAGTTGCTTATAGAAAAAATGATCCATACCCAAACTTTGTAGTACCTGCTCTTTCTCCAGTGTTATGCCTACCCTTCTGGGATGGATGCTTTCATTTGGGAGAAGGGAGGGATATTGCCAGTCATCAGCCTCCTGGCCCTGCTGAGAGGTCTATGAGCTTGAAGTTAGTAGCTTTTTACTCCTTATTCTGAAATCCATTTGAATAATTTTTATGTGATTCTACAGGTTGTTTCTGTGCTGCCTTGTAAATCCATGTTACAATCTACATCAAGCCATCCAGATTTACTATATAATGGTGTATTTTACATCAATTTGATGCTTGTTCTGTTACTTCTGTGAGTGATTTTGCTTGGCTCCCAGGTTGAAGTTCTGCAGCCAGCAGCTGATCACTGTGAGGTGTTTTTAGCCCCAAGTCTCTGTATCATCCTGTCACATTCTAGTCCTCTGCAGTGGTTCCATATCTTGAGCCCTTTATGCTGCATGTTATTCCAGCATCTTAAATAGTTTTATACACAGAATGATTATTATTGCTGTATTAGTTCCATATATATATATATATAAAACAATGGGTGCTACACTGCACAGCCGTACAAGGTGAAGCAATAGCTGAAACAAAGTAGGTAACAGTCCTTTGATCAGTGGGCTGTTGCTGTTCAATGCTAAAACAAATCTCCAGGCAGGCCAGAACGTGGGAAGTCCCAAGGCTCACCTTAAACAGAGCCTGTGGCCCATTACAGACAATGGCAGCAGCATTTTTATTGGCCTTGCTCAGTGTGATCCGTGGTGAGCAGCGATCGCCGTTCTCTGGTCAGGCAGCCTGGATGCAAATATGCTGAATGCATAAAACTGCTGTTCTGAACTTGCTGCAGCCCAGGTGATGCCAAAGCTGGCAAGAGGCAGTTAGGAAGTCACGAGGCATAAATTTATTGTTGATTTGGTGATGGCTGAGTGAAGTGGCTGGCATTCTGGGCCTTTTTCCAGGAAGATGGATGATGTAGGAATGCAAAAGTTGGTACTTAAATCAGCACATTGGAGGATGTATTTGCAGAAAGTACAGGCAGAAATTTTGTTAGAGGAAGGGGTTCTTCCTGTACATTTGAAAAATTGTGAAAGTATTAGCTTTAAAATGCCAATACAATCTGCTTTTTTTCTACAGAAAGTCTATGTAGTCTTAAACGATTTTATTATTATCTTAAATTATTTCCTTGCTGAGAACTGCAGTAGTAGCTAGTGGGAAAATCTGGGTAGTGGGAAAATTCTCCAGTCTGCCCAGTGAAGTGATGGAATTGCCACCTGTGAAAGTGTTCTAAAGGCATGTGGATGTGGCACTTAGCAACATGGTTTAGTGGTGAACATGGTGATGCTAAGTTAATGGTTCCAGTTGATGAGCTTTTCCAACCCAAACAATTTTATTATTATATGAAATAGCAATGGAAAAGCTGTATAAATACTGAGAACTTCTTGTCTAGTTTTTCTTTTCTCTTGTAACTAAGATACACTTGCCAACAGAATTGTTTTGAAAGTTTCCCTTATATTAGGACTTGTTCTGCATTTTATTTTCTGTATTTAGGGTATTCAGATCATCTTGACATGAAACATACAACAGCAGACCTACATTAAAGTGAAGACCAGAGAGATGTTCCTCTTCTCTATTTTGTATTAAAAAATAGAATACAATAGAAAAAAAGTAAACTTTATAAATAGATTTTCATAGTGGTACTTCTCCTCTGGAATTATGTGCTTGGAGAGTTTTTCAGTATTGCGTTATAATTGCAAATGATTTTATGATGCTGTTTTATTCTGGCCATAGAAATAAATTTCTTTTGGGGAGTATGTACTACTTAGCCTTAGTTCTGTATGTAGTCCTTGGGGATTTCCTTTGTTTTGGGTGGAAAACAGAATTAGATTTTTCTATAATAGTGAAAAACCTTATCTGATGGGTCTTGAGAAAATTATTGTAGATGTTTATGTTCTCTTGCTGGCTTTTATGATTATTTAATATTGTTGAAACAAGCCACTAGGTGGCAATGTCAATTAAAAAATTTCCAATACATGTAGTTCCAAGTTGTCATCTAAAATGGGGCACTAGGGAGTAGGTTTGATTAAAGTGAAAACTTAAAACTTGTTGTATGCAAGATTTCCTTGATGTAGAGAGGAGTGTTCTGCCAAAGCACTTGGTATGGGTGATTGGTGACTGAGGACAGCCGGGTGTATTTGCTTGGATAGAGGGGAAATGTGTTTTTCCCTTTTTTGTATTTCTGCAATATTTGTTTGACATTTGCAAAGGTGAACTGTTGTCACACTACTTCTTGATAAAACTTGTTTTAACCTACCAGTTAGAATCAGTTGGGTTGTATCAGTGTTATTTGAGAATCAAATCCTTACTGGTGTGAACATGAAACATTTCAAACCACTTAATGTGAAATCAATATGAATTTACTTAGGGCTGTGGGTGAAATTATGATTTAATTATCTGCTACAAGTAGATACTTATTAATGGATGTTCTGATTATATCTTCTTTGGTGTGGGTGCCACTGTGCAGGTTTGTATAGGAGAGAGAAGACTGAAGAGACTTGCACAGCTTAGCACGTACTGAAACCATATCCCATGTCACAGGGCTTGTCTTATCAGAGGTGTCTGGTCCTTTTATTTAGATATGTATATCTTTTTTCAGCATGTTTATTGAAGATGCTTTTGCTGGTGTTCCTGCTCAAGGAACTGTTCAAGCTCCTGTTTGGATTATTATTTTGGGAATGCATATAATGAAGTTGCTGGCATGTGGTAACAGTGGCATTTCTGCTTCAGTGTGGTTTGACTGGAGCTCCTGTCTGCCTGCCCCATCCTGCCTGTACCACTCCACATGCATTTTTGAAATATCTGTGTAGTATACTGTGCTCTTGTTAGGCTTTTTTCATTTTATCAGTCATTGGCTAGAGGAATTAATTTATCTTGAAGAGATCTATATTTTGCCTTTGTTCTGTTTGTTTGCTGTGTATTAGGCTTTTGCAGTGACTATGCTTCTCAGTCCTTATGTCATGTAATTTCTCCTGATCTATTTCTGGTGTGGTTGATACAGCACAAGCATTCCCTTTAAGTGCTGCTTTTCAAGTGGTGTTGAAAATTCTTGATCTGATGGTCTTTGTGCCCAGTAAACTCTGTCATGGATCAGACTGGACTGCTTGTTTAGAGGTTGTGAGTGGTGCTTCCTAAAGTTAGTGGTAGTGTTCTCATAAGTTACTATGTCTAGTATATCAAGTCTATACAATTAAGGATTGTGCCCTTAAGGATTGGATTTTTTTTGTTTGCTTGTTGGGGGTTTTTTGCAGGTTTTACTTCAGTTTCTTTTCCATTTCCTTTTTAAGGTAAGTAATTACATCATACATGGTGATGTTGTTGCTCTATCGTGGTTCTCTGCATGCCCTGCCTCTGTAAGAGTAGATAGTTTAATCTTACTGTATTACAGTAGACATTTAAACACTGCTGGGATAAAAGGAAAGTATTTTCAAAACACTATATTGTGGCAAGACCTATGCCTGTAGAGTCTGCTGCTATTAAGGTTTTTATTAAGTTTAATAATTTATAATTTATGCACTGTTAGAGGCTGTGTAGAAAGTGCTTCATGGTTATGGGCTGTGTTAGGCATAGGGATCAGTAAAACCACACGGATATTGTATCTGGGATAACTGAGCAGGGAATGTAAATGCTAAAATTCACTTAGCGGGCAAAATGAGTTGGCAAATGCTGTTAAAGGTTTTTAGACTCTGATCCAGAGTCCAATGCTTTCTTGCTGTTTTTCCTCTTACTGGTATTCATTGTTACATATTTCTGTAGGTGAGGTATCCTGGTTATGTTTGAGGTGGGCTGGGTGGGCAAGGCAGAAACTTTCCTGTATTATACATTAGAGTGTATTTTCTGTTATTGTGTCAGTTTTGAATCCTGGTGGTATTTCTTCTACTACAAAGAAACACTTATAATTCTCTTAGCTGTCCTTTTTCTCAGGGTGTATTGTATCCAAAAATAATGTTATGTCATTGCTGCTTAACAGTTTTTCTTTCAGGTGTGGCATGTACTTTGCACAATGTGTCCGTGCCCTCCTGGCTTTCTTGTTCTGCGTACTTTGCTTTTTGTGATGGTCTAGTGTCTGGGTTACCACAGACTTACCATACCTGAGTCTTTTCAAATGGGTCTCTTTTAACAGTCTTCTAATACTTTGTGATTTTCTGTCTTAGTGTTGCTCCCTTGCCTCTTCAGGCAGCTCCTGGTTCTGTAGGAACAAGCACAGCCATGACACAACCTGAACATTCCTTTTTCTTCAGTGCCATCATGCTTTTCTTGTTCTGATTTTTTTCCTGATATTTGAATTGTACTTAATTTGAATTTTCTTTTTCTTCTGAGGAATCCTGTTAAGAGTGAGTACTGAATGCCTTTGTTCTTTTAAAGTTAGGTTGTCTTTTATTGATTTCAGCTGAGTTTATCACTAAGCAGGTCCCTGATCACATTTATGTATGGGAGAGCTTTTTTCCTTTGGAAACAAGAATTCTCGAATAAGATAAAAAAACCCAAAAACATAGAAAAAGGCAGCAGATGGATTGCTGCAACTACCTGCCTAGCAAGTATCCTGTCAGGTCTGGTGCTCTGTAGACAGCCCTGTGCTTTTGTCTAAGATACATCAGAAAGTGGTATGTTTTGTGGGATGTCTGTTTTTTTTGTCTGCCTCACATGCTGCAAATGCTAGATTTAATTCCCTTCATTTAAGGCAATTTTCACATTTTTTGCAGTGCTTTCCAGTTTAAAGTTTATAGATTGAACATGCTTTTAATGTGGTTTATTTTTTTCTCTATGCAAATGACAGTTCTGTTATTTTCTGTTCTGGTTCTTGAAGACAGGGTAAATTCTGTAGGTGTGCCCTTGGTTTATGTCTCCCACTGATCCAGCAGAGCAGTATCTGGTTTTGTGTTTAGCAAACACAGCCCTGGGGAGCAGGGACTGCAGGCTGCTTCTGCAGTGAGGGACATGTGGCTCCTGGGAAGGAGATCCTTGAAAGCAGCACAGGTTGAACACTCAGCACCCAAGCTAATTGATCTGTTGTTTCTTTAAGATCACCACAAGTGTCTAAAGTAGTTCACTGCTTCTTCCTGTACCTTATGATTTGTGCTCAGGAGCTGCCCCCAGTATGTGTATGTTTGTAGACCCTGAAATAAAAGGTGTTTCTGGTTCATCTGTGTTCCAGTGGCTCCTTAATTGTGACATGACAGGCAGGGAAAAAATGATTTGCTGTGATTTTGCAGAACTACAATAAATACAAAGTTGACAATGAGTTTTGGTGGTGGTCTGAGAGATTTTGGAGGATGGCAGTGTTCTTTGTTCCAAAATCATCTGAATCCATCTGTTCCCCATGTGGATTTTCATTCCTGTTCAGTACTGCATGCTTTTGAGAAATGGATACAGCAAAGTATGGACCTGTTTTTGATAGCTGCAATACAAAAACATTTGTGTGTAGTAGAATTATTTTCCTTGCTTGTTTTTTTACTTTGTAAAAGAGCAAATGCAATGCAGTTTGGCTACAGGGCTCATTTAGTTAAATCCTGAATACAAACTGAAATAGTGTTTCTATTGTACTGAGTTTTCTCCTGTTTGCTTATGTTGTCTCAGGCAAATTATCCCAGTAGCCTAGGCCCAAGATCTTATCTTGAAAGATAACCAAGTTATATGCTACAGAATCTATTGTGTTCCCATTATACTAAGCTTTGTTTCCGTTTGTGTTCAAGTGATTTTTCTATTTACAAGTACATGTTGACATTTACTTAATTTCTCCTGCAATAAAAGGTGGCTGTTCTGTCAAACATGAAGTTTGACATGTCATTTACACAGCTATTTATAAGTCATGTGTATGTGACATGCAATTGAAATTTTAGCTGGCTAAGCAGCTGGTTATCTGTGTGCTTATGAATAATTTAAACATAAACACAGATGCAGATAGTAAAGGGAAGTCAGTTCCACAACCACAGAAAAAAAGCTGCATCTTTTAGTACCCTTTAGAGCATTTTGGTTTTTTTTTTCCCTTAATCTTCCTCAAAGGTTTGGTAGTTCTGTGGTAGCAAGCAGAATACTGTCCATCACTCAGCTGCATGCTTGAGTTGACCTCTTTTCTACTTTTGTTTGTGTGATTGTTAAAATCAGTCAAAAATGCACCATTTCGAATGTTTCACAGAATTAGGTATTTTGTGGTTTGTTCCTAGGAGCATGAGGACTATTTAATAAAAATGCAAGTGTCCTTGTAACTACCATGATATACTACACAGCCTGATTTTTTTCACTTGAAGAATGAGCAACTTTAGTGTGCTACTCTGAGATAGGTGAAAGGTCGCACCTATTTTCTGTTCAGATTTTCTGTGAGTGCTGTCCTCTTCTACAGTGAGGTTTTCTTTGAATAAAACTTTTCTTTTTATTCCTCAGCGTAGAAATTACATTTTGCTTTGGTGGATTTAAAAGCCAAGAGGGCACTGGCTTATGTTTTTGTCTAAAATAGTCTGTGAAGTAAAGGGGTCTCACTTCTTCTTGCTGTGGTTTAAAAGAATGTTTTAATTTGCTTTAAACTTCATCAGCTAATGTAACTAATCTCCATGTTAGCATGTTGAAGGGCTAAGATGAGCTTTACATGGTAAGAAATCCCTTGATGTGCATAGGAATCAGTGCTAGACCAAAAATAGTAGTGAATGCTAGAATACCTATTTTTGTAACTTCTAAGTACAGATAGTATTCCAGAGAAGTTGAGAGTTTCAAAAGCTTCCAGGGACCTAACAAGCTTTGCAAGTGGTCATTTTTTCTAGACTAGTCTTAAAACCAGATCAGGAGATCTGGATCTCAAAGGCAAACCATAAAAATTCATTGGAATTGCCTGCTGAGCAGGGAGTGCTGAATGAACACCTCTCGTTTGGCCAGGTGTCAGAGTTTTGCTGTCCTGTGTCAGGAAGGTGTGTTTGAAGGGTGCTGAAGAAGCTTGCAGTAGCTAGAGTAATAAAATGCTGGGAGAAAAGGTTTAAATAATAGGAAATCAGGTTCTGTTAATTATGTAATTTGTTTATGACAGTGTTCTTGGGATTACTTATTTTTGCAAGTATTTCTACTCACCCTTTTGAATTTATTTAGTGAACATACTCAATGAAATCTCAATAATTCAACAACTAAAAGTGTGATCCAAATATATCTTAATAAATATTTCTAAATGTGAAAATTAGTGTGGGAAGGAAGGTGAAAAGGATACTTCTGTCTTATTGAAATTGTGTAGTTGGTTAAATTTTTTCCTAAAATATTACAAATAATAATTAATATAATAAATACTAGTAATAAATAATGGTAATAAATACTAATCAGAATTGTCATTAAGAAAAAACACTCCTGGATAACCTTGTTATTCCATGTCCTGCTGCAGATTCACCTTGTGCTGGAGAGGGAGCTGTGCTGCTGTGAACATTGTTCTTACACTGTGCTGTGCTGCTTTGGAAAATGGCTTTTCTGTTCTGCAAACCTGGAACTTGTGTCTAACAGGGATTTGTGACTTGTGACTGCATTTGTGACTCACTGCCAGGCTATGATGGAGAGGCTGTAGAAAGCAAAGCTTATGGAAGTCTCATCACTGTGAGTTTAAGACTGGAACTTTAAGCAAGAATTAGGTATTCCTATAGTGCTTTATTTTTGGCTTTAGACTACAGATCCATCTGTATATCTTAACTGCAGTGGCCAGGAGTGTGGATATGGCTTTGAAGATGTGGTAGTTTCAGGACTGTAATATGTATATTATGATGCATCAGTGTTATAGTTTCAGAGAGCCATAGTTATGAATTTTATGCTATTCTTTAGCTTATGTGGTATTATTTAACAATATGTAAAGAAATGGCGAGTGTGAGTGAAGCTAATATTGTGTTACTTCATTTTTTGAATACCATTAGGGTGATGTAACTACCTTAGATGTGGCATTTTGCTCTTGTGCTGGAGTGAAAGGTATGGAGTGGGCAGAAGTGGTTGGAAGGCTTTGTATTCAGTTGTGTGAGAAGAGCAATCAAAGTGCTAGTTAGTCTTGCCTATATCAAATTAAAGCACCAAAAACTGCATTGGGACACAGCTTAATTTTAATACCAGAAGAGCAGGGAGAGAAAGCTAATTTTACTTTAAATAAATTAGATCACGAAGGCGGCTGCTTGGGAGTTATTTAAGAAAAACTAATAGAAATTGGCATATTAAGTTTTTCTGGGTCATATTTTGAAATGAAGTTTTAAGCCAGGCATTAGGGCATTTATTCATGTTTGTAAAGACTTCCACGGAAATAAAATCCCAAAGCAACTAGGAATTCTTAGCTACTTATTTAGATACTGATGGGAGAAAAAAATTGCCCTGACTTGTAAAGGAAAACCTTAGAGTAGCTTATAGCAGGTTGAAACATGAGTAATTAAAGTGCTAAGTCAATGTGGATTATTCCAGCATAAGCCTGTCTGAATTATTTGCTTCATTATTTGATTGTACTGCTGCTGGTGATGAACTGAAATCAAGATCTTTGGTAATTTAATAAATCCATATAAGGTGATGAATATGATTAGATTTATAATCTCAGTCTTGTACTGATTTTTACTACTTCCAGCAATGCATGTATTTAAATCAAGTGTTCTTGAATCATTACTTGAAAGACATCAGTAAGCCAGACAATTTTGTTTTGCATGAGACCTATATTTAAATTTGTTTTGGACTCTACATGTTCATTTTTGATGCTACTTGTAGCACATTTGATATTCTAAATTTAACAAACTGGTGGTTTTTGTAATAACTTACCAGGCAAATTAAAAATCTTCAGCAAAGGTCACGTAGGAATATAACCTTAGATTCATGAAAGCTTCAGACTCCTCCTTTCAATTTAAGTGACATGCCAGAGGTCACTTGGAAAAACATCTTTTAGGTAGACAAAGGGGACCTTTCATTCCCATCTCAGACATCAGCTGATGGAGCTCTCCAAACAAATTCTTTGTTTATGTGCATCTCATTTACAGTTATTAAATTACCAAATGAAAGTTAAATACTGTCTTAGGCACTCAGAGTATTTGTGCAGTCAGTTCTCCATCAAAGCAGGAATTACTTGTCGTATCTAAAGCAGATCAAAAAATAAGAGGGTTTAACACTTGTGATGTTTTAAACACAACAAATGTTATTTATTTTTTTATGCCTTCAGGTGATAGATCTCTGTACTACAGAATTTCCAAAGTGGATTTTTTTGTCAGACTCATGTGAATTGACAAAGCTTTTATTTCTTTTACTATATGTGTTTTAGAAATTATTTGGTCATTTTGCCTTCTCTTGATACTCATTAGAGATGACTGAAAGTGCTAGTTCTTCTATATAGCAATATTTTTCCATGAACTGTATAGTTATAAAACTGAAGCCCCAATACATCATAGGTGAAAGCAAGTTTTTCCAGTGCTTTGGTAAGAAAATAACTAACTAATAATAGCCTGTACGTAAAGGGAAAAGATAAATTACTAGAAACGTTCTCAAGGTGTTTAAATTTGGAGCAGTATTTGATTTTTAGTCTGCCCTGCAAAAAATTTTGGTTTGAACCTCATTACTTCAGAGTTTTTATCTGAAGAATTTCCCTGCTGGCAATGATGTCAGCTTGCAGAACAGAGGCCACTGGTATAAGGAAGAGCACTTGTACAGGAGCTGCCAAGCAGGATCCTCCTAGAGCACAATGCACAGGGTTGCAGAGACCCTTAAGCTATCATATTTTATATATGGTTTTTGTTCTGACATTGAGAGTGATGTATTTTTTGTGTTTCATTTTTTTTTCCTATACCTGTATTTCATTTTACAGAAGTCTAAACCTGATGTAGTAACTTGTCTTTCAGATAATGGTAAGCTCTGTAATTGTTTTCTGTAAATAATACTGAACATTGTGATAGCTCACCATATGCCAGCTTTCCAACAGAGAAAAATACTCTGCATTCTCTAAAATTGCCCTCTTAGTAGGTTTTATATTCTTTCCTTTGCTGCCTTCTTAAAAGCAATTATGGGCTGAGGGCTCTTGAAGCCGTATTGAACATTTTTCACTCAGGGTAGCTCCTGGACTCCCTCATCAGTATCAGCAGTTCAGAATTTTGAGATCTGCCCTTCCCATAGGAAAAAGTACCTCAAGCACAACCCGAGTCTGGGAATTGCTTGTGATATTTAATTCAAAGAGAATGACAGTTGTTCTACACATCTACATTATTGTATTCTTTGACTGTAATGATTATATATACAATAGTCAATTCATTTTTAGGTAATTACAGGAAGTACTACTTTGAAAATTAATTCCCTTAAATGTGGCCTTCCATGTTTTGGTTTACTCACCTACAAATATTAAAGCACTATCCTGTGAAACCCTGTCCTACTAGGTTTCAGAAGTTATATTTCTGCCTTTTTACTTACCTTCTTTATTTTTAATGGGATATAGATTAAATACAGGACCTTCTGAGATTCAGGGTTCTATGCACACTACGTGCAAGCATAAAGCCATTAGAATCTACATAAACTTTTTAACATAAGTGTTGCAGTTGTCCCTAAGATTTTGATATCTCTGACAGCTGCACTGAAGACTCAGTGGTTTGAGTAATTTCATTCTATGTTATTTTTTTCACTTCCAGATCTTTTCTCATTGAACTTGTTTTAATTGATTGTCTTGATGGTAGAAAAGCAAGGACCTGGAGCTGGTTTGTCCTGATGATTTCACACTCATCCATGTGTTGATGACTATTACAATTTAAAGTCTTTGGGGGCTCTTCTCAGTGAGCAGGTAGTGCTTTTGACAGTGCTAATGCTATGAATCATTACATTTAATTAGCATAATTTGACTTAAAACAGGACTTCCTGCTCAAGAATGAGAAGCAATCAATAGACAATAAAGATTTTGATCTTCATTTATTAGCTGGTATTTCTTTCTAGAAAATCATTAGGTGTATGACTTTTGATTTTTGGAGGTTTAGATAGATATGAAGTTGTTTAATTTTTCTTCTGCATGATTTGGCAAGCCACATACAGTTTGAAATTCTGCATGCCAAATTTGTTCTTCAAGTGATGCTTAGCACCCTGTAGAGTAGATTCAGAGTGAAGGTTGGAGTGGATGAAGGCTACTTGCATCTCTGTTATTGAAGAATCTGGAAAAGTGACCTGTGATCATCTTTTGGAGAACTAGTTGAGTAATTTAGCATCTTTTGTGTTTTGGGTTTAGCTGCAGAAAGGAAATGCTGGCTGGTGATCTGACATTGTTGATAATTACTAGCAGTCAGTGACACTCTGCAGTTGCCCACTTCATGATACAGAAATGTGTGATTCCAGAAAAACATTAGAATATAAATGAATGGCAACAGTTTCTCCATATTGCTGCATACACAGAGGCAAAAACCAGATATCCCAATAGTGTTAAATATATGCAGCATTGTTTTAAAGGTAAAATAATACTGAGATATCCTACTATTCAGGCATATAATTAAGTGAATACAGAATTCAGTAGAGATTTAAAGAAATGCACATTTATGTAAGAAATCAATATAGTTTTGTCATCTAGTGAAGTCATTAAGCCAATAACAGGAAGGTATTTAAAAGTACATGGTTCTAGAAGACACAGTCATTTAATTCATAGTATTTTTCCTATTCCTGATCTCAGAGGCACTGCAGCAAGATTATTACCAATCCCTTCTTCAAATTTTGCATAACATTAATTCCATATGTTAAAGAACACTGTGCTGCTAAAGATACCATACTGCAGATGAAGTTGTGTCAGACTGCTGGTTCATTCGTGTGAAGTTAGTGGGGAATCATGAAAGCTCTTATTAAAAGAATTAAGAAAACCCCTGGAGTGCATGATATTGTGCTGTGACTTAAGGTACAAGATGCAAAAGAGCATCTTAATTGAGGCTGGGAGCACTAAAATATATTTATATGCTAAAAGGCAGCTTCTCAAGTGGGTAGAAGAATTTATGTGAGAAAGGAAATATGTATACCTTATCTACCAATTTGATCACTGCAGGATCATCCCCTTGAGTCCTTCCAAGAAGCATACACAATGAATTCTATTTCTTATTTTGACTGAAGTATCCTTTCAAAATTTCTTCATCAACATTTGCTCTAAACTGAGCTAGATTATTTTTTCCCTATTATCTGCTCTAGCCCCGTGTTCCTCCCTCATGTGCAAATCTGATTGCATCATCTGTCTCTTCATCTCTGTCAGCATTGTAAGCCCTTGCCCACTCATTCCTTATCTCCTGTAAATGTTCCATTCTTCTTCCCATGGTGTTCCTGTCCTATAAATACCCTTCATCACCAACATTTGTAGTTGCTGCACTCATCTCTTTCAACCTCTGTAGCCACTTCTGCCATCATACCCATAAGGAGTTGGGATGATGATGGATTTGGTTGGCAGTTGCATTACTCTAATGATAAATGTTATTTGTGTAGATGCACTTACAAATGCTTTTATCTCACCATGCTTGCCTTCTCTTCCCCCATGGCATACTCCTTGTATTCTTAGCCTGTAAGCTCTCCATTGTTTTTATATGGAACAGTATGTTCTAACCCTAACTGAGGGTAATGTAATGTAAACTCTATATAAGAATATTTAATTATTATGTAAGATGTTTTGGCTGGTGTAGAGAGGATCCTCAGTGTTTGCTGTGAATTGTGTCTGATGGCAGTGTTGGAGCTAGAATATGAAAAACTGGAGTCTTAGTAGGCTTCCAAGTCTGTCACAAATGCTCCATGGCTGTAATGCTGAAGGAGATAAAAATAAGGTCTTACTTAGCATGAAAATGTATCTTAAAAAGGCTTTAATACTGTAATGTAGGTATGTATTTGGAGCATGCTTATCCTTGCATTTCATTGTGAAGGTACAGAAAGTACTTAGGAATGTGCAAAGAGAAGGAAAGTGATTTTAACTGTGAGGCAGCACAGTAGTCCTCAAGAGGGAAACATGTCTGGGATCTCCCTGAGAGCTGACACTCTCCACAATCACTGGAAAAATGTGCATTTTGAATTTTGAATGATCTTATGCTACAGTGCCGTGTCAGTAAATCACAAATATATCCTGGAACTCATTGGTCATGGTTGTGGTTTTTTGAGGAACTGTATGCAGTACAGCTGTCTCTGAGATGAAAGGAAAGCAGTGCTTCAAGAGCATCATCAGTGCCAAGTGTCCTCTACAGCATTTTGCTTACAAAGAGAGAGAAGGCGGTATTATAATCAGTCTGCCCTGAGGAATGCTGCAGGAAAAAGATGACTAATGATTTTTTTTTTTTTTAAACAGTAAAGCAAACTGCAAAGGAAGAGGGTTTACTAGAGGGATTTAAACATGGACTGTAATAAAATGTTGATTTCAACTCGTTTTGCTCTCTGCCACACTAATGAGTGTTTTCATTGTCCAAATGAGTCTTGCAGAGCAGAACTCAGGTCAGTGATGAACATACCTTCTTCTAGAGAGCCAGTCTAGCTCTGTGGGCATAGCAAGTCTGAAATGGTTCTTGTCTCAGCATTGGAAATGTGGTAAAACCTGCTGTGAGCCCTTCAAACATGGAAAACATCAGACTGACTGACAGGGTCAGGTGAACTGAAGTGAATATTACTTATTCAGGAGCAATATTTTTGTAGCTGTGAGATATGTAGCTTTGTGTTTAAAGATGGAAAACACAGCTATTCACCATGCTTGTTTTCCTCATTCATACATAACAATTTACTTATTCTTTTCATATCTAGTAGGAAGTTGCTGTTTTTTGAGCCAGTCACAGCAACGCCACCATGTAATGAAACTCTTTGAGAAAATGAACAATATGAAGGAGACTAGTAGTTTAAAATATGTGTTCTGTGAGCACATTCTGTCTGGGCAGATATTAATAGGTTAACACATAGTCTAAAATATATAGATAGTCTATTTGGTATAAAAAAATAGTCTGAAGGACAAGGCAAAAAAAGGAATTCTTGACACAATTCAAGACCACATACTCTCAATGAAGTAAGGAAAGACTAGTAAAAGCCTGCCAGAGGCTTAAGCTGGGATTGTGATAAATGACACCACATGTGAGTAAATACATGCAGATCACAGGTTTGCTTTTGGCATGTGTTAGCAGCTAATGATATGCAGGATTTTATCTCTGCTAGTATCCCCTTAAGTGTGGTCACATTTTGGTCTCATACTTGTGCCCATTTTAGTATTGCCAAAACCTCCTTGACTGGCAAAGAGGGACAAATCTTGGCTCTAAACTTTGAAATGCTTAAGGCAAAATTTGTACAATTAGCAGCAGTCTTGAATATTTGATTGTTGTGGCTGTCCAAGGGCTAGAGGGAGGAGTCAAAAACAGGCTCTGCCCCAGTTGCACGAAGCCAGCCCTCTACAAGTAGGGCCAAATGGTCAACTTAGGCATATCTGGTATTTTGTAATGGCTTAAGTGACTTGCAATGACCAAAAATTTCACACCTGTGTGAACCCTCTGCTCTTTCAGGCTGTTTTGCAAAACACTGATGTCCCTATCTCAGAGAAGTTAAAAAAAAAAAAAAAAAAACAACAACCAACCAACAAAAAACAGAAAAGGGGAAAAAAAAGTAGAGGGAAACAAACTCACCCAGTTATCCTCCAGTTGACTAGGTTTTGTGGGTGCTGTGCCAGAAATGCACAGAAGGTAGTTAGGGTATGGCTGTATTTTGTGTGTGTTTGTTTTTAAACTCTGATTATCTCATGCAATTATTCTTGCTTGGACACTCAGTATGTGCATGCTATCATCAGGAGTGTAATGGAGAGGTAATTTAAGCTGCTGTGGTGCCAATCTGTATGCATGGCACTATGCAAGGCATAAGCCAACCTGTGCCATTGCCAGACAGCCTCTCATTAGCTTCTTTAAAGATATTTCAGTGGGTTGACACTGCAGGTTAATTGGCAGAATAAAATCATTTATACTTTGTGACATGGTTTAATAATAAAAACTAGCTACAATTTAGGTAATATTTTCACTTTAATGATCACACTCTAGGTTTGAATTCTAACTGTATCTTTATATTTTAAAATGTAGCATTATTTAATATAAGCATTTATTATAAAATGGTGAGTCAGGACAAAAAACACTACCTGTCAGCACTCTGGGATAGATTTTGCCACACAGCAAAAGATGACATCTTTCTTGATTGACCTATTTCCTCTTTTGCCTGTTACTTGGACTGTGGAAGATTCAATTTTATTCTGTAGTTCAGCTGCCTGTTAGTGGATTTGTTAAAACTTTAGTTCATTGAATGGTTACAGGATTAAGTCTTCAATTGTTTGTTAAAATGTGCCCTATTATAAGATGCTTCTGTTTTTCTGATGAGGATTCTGTTCCTTGAACCTGCTGTGTGTCTAAACCCTCATCTTCTGTCAGGAATTCACACACTCGTATGTGAACAGATAGTGTGGTATTAGCTTCAAAGTTAAAAAAAAAAAAAAAAGAAATGCACAACGGAGTTGAAAAGGGTCCATAATGGTTGCTGTAACTGTGGCAGTGTCCAGAGTTTTTCAGAGCCTGGCCCTGGCTTCAGAACACAGACTGGGGCCATACCTGTTCTGGAGCACTCATGCTCTGGAAACAACACAAGGGCTACACTGATAGTTTTTTTTTTTTTTTTTTTTTTTTTGTGCTGCCAACAGTAGCAGTATATTTATCACTCCTGAAATTTAAAATTTTCTAGGACAGTAAATAAAAATAATGATTCTGCAATGGTCTTTACCCATCACAGGTTTTAAAAATTTGCCTTGGTAATCAGGAGTTTCATACGACTAGAGATTAGGAGCATTATAGGTCTGAAAATGTACTTACAGTCCTGTATGTGTCTCTTAATCCACAAATATATCTGCTTAGATTTATCCCATTTAACTTTATCAGCCTGAGTGCATTTCTATCAGTATTTAAATTGCCCTGTGCTGTTGTGTACTTCCTTGTCTATCTTGCCATAGTAATTAAAAAAAATAGCCCTTTTGTTACTTTGAATAAATATGAGTGATGATAAGAAGGAAATACAACGGAAATTTCTTTGTTTTTCCCTGTTTGCTTTTGAAAAATTATTTTTCTCAGCCAACATGCCTATGTAGTCTTCTTACAATTTTCTTTGAACTTTTATAAGCACTTCACTTTTTCTCCACTGGTACTGTCCCTGGTTAGTTGTGCGTTTCCTGTTTTCAAACTTTGTCATATCCATGTTATTTCCTTTTTCAATGAAGATGAAATGTTGATGTGATTGATGACTTGCATCTGTGTAAGGGGATTTATATGCTACTGGAGGTATATTAGTACCTGTTCTAATCTTTATCATATGTGGATTGCAGTGAATAACAGCAATTTAAAAAATTGAACAGCTGAGTGACTCCACTGTTCAACAAAAAACCATCCAAGCCATAGCCTTCTTTTCCTGTTTGTGCCTTAGAGAAGAAAAGTGAGTTGGAGTCATTAATACACAAAGATGGGTGATGTAAAGTGGTATTTTAATCCCACATTAAACGACAACAGAGGTTGGTAACTAAATGAGTGAAGATTGTATGAATTGTTAAAACTACCTGAATCTGTACAGTAGAAGTGGGATTCACTTGATCTCATGTGGCTGTCTTCAGTGTAGGCATCCACATTCTGTCTGGTTATACACACTCCTTTATTGTTAGGGGGAGATGCTGGCACTTGGAAGGATTCAGCCTGTTTGGAATTAGATTAACCAAGTAATGAGTAGAACTCTCAACATAGGCAATTTCCCTGCCTATGGTAAAAGGAGCTTGGTAACTCAGATGAAGACACTAATAGGCAGAATTCATTTAATCTATCTAGAAGTTAGTGGTTGAGAGTTGTCATTGTGCCTGTTCAGTCAGTGGAACAAGTAGAACTGTAGGAAAGATGTTTTTTCCCCTCTTAAAAATAATGCTGATATCCTTAATGATCTTAGCAGTACACTAGGGATTTATACACCTACAAATGCTGGGTTTAGTAGCTTTTACAGCTGTTTCAGCTACATTTTTAAGAGGACCTTTGGATTTAGACAAGTGTAACATGAAAGAATTTAATTTACACTTCTTGTGACCTTTTCTTTATCTAGTTCCCTTATGTGCTTTCTCAAGCATATTAACAGAGGGATGAAATAATTGTAATAATTATCCTAGAGGGATAAAGTCTGAATATTTTATCACTTTCAATCACTTTTCCTAATCATATTTCTAAGCAAAAATAAACCAGGGCAATGTTAAGTCTTGCCCTTTTTTTATTCTTGTTGCAGGAATGGTTTGCTGACTCACTTTGATTGGAAGTTTTTCCAACTTTAACATAGCAATTTGGGGGTGTTGCACATTTAAAAAATAAAAAAGCAAGCTCTTTTTCCTAGTCTTCTATATAATAAGAATAAAGACTAACTAATCAAAACTCTGAAGAAGATCCAATTTTTAAATGTGTATTTTACTTCTTGTTTCCATGATGTTATTGTACTTCCTTATTCACAATTGGCAAAAGCTGAATTTCTAATGTAAAAAAATATATGCTGCAGGTTCTCTAAATACAATTTGTACTCTCTTAAAGTCAGGTTAAATTGTACTCAAGATACCATATTTTCCAGGGTATAGAAATCTCCAAAATGTGGTTTTAAATGTAAGGTGATGGGTGCAACTTGCAGATCTGCCATTTTCTCAGCTGCTCTTGTCATTGCTTAGTTGCTTGTTTGAGTAGAAGCAGCAGTGCAGGTGTGGGGGGAGAGTAGTAATGTCTTTAGTGTCATGACCTTTTGAGTGGAAAGCAGGTGTTATTTTCCACTGCATATTCTGGGGTGTCCTGTGCACACTGCATAGAAAAGCATGCTTCCTTAAAATATTCAATATGCTCTTGTTGTCCTTTTCCTTAACAACCTCTTTTCAGCTCACTTGAACACATTGCTGCATTTAGTGCTTTCCCTTGCAAGTTTTAGTCCTCATCTTTTTTATTATGGTTTTCTTCCTACACTCTCCTGAGCTTTCTCATCCTTCTTTGTCTGCTGTCTTCAGCTGTCTATTTTTGCCGTGGCAACATACCTTTTCTCCTTCTCTTTTGTTCCTTCTCTTTCTTCCAGAAATTTTTCTGTATTTTTCTCTTGCTTCATTTTTCGCTGCTCTCAGTGATTTCTGCTCATTTTATTTTACTCCATGTGTTTCCCAACAGTTTATGTACTCTTAATTTCTTTTCCTTCATGCAATTACTAATTAACATCTGAAGCTATATTGGTGATTATCATAACTTAGGAAAATCACATTGTTTTAGAATCAATTTGTTAAATGGTCTCTTCTTATGATGCTTATTCATAGTTTCTCATTACGGATGTTAAATACCAGGAGCAAATAAAGATTATATAAATGTAGTCACATTCCATGTTTCCCAAAGGTAGGGTGAAGTAGTAGTGACATTTGAAAATCCATAATCTTTGAAGCGTGTTTCCTTCCTTGTATGGGTGCCAGGATGATCATTGGTGAGATTTGTCTGGGCTAGACTTGCCAGTCCTGTTGAAACTTGAATAATCTGATTTTCAAGCATGTATGTTCTGTGACTGTAAACTTAGATGCTTTAGGGAATGGTAAATAGGATAGTGAAACTGGAAGAGAATTCAGGTAGTACAATTTTCCATGCTCTTTCATCAGGTTTTTTGTTTTATTCAACAAAGTTTTCAGTCTTTTCGCCTGTGTTTATATAAAAGGAAATGCTCTAAGGATGCACCCTTGATCAGAGTCCTCAGCAAAACCCAAAATAGTAGGTAGAGTGGTACTGCCAATCTGTCTTCCCATTTTCTTGTTCCTTTTGATGTCTTTGTGATTATCTGCATCGATCAGTTTCTAAACCAGCTTCCTTTAGCTCAGTAGGGTTTTATTTTATGAAAGATGTAACTGACACTGTTGGCAGCCTGTTCAGCATTGTATATTGTTTAAATGTTGCTCTAACAACAGCCAGACTTAGGACTGGGTTGGTGAAAACCTGTCTTGCCAACAGTGAAGGCTGTGCCTTGTGTGCAGGGAAAGACCAGCGTGTGTAGAAGTCCTGAGTTCTGGTTTGAAGGTGCCATGGGCTGGGTTCGAGCACGTGGCAGTGGTGCCAGGGGCTGGGTCACTCACAGCAGCCACCAGCGCAGGACAGGGAGTGGAGCAGATGGAGAAGGCTGGGTGACAGGCTGGGTGACAGGCTGGGTGATGTCCTGCACCTCCAGCAGCATCCCTCAATAAAATCTGCGTCATGCAGAGGGCCATGACATCACCACACATATGCAGAGTGAGGGGTGATTTCTCACCACCTACATCCATCAGTCTTTGCTACAAAAGAAACTCCTTGTAGACAGCTTTTAGGCAAGACAATAGCAGGTTTCTCATATGATTGCTGAATAAGTGATGGGGAAGTCAGATGGAGAAGAGGAGAGGGTGTGAAAAGAAGAAAAGTAGAGCTAAAAAAAACAGCCTTGAAAGTCTTAATGTTTTAAGAGGTAGGTTTGCAGGCCAGCCAAGAACACTTGTAATTTTACATCAGCAGTGACTGATTATGACACAATGTAGATGAGATATTAATGAACAACAGACAAAAAAGGCAAGCAGCATAGATCTAAATAGCTTTACTAATTGCAGGATCAGATCTCATCAGGTCTGGACAAACCTCTGCTTTATTCAAATACCTCCCTTATTGGGGTTGCTTTCAACTCTCTTCTTTCCTATAAAAATATTTTGTCCTAAGTAGCCAGAATTTTCTTCTGATCAGATTTTTAAAAATTTCTTCTTCCTTTTCTCATATCATGCAGCAAAAATTTATATATACTTCTCCAGTTTCCTTTTCAGTCATTTATTGTTGTTGCATATATATAATGTTGGTTTAAAAAAAGAAATAATCCCATTTCTTTGAAGAATAGAGCAAAAACTAATCAAGGGGATATTTTGACATGTATTTGCATGCATGTTGTATGTTTTATTTATAAAATTAAAAATATTCCTAGAAGTCCTTCAGGACTTGAAGGCTTTCACAGCATTCCCTTACCTGGAAATACCTCATATTTTCTCTTTCCATTTTTGTGAACATAGTATGTCCTTTTCAATATTTCCAATTATAGATATTCACTACATGTATGTATTATGCAGTAGTTACATTCAGACTTAACAAAGGCATCTGAGGAATTAAAGGTATTTCCGTTCCTTACAAAATGGGAAGTGTGAGCTGGCTGAGTGCCAAGTTATCAGCGTTGGGTTTTTTAGCATTTGTATCAGTTTAAAAGAAAAATCCCCAGTATTTTCATGTTGCTATGTAAATCCAATGCACTGGCAATTAAAGAGTGAAAATGGTATATGTGAGAAAAACACTTGAAATATAATTAGATGGTTCCTCCTTTTGTGGGCACTGCATGCGTATTTAAAATTTGTCATCGTTACAATTTTATCTCTGGTAATAATTCTGAAATTTAATTTTTCTGTTACAGCTTTACTGATGATACTGTTTCCAAAAGATTAAACTTGATCAAGATATAATTTAAGAATAGGTAGATCCATTTATGTAACTAAAAAATCTAAGGTAATAAAATGATGCTGTATTAACAGAGAATCGTATTTGCTCTCGGGTGTGATCATGACAGCTTTATCGTGGTTACTGGGTATGTGTGTGTTGCAGTAAACAGATTTCCTTTGGTGCAGTGTCTCGGGGTGGTTTTGCTGTCAGTGGTGGTGGTGATGGCAGCAGGAAGGCACATCCACCTGTGAGAGGCAGGGATGGCTGCAGTCAGCTCACAGCATTTACAGTGACTGGAGAGTGGTGCTGCTTTCATGTTAAGTTTCTTCTGCAGTTGTGTGCTTTAGAGATAGCAAAGGTGTGTGCAGCACCACAGATCCAAAGCCTTTTCCTTGCAGTGATTGATGTTGGTCTGACAGGCGTGAGGAGGATTTGAGAGCTTGCCCTTCAGTTGTCTTTTCAACAAGAAACAAGCTGCAAAGAACATACTTTAAGGATGGCTGAATGCTCAGAATTTAAAGGTTTGTTTAATATTGGGAAGGTTGCTGTGAGACAAATCCTTCCTATTTCATTCAAGGTGACTGATTCCAGAGCCTGTACTGCTGAGTGGACATGGTCAGGCTTATTTGCACTGAATTGTGCCGTGTCCAAATGTAGGTAAAGCCAGGAGTGTGTGATGTTATTTAGTGAGTGTGGCATGGTACAGCTGCCATCAGTATTTTGGTTTTGGCACTTTCATGGCTGCTGAGGATGTTCCTCTTGTTCTTATTCCTTCATGTAAAATCACTTTTTGTTTCCCTATTCTGCCCCATATTGCCATATTATAAATAATATGGAACATTTTCTATGAGGTTTGACAGAGACAACTCTGTAATGTGTCCAATGCTCCTCAAGACTTGGACTTTGGGTAAGGTGATCACCATGTGGGCCCATGTCCCAGTGGGACACAAGTCACTGCTAAAGTGATAAGATTTTTGGCTTGCTTTGTGTTTGGGATGATGTGCTTTTTTGATGGAGCTTTTTCTGAGAACTGCTTGTGCTCTTATGAGTCCAGAAAAAAGATGAAACAAGTCCTTTTCATGTCCTAGAGGAACAAGGCTGAGAATGTCTTTGCATCCAAAAATTCAAGGAGTATAAGAGCCTGGTGATCTGCTGGAAAGAAATGTCAAAAATCTTGGCAAGAATATTTTGAAAGACCAATTGTGTAGATACTGTGATAATAATCACAATGTAAAAACTTACTGAAAAGCATATGGTGAATATGCTGTCTAAATACCTCAATTTTAAAATACTTCTATATATTTCTATACTATAAGGATTTCCAGATGAAAATTTTGTAAGGAAAAGTAAAAATATAAGGCTTTTTAGAACAGTGAATGATTCTGAAATATAAGGCTAAGAAGAAATTCTAACCTGAAGTTTAAGGTTATAACATGTATTCAATAACTGTGACCTCATTTAATCCTTTTGGGTAAATCATGTAGCTTCATCTCCTAGGAGAGGGAGGAATCAGTGTGTGCAAGATTTTATGAGTCATTGCTTTAGTCTTTATAAGGTAACATATGCTTGACTCAGTTTGGATGAATTGAAACCTGTTTTTTCTTTAAAACTGGAATTGTCATTCTGCTACATTAGAGCAATTTATTTTTATTCTTGAATATTGAAAAAAAAAAAGCACATAATAACAAATGCTGGAAAAATAATAGCAGTTGAAAATTTGAACAGCACTTAAGACATTTAGGCAAATTATAGACCCAAAAGAAAATGCTATTATCAGAGGGATCTCCACACAGTAATAATTGTGCACTAGAATATAAAAGGAATAAATTAGAAATATTTTGGATTAGAAATCAGAAATCATTCACTCTGTCCATTGAGTTAAGATGGTAAGGATTGTAAGTAGTTGTAAATAATTGATAGTAAAAAATTATGTAGTTTGAGGGTGTCTAACACTCATTATTTTGCTGGAAGTTGAGTTTTTTTCAGCTTTAGCAGAAAAGCTATCACTGCATGTTCAGCAAACCACTTGTCTCTAGACAAGGTTTGGAAAATACATCAAACAACTTAACTGTGTTTTGTCTAACAGGGTAATAAGTTTTTAATTCACTCTGTCTCTAGCTGCCTAGTGCCCAGCTATTTCCATATGGAAATACATTTTTTTTGCCTAGTAATAGGAAACAATTGGCAGCGGATTTTTAAAGAACAGAGGATATGTTTTAACATACTTAGAATATTTTGGGTTGGGTTGTTTGTTTTTTTTCCCCTAAAATTAATAAACTTGTAGGAATAAGCTTTCTGTTTTTTGGCAGCTCTAGGAAATGTTCTCCTCTGTCTCTGTCCCCTCCAAACAAAACCATTCTCATAAACCTTAAATACTTATAAAGTTCAGTACATCAATAATTAGGAAATCACAAGCACAATTATAGTTGAGGTTAATAGTGCTTTCTTTGGTGTGCTTTCTGGTATTTAATCTGACAAGTAGTTATGTAAAATGAAGACTTTTTTTTTCTTTGCAGAATGACTTTTTTGTGAAAGCACAGATTCTCAAAGAAACTTTGTTATTGGCCTGAGATGGGAGGAGGGAGGGAAAAGCAAAGTGATGCTAGGCATACCTCTGGTACAGAAAATGCTGCCAGACCCAGCTGAACTATGAGAGTGAAGAATTCCTCTTATTGTCACCTTTGTGTTTCAGTAAGCACTTTATTAAGGAGTATTACAGTTTGGCAATAGATCAAATGCTGGATTATGCCAACGAAGCTTAGTTAAGTTATGTGGATGACTAAAAGAAATTCAAATTAATAGTTGTGTTTAACTAGTTAAACATAGATAATTCTGCTTCCCTATGTACATAACGAGCCATTTATTGAGTAATTATAGCATATAGTAATGCTTGTCTTCTTAAATAGCTAATGCTTCCTCAAATTTATCTACAAACTTCCTTCAAAGTTATTAATATATATTCTGACTTTATTACAAATTCTTCAGAGGTGTGACTTACATGAATTATGTATATGTATATATTTGGAAACTAATTATTTAAACAAGTAAAAGGCAAATTCATCTGTGCATTTTGTGTTCTTTTTTTCCCTTTTGGAGAAGCAGAAACAAGCTTGACTGTATGGTGGACCTTCTCAAGCTTGTTTTCACTCTTGTGATCTGCAGTGTATGATTCATTCCAACCACGTTTCACTTCTTTCTGTATCCCATTTTTTCAGTGTCTTTCTCATGGTGAAGATTCAGTGAAATGAAGTTGTAAAATGATAGTACTTCTGTTGCTATTTTTCTTGAATGAAATACCATGGTTCTGAAAGTTTTCAATAAATAGTCTTCCATTTTCTTCTGCAAAAATAAGGCAGCAACTGCAATTTAAGGTGTGTACTGTCTTTCAGATCAGCTTTGGTGTCTCCTTCTGTTAAGGAGAACAGTGCTAAGCAACTGGCAGTGTCATCTGCATGTGACGGATATCTGTCTTTAAGAATTATGGTAGACTTAAGTCTTGGATACTAAGTGGGACTAACAGCCATTTTGAAGCAAGACAGGTTTTCCTTAGCGTATTTTGTGAAAGTATTATTTTTCAACCACAGCCCATGTGTGGAAAACGGTTTAGAAGGACAACAGTGATATTACTATGAATATGTTCTTTAAAAGTACCTGAGCATGTGGTTCCAGTAGTTTTAAGTATATCAGAAATGTAGAAGGCAGTGGCTCTGAGATCACTGGAAGATCAGATGCAACATATAGTTTCTCAAAAACCCCAAAAGAGTCAATACTGTTAATATTAAGTCCATTTGATGTACCTGTAGATACTGAGTAAATCCATCTTCCCCTTTGTGCAAGGGAAAATGAAAGACTTTAAAAAAAAATTCTATAATTTTTTTTCCCATCATTAGATCTTGACTCCTAGATATTGCCTGCCGAGCTGAGCATGAGCAGGACCCAGCTGTAGTTGAACTTGTGCAGTGTATAGAAAAAACTTCCCTTTGCAACTATTATCTGGTCCCTAGAACTTGGGTGTGGGACAAGGAAGTGTTTTTTCAAAGGTGCTTTACATTCAGACAATGACTAAAACATGACTCTCACAAAATGTTTAAAATTTAAAGACTTTTTCTAATACATTTCTTTAGAAAAGGAGAGTTTGCTTTATTGTTTGGAAGTAAACAGTTTCTTAAAAGGGTGATTCTAATATTTCAAGTATGGTATAACCTTAGAAGTTGTATTGTAATTTCCTCATGCTCTGAGCAGAAATATTGTTTAACATATTGAAGAGGAATAATACTAAGAATATTAAAGTAATCTCCTCAAGAGGAGATTGCAGACAGCTAGTTTTTCTGTCATTTATTCTTCAATGAGGCAGTCACTGGCTTGTGTATCAGTATTGATGTGAATGTTATGCATGAGACACCTGAGAAGTCCATAAAGCTACTATTTTTTACCTCACTTCAAAAGCTTAGTAACATATGGAAGATGATTTTATTTTAGGGCAGTTATACTCTTTCTTCATGCTTCCATACTACTCCATTTAGTATTTATATGCTTATCAAATTTAGGCTTGCTCTGTGTGCCATTTTGAAACCCCTGTTTTAATCACACAGCCTGTGATTCTAGCAGTCTTTTAGAACTATTTATTTTAGAAGTACATGATCTAAAATATACAAAGCAGTGACCCTCTCAAGTTGTGTGCAAAGCTATCTAATTTTGTCTGGGGTCCAGTGCCTCATCAGGAGAAGTTAAATTTATTGCCTTTTGTGCTGTTTAGCATGTCCCTTGTACAACAGTTATCCAAAGCTGAAAACATAGATCTGTCCACATAAAATCACGTTACTGATAGCAAATTTCTTAGTTAATTTCATGACTTTAAGGCTGAAAAATTACTTAGAATAGTCAGTTTGATTAATTTGATTTAATGGTTTCAGATCTGTCTTCATAGATTGATTTGGGAAGCAGGACTATTTCTTTTAACAGTAACACTGGAAGTAGTCAACTTGCAGTAGGATGAGGGTTTTATAGGCAAATTTTAAGATCCCAGCAGCTGTAGCTGTGATGTAGGGATGGAAAATTTTGTGGAGAATAGACTAGGATGGATATTGATAAGGAGGTACATGTTTAAAGATAGTGTAGAAGAAAGGCTATAAAAGCACCCCAAGCTTATGTCCTTATATATACACCACACAGAAAATGGAAGAAAAGCATGAAACCTGCTTGTTTATGATCAGATTAGACTAACAAAATGTGTGGATGATCCTACCTATTAATTAAAATTGAAGTACATTTTTCTTGCATCTGTTTAGTATAATATTTATTTTTAAAAGGATGTATGGGAACTTGTATGGCAGGGTTTACATTGCAAAAAAATTGAAGGTGCTTATGTTTAGATGCTACTTTGTGTCTTCCTTTGCTCCCAAAAGGTGTGGGGGTGATGGGAGGAAGAAGCTGTATTAGTTGAGTTCTGCAACAGTGGATCTCTGCCCTGGATAAATTCAATGCATGCACTGTCAGTAAGATATTTTAATCTTGACTGATGAACATGAGATAATCTGTTTGTGGTAGGCATGATTAAATTTTTAGTGAAACAGTGACTTCTGTCAGTTGACTTTGAAATTGTGGTGACTCTGATATCTGTCCATATGTCACTGGGAACAGTTTGTGCAGTGCTATATACCTTGTCCACACTTTTCCATCTGTGCTTAAACAGCAGCTGGGATTTTTTATTTTCTTTTATTGTGGAGAGCTCTTGCGTGTTTTTTTTAATTGCTAAAACAAATAAACAAAATTCCAGTCTAATTCTGCTCCTCTGTTCTTTTTCCAGATTATATATGTATCCCTCAGAGATCCCTAGTTCCTACATCAATTTTTTTTGTTCTTCTTCACATTGCTGAAATAACAGAATTTCTCTTCATCTTGTGTGGAAAGTTTCTTCCCTTATAATTTCTGAGGTGGTTTGTTCTCGATTTGATGTGGAAACATCAGGTTGCCTGGAGCTTTTGGCATGATGCTCTCCAACAAATCCCCTGTGAGTTTAGAAACTGTCTACATCTCTTTCTAGGACTCTTCTCTCCATTTTTCCAAGCCTCTGTTTTTTTTATTTTTTGGCATAGCAAATACCTTCCTGCTTTAACATCTGATGCCTTTTTCTTCAGTCTGAGCATATCAGAGGAGTCAAACATCTAGGCTAAAAAAACCTAAAACAATATAGTAAGTTTCTGCTTTGCTTTGGTTAAAAAAAAAATAACAGTCATGATGATTAGGAAGCCATTTTGGGCAGTGTAGACCTTTCTGGTTTTTGTTTTTATTCAATCACAGCTTGAATAGTATGGCTTTAGAGACTTAGTGTATCTGCTTCTCTCAGGCCTTGGCTGAGAGCCAGTTGTCTGCCACTTGATCTGTACACAGTGCAAAATTACTCAAAGTGGGCTGATGGAGTGCATGGAATGACTGAGGAGTTGGTGACAACGATAATACCCCATACCTGAATTTGTTGTTAGTTTTTAGCTGAAAAAATTACTGCATTAGCTGCTGCTTTGAGATGTGCAAGCTTTAATTTTCATTTATCTTCAACTTCTGTTCAGTCAGTGTTATGATGTATTCTGGATGTGGTTCTTTGTAGGGTGCTATCTTTTTCGTGGCCTCAGAAATTAGGACAACCCAAAACTCTTCAGTGAGGATGTAAATGCTTGGTCATTAAGGATGTAAAGGCTTGGTCATTAAGCAGAGGTTCACTGTACCTCTGGGTGCTGATCAGTTATTGAATCCACTCATGAAACCCATTGAAGGTGTGGTTCTTTGAACCTGTAAGATCTGTATGTCCTGAGTGGCCCAGCACTTGCCTTTGTGGCACTGTGCTTGAGGTAAACTGAAAGGGGAAATGTTAGTTCTGTGTTAGGTTGGAGGGTCTTGAACCAAGAAACTTCCAGGAAGAGCTGTTCAGTTGTAAAGCTTTCCTTTTTCCTCTCTTTTCTTTTTTTGTTACTTTAACAAATACTGCTGTAATTTGCATTCTTCTGGATGCAAAGGCTGCTAGAGTGGCACTATGGTGACTGCAGTTTGAAGGGTTTTTCCTGTTGTGTTAATTCTGTAAATGATCCCAGAATTCTGGATATGTAATTTATAAATAATCAAAATAAACAAAGGAGAACATTGCTGTTTCTGCAGTCATTGTTCTTTTATGGCTTAAAGGCACTTAGTGTAAAACTCATGTGTCTTATTTTGGTGATATTATTCCCACAATCAGTTTTGTGTGAGGAGTGATAGTGATGGTACCAGCCTGAGTTTACTGGTGCAGTATGGATGTGTAAAGGTACAGGTTTGCGTTTAAAAATGAGAAAAAGGGGCCCACTTGCAAAAATCTCAGGTAGTAGAGACAGAAGATTAGTAAATCCCAAATAAGAAAATATGTCAAATTGACAGAATAGAAACAGAGGAAAGAAAAACCCCCAAACCTTGTGATGAGTGTTATCTAATTGTGGCATAGAAGGCTCATTAAGACATTAGAATTTATTTTTCCTGTGAGGTCTCATTTTATTTCAATTCTTGCAGCTATATTAAATAAGCCTTTGTTGTCACTTGGTTACTAAAAGTAAAATTAAATCATGTACTGTAATACCATTGTGGAGAAATACCTGTGCATCATGTAGAGAATCCAGGGACTCAAAGTTTGAAGTAACTTACATCTTGGATTTGTTTTAAACATCTCATAGTGTACTGTTAGCAGCAAAGTATTAGTATAATAATCTCTCAACATCCGTTGCAAAGCCTATGTGGAGTCTTAGTTATGGAATAAATCATTTGATCACTTCGTTCCAAACTCTGTGGATTTTGTTTTGCTGTAAAATCCTGCCTTGTTAATATCTTTTTATGTAATCAATTTTCATTTTTAAGCATCTTCAGAAGGAATTAAAAATGTGTTGGACTTTGAAATTGAGGACCATATTTGTAGTCGGGGTCAAGGGTCTGTGGTAGGGAAATGAACTTCAGTTCATCCCTGTATTGGGATGTGAGACTGGGTGTGCAGAGAGAGGTATCCTGGTAGTTGTGACTGTAGGACCACTTGCTGCCTGGGATGGACAATGGTGAAAGAAGTTTTTTATGGTACTTGCAGTCATGCAGTGGAGCTAGCTGTGAATTGACATTTCACAGATATGTTTTCAAAGATCTGAGAAGCATCTACTTTGGATGTGAGAACAGAGATACTACTTGGAGGTTCCTCCGATCAGTATGTTTTGGGAAGAACAAGTGGCATATGTTTAAAAAGGTGATGATCACTTGCTAGCTTGCAAGCCTTCCACTAGAGCATGAGAGTGATAAACTCATTCAAATAGTAATAATATTTTTGTAACTTTAGTTGGGAAAAAAAAAAAATCAGTAAATCTAGTTACCCAGCTTCTCTTCCGTTTTCAGAAATTTCTGTGGCTTTGTACCTGAGATCTGTGTGAAGAGAGGATGAAAAGTCAGGTTGGTTGTCCTCCATTGTGGAATGGTTAATCCCAAACAGTTCAGGTTTACTGTGGCTGTTAACAAGTGGCCATAGTGTCGCTCAGGTCTTACCAGTATTACCATAGGTGGCACTACGGTCTCCGGCGAGGAAACGATCTTAAAATGATGCTCACATCCCTGACTTCGTTCTTTAGGTTTTTTGGGTTACAAACCTCTTGGCTCCAGAGCTGCCGGTGAATTGACTTTTCAGCAGTCTCTGTTCTGCTTTGACACGATCTTGTGAAGCGAGCGGCAGGGTGATCTCCCCTTGGTGCCAGCACGCCGGGGTCGGTGCTGGGGTAACGAGGTACGAGCGCAGGCCTTACAAGTGCTGGATTGGTGATCACAGAGTGTCACAACGTGCTGAGCTGCAGGGAACCCGCCGGGATCATCCAGAGCAGCTTGTGGCCATGCACGGCACCATTCCCTGGAGTCACACCCCGTTCCTGAGAGCATCGTCCAAACGCTTCGTGAGCCCTGTCAGGGTTGGTGCTGTGACCACTGCCTGGGGAGCCTGCTCAGTGCCCAACCACCCTCTGGGAGCTTTACTAGGTATTAAAAAAATCAAAAAGAAGGGGAAATTAAACATTGCTTTTCTAAGTGTATTTGGGAGACATTAGAGGCAGACCACTAAGAACCAAAATCCAGGTGTGCCTAGCGTTTTCCACGTCTGGTTTCTCACCCGTGTGTGAAAGTCGTGATTTAATACCTCCCTTTTTGTGACAAAAATGATTCAAAGAGCCATATTTTTCAGGGCTTTTGATCTGGATGCTTTCGCGGGTGTGCGGTACCTCTTAGCAAGGTACCGGGGAAGACGATCCGTGCCGGGAATCCTTTGTTTCGGCGTGTTTCCCCTCAGCGGGCTCCCCCCGCGTCCCCCCCGCCGGCGGCAGCGGCGGCGCGGC
>JAOTQP010000870.1:12842973-12900897 GCA_026413545.1 Cichladusa arquata | reverse complement strand
GTGGAACAGCCCCGACCTGAGGAGCCCCAGCCCTCACTGCTCTCCTCTTGGACCTCCAGCTGCTGGTCACAGCTCTTCCAGTGCATCCATCCAGCCATTATTATCCACAAGTGATCCATCTGGCAAATTCATGTCACTCTAGTTTAAAGACAAGGATATTGCATGGGACAGTGTCAAATGCTTTGAGTCAACATACTGTTGCAATAAATATTTCATTTGGCAGTATAGTTTTCTTAGTTTTATGAGCTTCCTGCCAGTTACATTTGGCAAATATGTATAGATATTACTAATTACTGTTCCAGTGTTGCTGACGTGACTAGTACAATTTTTCCAAAATCTATTGAATTTTGTAAGGTCATATTGTGGACTGCTTAAGGTTTCATTTGTTTTTTAAAATTATTTTATTTTTTAAAAAAAGTTTCAGTCAGCTGCAAGTGGTTGTGTCTGTATACTTGAGGAGAATCCAGGCTCTTGTTGAGCTGGAATCCGTAAACATAATTAACATGATGGTGGTGTTGTAGTGTAATTAGGTTTATTAACAATATAAACCCAGACTGTTTTATTCACAGGAGATTACTAGCATGTCTTTAATTGTATGACTTTGGTTTGTCCATTTAGAACTTTCCTTTCAAGTGATTTGATTTCTCTTAAAGATTGGAATTCTTAGCATGAAAGATGCATATATATGTTTCTTCCAAGCAAGTATGGAGAGAGATACCATGTCTCTCCATATACATATATATATATATAATATACCATAGTATGTATCTTGTCTGAAGAGAAGGATTTTTTCCCTCAGTTTTTGTTTTTTTAGAGAGAATGGTATTTCAGTTTTGAGAAATTGTTTGAAATGTAACTATAAAGGCACATGTAAATGAAATATATCTTTAAAACGTTGTTCTGTGTTTAGCTTAGTTTAGTATCACTTGCTTTTTTTTAAACAAAATTAAAAAATTCACCTGGTCTTCTCTTGCGTCTGTTTTAAGTCAGTCCTAATATCTCAGCATTGTTTTGGTGACTCCTTATCTTGTTTCCACTGTTGTTACACTTGCAGTTTGCAAACATGAAAGCATTAGCTAAAAGGAACAGATACTGGCTCAGGGTGGCCAAACTCTGGTTTCAATCAGCAGTATTAATTTATGCCCACGTTGATTGAAAGTATCTGTCTCCATCTAATACTCTTGTTTCTAGCTTACTTTTACCAGGCTGATGATTAGAACATCCTTGCCTGAGGAAAGCTTGATTGTATCTCCCTCCAGGACTCATCAATAACTGTATTTATTTGGAGAGTCCTTAGGGTTTTTTAAGCAGAGCACCAAAAGTCATTACTGTCCCTCAGGACCTGATTGTGCTGTGGTTAAAGTGATGCCAGCCTGTGACAGTCAAGGCACAAGGCCTGTGTCTGGTTATCAAATGCTGCTGTGTTTGTACTGTTTTAACTTCTAAGCCATTTTAATCATTCTTGTGACCATTTTTACTGTCATTTTTATTTCTCCATGTTGTGTTGTGCAGTTATGGATCAGAGAGGAGCTAAGACATGGTTGTGATAATTCTTTACTGGGTTTCACATACTTTTATTTACCTTTTGATGAAGCTTGTGCTTTCTTGGAATTTTGTGGTGTTACAGCAGGAAGCAGCAGTTGTTCTGTGGCTTTTGGCAGGTGCTTGCTGTGTGTGTGCACACCCCAACTGAGCCATACTTGTGAATGGGAGGATTGCTTAGTGTGGCAGTGCTGCTGCCCTCCTTGTATCTGTGTAGGCTTATTAGGGAATTAGTATCTGGGAGTACTGGGATTAATGATTAATGAATTATGGTTGTGGTATTAGTTCCCTCTTCTGTTTGCTTTCCTACAGGAAGGCTGATTTCTGGCACAGAAACAAGTACCTAGAGAGCTGGTGATGTCTTGCACTGTCCCAGCTGTCTTTGAGGTGGATAGTTGCTGGATTTCTGGTTGGCAAATCCTGTAACAGGATTTTGGTGCTGGTGACATGAGAAGCTTACCCAGATTCCTTATGCTTCCCACTGAACTACAAGAGATTAATACCTGTTGTGTGGTTCTGTGAGAACTGCAGCCTCAGTGTTTTGCAGCCCAAGTGAGTTTTCCAACTTTTCCTCACTAGCACCAGCCTTCCTGAAGTTCCCTTTGCCCCAAAAAGTTTTCTACCACAGTGAGCCGAGTTAGTTCACTGGGGCATCAGTAAGTGCTGGAGCCTGAATGCTGGATGGGAGCATAACGTTGATGTTTAGGCTTTAAAACTTCACCTAGGATTCTCTTGTTACTATTCTAAGTCAACCTTAGTGCTTCACCATTATTTTGTATAGTTTTTTATTGTAGTCCTTGCAGCTACAGTTGGCAAATATTATAGCATTAGTTAGAAGAAAATGTTGCAATTGAAATTTTAGGATTTTACAGAGATTCTGGCATAAAAGAATACAGTGATCTAGATGAAAGCTCATTTGTATTAAGTAAGATTATGGAATATCTTTCAGGATATTGAATAATCAAATGCCTAATAAAGTTCGTGCATAGTTCAACATAACTGAGTTATTTAGTAATCCTTCAATGTCTACCTGCTATGTAGGCAGACATTTCTTTCATCTTAATTATTAGATAGTGTGATCTTCACCTTAGCATACTGCGTGGGTTTTTTGGGTTTAAGGTACATTAAAATGAAACAGCAGTAAAAAAACTATGAAATATTCTTGGATATATGGTTACCACAGAGGAATTGCAAAATCAGTGACTCCATGAAGGCTGATGTGGAAGAAGAGCTCACCTACAAAACACAGGCTCATTTGGTCTTGTAGAGCTTTATCACCCAATTCCTTACAATTTGGGGGGCTGAAAGTTGAGACTTTAATGGAGTTTTTCTTCTGGGTCCTGGTTGTCTGACAGGAACATCATCAGCTTGACATTTTATTACTTTTCTTCAGAAGTGTCCAGGATAGCTGCTGTCCTTGCATTTTGATGGTTTCCATTTTTACCATTTCTTTTCAGCATTAATTAATCCACATCTTCCAATTCACAGATCAACAGCAACAATCAGCCTGTGTGGTATAAGGATTTAATTTCTTGTCTCCACAGTTCTTACTGGCAGCAGTGGAACTGTTCGACTTTCAAGGCTTTCTGTTTAATAAAGCTTTGACTATGTAGTCATTGATATTTAAAGAAGAAATGTATAACATTTTGACCTACAAAGATTACATGTCCAGCACATGTGATGCGTCACCTCTGTATTTCTAAAAAGGAGAATATTGCTAAAGCAAGGCATTGGCTGTCCTGTTAGAATTCATTTGAAGTAATAATGTGTTCAGTGTAACATCCTACTGAATGTATCATGCATGGCAACAAATAGTTATTTGTGGAATGAGAAAAGGTGTTCTGATCTGTAATCAATATTATGGCTTTTTTCAACCAGTCTTGGAATGAAAAATTCTTCTAAATTTTAACCCTAGTTCAACAGTAACACTTCGAAGAAAAATTTTCTGAGTTGTAAGAGAAAACCCCACCAAAATACCCTAGAGAATTATGTGCTTTTGCCCATTTCAGTGATTTCACTATGTCAGCCAGAAGCTGGAGATCTAAAAGCTGTCAAGGACTCATTTGAAACATGAAAGTAGCTGTTAGAGACCATAATAATGGCTTCAAGTTCACTGTGTCCGAAATGTTTTTGTTGCAGGAAAGGTGTTTTAGCTTTAAAGTTTGAACAGTACATAGCTAGATCATGCTAGTATGAAAGGACATTTGATCTAAGTTTTAATAACCCCGGGAGACAGAGCTGCCTTGTTGATAGGTCTTTATGGAGGTAGAAGAAGAATATGTGCAAGTCACTGAGCTTTTGACAAGGTGACTTAGGGTGATGGCATTTGCTCTCTCTGAAGCAGTTTAAAAGGAGGGACCTTCAAATACCAGTGACTAAAAATATTGCATGATTCGATTTCATTCTGAGTAGAAAGGCAACACCTGGCAAAGGAGCCCTGTGTTAATAAAGTAAAATGTAAGAACTTTCTACCTCTAGTAAATGTTTCGGCTCAAATACATGTAATACTTGTCATTGTAAAATACCCACTCATGTATATGCTCTCAACATTGTTTGAAGCAATATCTGTTCAAAAATGCTGTGTTTCTTTATCATAATTTACAGTACAGAATGTTGAATTAATCAGGTCCATAAAACTTAGTTAAGATAATGCTGTAGAATGCTAATGATTTCCAATACAAGATCATACTGCACGGATCAAGAACATGAGATTTGTGTGTATGTATATGGATTTATTTCAATATCATGGCAGGAGGAATGTTGGGGTGAATCACCCAGCTCACCTGAGCTTGGTTCTTCATGAGTCCATTATGAACTATGTATTTACTCTTTAAGGCATTTGTACTGTACGTGTTATTGCATAGTTCTTAAGGTTCTGTGCAAAATTTCACAGAGAAGATATTTCATACTGAAAAAACACAACAAGGCCACAGTTTCACAGTCGGCTTAAGCCTGTGATTAGAGTCTTGCCTTATACCCAGCACTTACTTCTTCTGTTTATCTTTAGTGCTAGCACTGCTGCTTTTGATGTAATCAGTTGGATGAAGGTTTGATGAGCCTGAAAATTGCCACAGAGGATGGGAGCAAGTTTTTGTCTGGAGGAGGGAGCTGCATGGCATAATGGTGTGAACACAAACACAGGCAGAGGAAGTGCCTGGAAATAAGCAGAAGTCCTTTTCACTGGAAGAATCGAGCTGGATGCAAATGAATTGTACAGATTATAGAGGGGTAATTCTAATAAATACCACTCAAAAGGATACACTTAATAACAGCAAATCCAAGAACTCGTTACCATTGAAATAGCTTATCCATCCTCTGTGCGGTGCTGTCCACATCAGGTAATGCCTAAAACTTTGTGACTGGCCTGTTATGTTTCAGCTTGTTAGAACAACTTCCAAAAGACATGAATAAAGGAGTGCTGGGGCTGGTGCAGAGGGCAGGGCGTGTGCCCGTGGCTGTGAGAGAGAGGAGCAAACTGCCTCTTCCACAGCAGCACTGAGTTCAGGTTGAGCTCCTGTGTGTGGCTGAGGCACAGATCCACTCTCAGCCCCAGGAAAGGAAAAGGGGAGATCAGTTCCTGCCCTCAAAAATGGGAAGGAAGGGAAGGTGTTGATGCCTTCTTCTGGTGATGTTTATTCTGTGTCCTGTCTTACTTCAGCTGTATCACTTGTGGCTCTTCTGTTCACTGCATTTAACCTGTAAAACAGAAAAGTTAGCTGATTGTTTTTGCTTTGGGGGCTTTTTGGTGGATTTAGCAAGAGAGGAGGCAAGTGAAACATTTGAAGTAAGGAGTTTAACTTCCTGCTCTTTTAGTGTTAGTACTAGTCATCCTTACATGGTCTGGATAGTGAAATTGAGGGATCACTGAAAAAATTTCAGAAAAAAAATGCTACAAGAGGGGAATAATGTGCATAAAAGTGTAAGAAATGTAAATTGAAGCTTATGGGAGAAAAACCTTTGACATCTACTGATGTGATCTAGTGCAATTGTTATCAGTGTTCAAGGAATGCTGGGTCCACAGAAGTCACAGCTCAGTGCTGTAAAAGGACTGTAAGGATAATGTTAGAAACTGTCAGGAAAGGAAATAGTGAATAAGAACTATCTTGTGCCTTAAATATGGTTTTCATCTCAGAAAGAATAAATGATTGAGAGAAATTACATGGAAAATATAAAATCATGAGTGAAATGAAAAAAGCAAATAAAAAATATTTTTTCTATTTCTTCCCACAGAGGAAGCTTGGATGCAATTTTTGAGCGAACAAAAAGGAAATTATTCTTCAGATATAGACAGTTAAGTGTGTAGAAGTTCTTGTAACAGGGTGTTAATGTTAAACTTTTATCAGTTCAAGGAATGACTGAGCAAGTTTATAGAAAAATACTTCACTGAAGACTGGTAAATATGCAGATTTTATCTGTGGACCCAATAGCAAATGGTTGCAGACTGGGCCAGTGTTTGGCTGTTGTTGGATCATTCCTGTACCCTTCCCAAGGTGTCCACTTTAAGCCACTGTCAGGAATAGGATAATGGACAAGTAGATGCAACTTTGATGTGACTCAGTGTAACTCTTCCCTTGTTAGCAGAACTCAAAGTAGCTACATGGATTGTCAAGGTAAGTTTTGTTTTGGAGAAAATTAGGTTATAATCTGTAAATGGCCTGAGTAAATCTAGACTTTTTCTTACTGAACATTAATGGACCACACTTGGCACTGATAACGCTTGAACACTTCAGGTAAGAAAAATATTTTTGAAGGTAAAAATTTGCAACTGTTGATTGTTATACCTCTGCAGGTAGAATAATAGTTGTGCTGTTTTATATTAAAATTGTAGAAGATAGGTTAAATCACCTATACAAAGTGATTGATATACTCAATACACAAAGTATTCAGAGTTACAAATTCATGCTGCGTTTTTAAAGACCTTTGTCAGTGTAGATGCCTGATTCAGGTCTTGTGTCTATAGATAAGAAAAAGTTCATATGTGTGGGTTTGGAAGTGATCAGTAGTATATAGTAAAAATCATGAACTTGGTATTCTTTTTCTAGAAAATATTTCTGTATTAGTCCTTTGTTGTGAAGACTGTTTTGAAATGGTGAACAGTAAGTTGTTGAAGCCATTTCAGGTGCTATGCTAAAGGCCATAACTGTCCTCTCTCAAATGGTTATTCACTGGGACATGCCATGTACAAAATGAAGAAATAAACTTATACCTTAGTTTTGAAATGTATACAGAAGTTATGAAGGTGTTCTAAAATGTTCCCTCCTACTCTCAGAAATGTTTTTGATACTCATCCAGCTCTTTACATTTTTTAAATAAAATTTCTAGTCTGGTGTATTCTCTGTTTTGCATGAGTCAGATGTGCATTAGTAGTTCTCACTGTTTTAATTAAAGTGGCAGAGTTGTTGAATCCTTATCAAGGCAGACTGAGGTGGAAAGGACAATACAGAATAAAACCTCATATCACGTCTTAAATCTTAGGTTAATCATCTCTGAAGTCATAATCACATAATTCTTTTAACCACCTACAGAATCTTCTAACATAGATGGGAATTTTATGTTGAAAGTAAGAGCAAGCAAGGAAAATATTTAAATTCCAAAAGGAAAATGTACAGGTTTTCAAGCTTCATAAGGAGCTTGCGGAAGGGAGGGTATGTAATCCTACATCTTTCTGTATTCTGAAGCAGTTCTAAGGGGCATGTGTGTGTTTTTAAAGTAAAAAACTGTTAAGTGCAACATAATTTTCATGACAATAGCAATGCAACTACAGTATATGTGAGATAGAGGGTCATGAGGTTCACACAAAACTGGAAAAACCCTTTTAGTACTTACCTGGTTTTGAGGTTGCTTTATATATGTGTGGTATACGTTTTATATGTATTTTATAGAAATACAAGGGCTGGGAATACATACAGAATTAATGAAGTCATGACAGTGTTTTGGAGTTCTCCTTTAAGAGAACCAAAGCCAGAATTTTTGTGTTGTGAGAAGAGTACTAATTGTTGGAAAACTTCTGTTCTGTTGTCTTTCTAAATTTACTGAATTAACCTCAGGGCTTAATGGCTTTAGATTGCAATCCTGATTTTAATTTGGTTTAAAAATTAAGATTTAAAAAAATTTAGAAGTTCTCTTCTAGTTTTAATTCAAACTTTTGCTTCTGTTGAGGAATTTCAGTCTACTCTATATCCTATTCCTACAGATGAATGGGATCCATTTTAAATCTAAATAGATTCAACTATGGCTTTCTTGTTTTCATAACTGGTGTACAAATTCCATTCTCTGATTCTTGCATATGGTAGCTGACATCACATTCATCTTGTCACTTGTGTGTGTTTCAGATCTCTGTTTTGATTTCCTAGCTTAGTTTCAGTCTCTCACAGAAATGTGACTACAGTCTTGCAAGTAACTTGTATCTCTGTTTGCCATAGTACTGCCATATAGATTTTGGTTGTACCCACACACTAATTTATTTACTGGAAGCTGCAAGCCATTTTCAGTGATGCAGTGTTTGTCCAGAGCTTTAGCAATGCTTTGAAATGCTGAAAATCACCTTTATGTAAAAAAGTTATACCACTGCTTTTTTTTTGTAGGAATAGGAAAGGGCATTTTTATAAGCTTAACTGTAAAGTTTTTTATAGGTGTTAATAGTGCCTTATCGACAGCTGAGTTCCCTTTCACCAGTGTAGCACATGCTGCCTGAATATTACACCCACTTGTCCATATTTTTGGATTTATTTTTTAAAAAAATCTGAATGACAGTTCACAAGCAGTGCTAAAGATTTTACTAGCCAGTCCCATTTGCAACTTCGAAGGCAAGTGGTGTGACTTTGGATTTAGGGTATTGTGCAAGTTGTGTGACTCTGGTTTGCTGAAAGAAGGGAGAAAAAAATTCTCATAGAAACACAGTTAATTTGTTCTGTTTTGCTAGACTCTTTCTCTGAATATCCAAGGTTATCTTTAGCCTGGTTTTTTACATAGACTATTCTATATTGTTGTTACAAAGAACTGCCTTTCTTAATCAGCCCATTGACTGTCAGGCCCTGCCAGTGATGCTCAGTTTTATTTAAAAAGAACTCACTTGATTGTGAAGAGTGTAGTATTTTGGCAAGTGACTTAAACTCCAGGCCTTGTTTTGATGTAAGTGTACATTCAGTAATTGTACCCATCTCCAGGAAACGCAACGATCCTGTTTCTTAGGAGAACATTTTTTTAATCCTAAGTATAAAATGGGAGTCTGAATTGGATGCCTTCATGTTATATTTCTCTTTTACAGCAATTTCTCTCCCCTCATACTGTAGTTTAAGAGGGCAAAGAATCCACAATACAAGCAGTAGGTCCTTCAAAAGCACTCAGATTTTATGTTTAAAGGTGGCATCTCCCCTTTTCTGCTGAAGCTCCGTGGTTGTGCTGATAAGGCTACAGGCCATTATCTGTAGTGCTCTGACCTTGCTGTGTGGGTAGAGGTGTAATGACAAGACTTCATGGGGACTCCATGAGCTGAGCTGAGCATCCCCTGCTGTGCCTTCGGAGTGCATCCCAGGCAGGCTGTGCCTGGAGCTGGCTGTGCTCCTCAGTGTGGGCCTGCCCGGGCACTTGTCACTCTTCCCAAATGGCTGGGAGGCAGTGCGGGAGAGGAGCGTGGAGATGGCGCCCTGCGGAAGGCTGGCTGTGCTGGGCAGCAGGGTGAGCTGAGCCCGAGCCTGGCAGCCAGCCTGCTGGAGAGCTCTTCTGCAGTGAACACAGAGGTGTTGTTCTGGAGCAGCTGGCACTGAGGAAGTGCTGAAAGGCACCTCCTGCAGAAATGAAGTCAGATCTGTGAGCCTTTATCTGAAGATTTCTGTGTTGTCTCTGTGCAGAAGGATCATTTTTACAGCTATACATGATTGCTTTGTCCATCATCTGGACGGATACAGGCAAGAGAGGGGTTTCCTGAAATAACTCTGCAATGCAAACTTAAAATTACAGAATGCCATATGCTATTATTAGATTAACTTACTTAAAAAAGTGAACATATCTTTGGGCTTACAGCTTTTCCTCAGCTCTGAAAAGAACCAACTCACTGTCAGTCTGGTTGAACAACTCTGAGCCTGAATTCTAGCCTGATTTTCATTCCCAGTATCAACAACTGTTTATTAAAAGATTGGTACTGTTCTTTATAGTTTTAACACTACGGTGGTGCACTTGCAGATGAAGGCCGAGTCCAATTAAAAATGCTGATTGTCTTTATTTTGCATTCTGATGTTCGACTGTCCTTTTAAAGTTTTCATGAAATGCTTCTTTATTCTACCATTCAGGATAACTCATCCTTTTAAAATTATATAATTATTTGTAATGTCTCCAAATTCTTGTAGATTAAGTGTGAGGAGTAAAAGAGATAACAATTTGTGTTGTGAGTTAGATTTAAGTCTTTTTGAAGTATGGCATATCATGGCAGAAGTGCGTGCCCACATCTATAGGCTTTCAGTGTGGATTAGACCCTGTATTTCGACATGTTTTGATTTAACTAGAGGCCCTATCCTGGGAGAATTGAGGGCAGATTCTTCTGTTTGGAAAGCAGACTTCCAAAACTGTCACTTGCTGTTCTATTCATACACTCTTGCAGCAGTAATTTCTGAACTTTCCTGTCCTTTTTGCATGTTTATTTTAGGTGGCTGGTTCTGCAAAACATGGCCTCCTTTGGTTTGAACTGGTTATTGAGCTGCAAAAATGGGACCTGCAAGAGCGTATTTCTAAGAAAATACATTTCTTTAATTTGCTTGCTTTTTAAAATTTTTTTTCATTAGTTTGATTTGGAGGAAAAATACAGAAAAACACATTGTTCACAGCCACATTCTCATTTTGACCTTAAGCATTTAACTTCTTGCAGAGGAGTTAATCCAGTCTTTGTGGTCACTAGTGCAGCAGCCTACTTAATGATGCAGTCATTACATGGCCTTTTAATTCTATTTACAGTAATTTTTAGCTTGTAGAAGATGAATTTACTAGCTTTATTTCAGCTCATGCAATTTTACAGTTAAAAAAATTTCTGTGAAGTTTTAAGTTGAGCAAACTGTTGTGGGTCATTTGGGCATGGTTCCTAATTGTTATTTGATCTAAGGTAGAAGAAGGAAGCAGGCAGAACTGTGACTTTATTATAGGCCATAGGCTAAATAAAACTACCCTGTTTCAAGTATTTGTGCTTTTCAGGTAGATTGCGTGATAAATCTGAGGGTTTTAACAAAGGTTTTAGCAGTTTAGGCAGTCTGTTCATTTTTAGAATTGATCTTTTCCAGCAGTAAATTACTTTCCCCTCGTGAATTTCTTCCAGTGTCTTTCAAAGAGCAATGTAATTTAAGTTAAAAACCCAAAATGTCAGTGTATTGCTGGCATTGGTAGGGATTTCTCTTAAATCTATATCCACAAGCCTTTTTTAAGCATGGAATCATAGGCTTGGTTATTTAGCCTTGCAGAGCTGTCAGAAGCTGAGGAAAACAAAATGTAGCAATTCATTTCACCTATGTTGCCACACCAGTATTCTCTTATATATTAAAAAGAAATGATGGCTTTGCAGGCCCTACCCCTCCATTTGTTTCTGTCCTGACTCCTCCACCCCTGGGAATGGAGACAGGGCAGTCTGCAGCTGCCTCCCAGGTGATGAACTCAGTTTACAGTGCATATGTGAGTAGGAGAATGCTGCAGTTTGAGCTCTCTCTGAGGTCTAGTCACATGTAGCACTAAAAGTACATGCATCCTGATTCTCATTATCTCTGAAGAATTTTTAAAAAACCCAACTCTAAAAGAATTAAACAACAGTAAGTAGAGCAAGGGAAGTAACACTGCAACAAACAAGTTATGTTCCTAAAGAACCATTCCTGTACAAACATGAAGCCTGACTGCTGCATTTGAGATTGAAAAGAAAATCCTTCCTAAGCCAGATGTAAGTGTGCAATTAACAGGTAATCTAAAGAAAACTGAAAGCTTTGTATTTCCCTCAAACCTGTTTTCAGATAATTTTCTTTGTTTCTTAGAGGATGACTGGAATAGTCTTACAGTATGATTCCCAAGGTCCTCATCCCCAGTATTTGTGTGACTCTGAAATCCTAAATTTGTTTTATAAGGAGCAAATAATATTGTTTATTTCTCTATGCATGTTTCGTGTTGCACATTGATTGCTATGCAAATTATTGCCATGTTTTTTAAAACTATAAAGCAGTTTTGCTCACATGGTTTCTGGTTCCTGAGAATTCCCTCAACCTGAAAAAAATCTACAGAATCAGTGTGATTATCTTTTGCTTTCGTTCTATCTGACAGAGCTGTGCTACAACATGTCTGGAGCTTAGAAATTGTGTGGTGGCTGTGTATCAAATCTGTTTTTTTGAAAAGGTAAAAAACCTCAAAATATCTCAAAAAAACCCTCTCAAAATTGCATATCTTTTGAGGCATCTATGTTGGTGTTGAGTATCCATATTCCTTTGCTGGCATATCTGTGTGTTCTTGATATTTTCATTTCATGGCAGTACCCAGAGTGATGCTGCATTCTGGTCCTTCCTTTACATATCAGGGTTTTAAGGACCCTGCTTTGCAAATTCGTTTTTCATAAACCCATAGCAAAAGGGGAGAGAGAGTGCTTGATTTTTGTCTATTTTTGACATTTTGTGAGAAAGATTGTGGTTTACTTTCATGGGGATAGTGTATCACTTAACTGATAATTAAATACAGTTACCAGAGATAAATGCCTGAAATAAATGGCAAAAAAGGAGGAGCAGAGACTGAAGGGGCAAAACAATGTAGAGTTTTTTTGCCTCACAATTGAAGTAAAATCTTTGTACCTCCACACTCCTCTTGCTGTGATCTCCATTTTGAGCCAAACACTTTTTTTTTAGTGGAGGCTGTGGTACCTGCAGTTCCAGTCACAGTTCAAAACCAGGCAAGAAAACATGAGCTAAGTCACATTTCTGACATCTGTTTTCCTTTAATTGATCTAAACATTTAGCAGAGTCAGAAAATTTACAGGAAATAAATGTGTCTTCCTGTTTATATCTTCTGACTGTTTTCTGCTCATGCTGGGCTGGGTCAGCTGAAGGCACAGTATGGAAAGGCTGCAGTGAGCAAAGCCCTGAAGATCAGCAGGGAAATATTCCTTCACCTGTCTTTGTCCTAGCTTAGACTGGTTATTTTATTCTACAGATTGAAAAAACCAAAAAACCCAAACATCAAATATCCCTGGGCCTTAAAACCAACTTCATCAAAGCAGTTTTGCTTGTGGTCATTGATTTTTAGGCAATAACTTTTGAAACCATTTCAAATACATGACATGTCATTGTGTATTAGCACTTAACGTAGTGTGGTGCTTTTTCCAGTGGGATCTGACAGAAAAAAAAATAAGAAAGTCAGAGCTAACTTCCAGATGTTTACCATGTGTTTTAAGTGTGAACTAGTATTTTATATTTAAAAAGCAGTTTTCATTGAAGGGTTCATTCCTGTTCCTTTAGTTGTATTTATTACAGTGATCTTACCCTTTTGCCCAGTTGATCTTAAAATTCCTCACAGTGCTGACAAATGTGTACCTTGTTCATGTGCATTGGAAAAGTGGGCACCTTTTGTGGAAGGTACAGCTGAGAATGCTGCTGAATGTTCAGGCTCTGAACAATGATCACTCTGGTACTGGAGTTCTTATTTGCATGAAGAAACAGCTGCTTTCAAACTAGAATTGGTTCGTTAGTCATTTTTATAGATCTTAAAGATTCATAAAGATTTTTTACTTTTTATTTAATGATAGACGTAGGTAAATAACAGGCATCTCTGAGAATAGCAGTTTGTACAGAAATAGCTGAAGGGAAAATTACTTTTTTGTCTTATTGGATTAAGCTGCAGCTTGCTACAATTTTGTAGGTACTTTATTTGGATATATTACGATCACCTGAAAAATAATAAATAGCATTATAAAGTCCAGGTTTTTTTGCAGTCGTAATAATAAAGTAAAATTAAACCATACTACACTGCAAAACTTAGTAAAATTTTCAATATATTGCCTTATTACAAATACATGGAAGACTTCTCCTAGGTTATAAATTAGTATTAATAATCTTTATAAATTAGCTTGAAGAATCTGCTGTATTCACTAGACTGCTTAGCCAAAATCTGCTGTAAACTTAGAGTTGCCTGGCCTATACTGATTTTTGGCTTCTGCAAATAGCTAACAATGAAGCTAGAATGATTGATTTTAAAATTGTTCTCAATTATCTTTACCCATTGTTACTAGGATTTTTTAGTGCAGCTGTTTTCAGTGATTGAAACTTAATTTCGTGGCATGTTTGGTTCATTTTATTCATATTCTGGGAGTGAAAACAGTTATCACTGGAATTGAAGCAACCCTATCTCTTAATTATGATCTCCTCATAAAAAGAAAAATAATTTTTAATAAAGCTTATTCATTTCTTAACCTAGCACTCATTAATTTGAAATTAAATACCTATTTTTACTAGTTACCTAATGTGTAAATTGCCCCTTTTTTTGCCATTGCTGTAGACAGTTTAAGTCGCCTAGGTTTCTAAGTTCTAGTTTCTAGTCTCCTCACCTTTCTAAATTAGCTAGGTACATTTTATCTTCCAGGCATATGGCTTCAGAATTGCAATTATGAACACTATTATTTTCTAATTTAGCCTGTACTACCTAGTATTTCATGTTTTTACTTTCTTGTCAATGACAATTATTTCATCACAGCCATAGAAATTCAAGTTCAGAAAAAACTATTTTGAAGTCCCATGTTATATTATAAATTGCATATGTTCTTTTCAAGACAGATGACACTTGGGTAGTATATTTGAGTCAAAGATAAAATTACTTTAGAGAATGTCTTCTGTGCATTCTTTTGCAAAACATTTGTTTTATGGAGCTGTCCAGTGTTAACTAAAACACAGCAGTAGTCTTTGTGTATGACTTAGGTAAATATTTTTAATTTCAGGTCTCTACAATTCTAGAAACTTATTTATATAATATTCATGAGATACATAATTATTTTTGTGTAAAATGATACTTTAAAAGGAAATGTTATTTCCTTTTAGAGCTACTGATTAATCTACTTCTGTTTAAAGATCTAATAACTCACACCATAATCACACTCTCATTAGAAAATAAATAGAGAGTTTTGGGGAGTCAGTTACATGAGCTAGTCGTAGACCTAGGATGTTAGAAACAACCCATCAAATCTTTGTTTTCCTGAAGATTCAAATAAATTTATTCTGATTATATTATGTGATGGAAGTATATGCATTTTTTCTCTTCCATTTTGTCTTGGTGGATGTTGATGAAAAAATCTACATCAGGCCCAGTTCACTATACTCAGTACCAGCATTTTGGATGTCAAAATGGCAAATTAAATTCAGCCTAATAAGTGTTGAAGCACAGCAGACTTAAAAATAATCTTAACTTTTAATATAAAATAAAGAATTTTGAGATGATAATCATTATTTATGGAACTGCTGTTTAAATAGATGCTTCATAAAAGCATCAGTTCAGTAGTGATAAAAGAGACAAATACATGATTAGAAATAAAGGAGGAGACAGCATGGTAGAAAATGTCATTATACCAAAATATACACCCTCCACACATTGCCTGTGGTATATTGCATACGAAGAGTATGGAAGGGTTCAGGGAAGAGTGAAGGGCAGGATCTTGAATTGCAGAGCAGCTTTCCTGTGAGGAAAGACAAAACTGAGTAGGAATCTTCAGGGCTGGCAAACAGATGGCAGAGGGTGTACAGTAGATGTCTAAAATTGTGTGCCAGGAAGAAGGTGACTGCAGAATGAATGTTCACAGGCTTTCAGGACAGGAATCAGAGGTATCAGTTGAAGCTATGAGGTGGCAGCTACAGAACAAACACAAGGTGATGATCTTTTGGAAAAGGTGTAAGTGTGCTCTGGAATTTCATGCCATGCCATATGAGATGGATGTTAGAAGTTTCCATTTGCTCAGAGGGGAACGAAATGGATTTATGGAGTAAACATCAGGTGGGAGTTACTAAATGCATGGGAATCCCATCTGGTGGCCTCTGAGCTGCCATTTTCTGGAGACCACAGAACTGCTTGTGGGAGGAAGGATCCCTGTTGGTCTTATGCTGTTCCTTTGGCATCTGCATGTAGCTGTTTTTCTAAATATAGTTTATTGGTCTGTGTGGATCACTGAACTGACCTAGAATAGCCTTTCTATTATCATTGTGCTCAAGTTCCTGTGTCTGTCTGCTCCTTGTTATGGGATTTCTGCCCTCAAGATAATTCGTTCCAGTTAATCTTTGCTACTTAAAGCATTTTGTTTGGAAGGAAGGCTATGTAGCTGACAAAGAAGGTAAGTCTTGACTCTAATAATAATAATAGATTTTGGGAAATAGATTTTGAGTATTGGCTTTATGATATAGGGAAGAACTATCTACTTGAAGTAAAAGTTACGTTTCTGATTGTACAGATCAATGTTCTAAGGCAGCTTTTGAGTCTTCCTCCGATTCTCTACACATAGAGAATTCATGTAGTAGCCTCTGCCTCCCACATTAATATTTCTAGTAAGAAATTCTTCCAGACAAAAGAAATTGCTTAAGACCTGTAGTTCTTTTCAAAACATGTTACCCTTGAAAAAGTGTTCTGAGAGATTCTAAAAGAGGTGAGGGAAATAAGACTTAGTTTTTTTTCTTCTATGTGAAAAGTCTCTGCCTAATTTACCACCCCTCTAAGTATGCTTGAAAGGTATTTTGTGTTCTGTTATTTTACAGTAAGCTGCCTAACAAAGTTGTTTTGGTATTGCAAATGTATTTTGAACATCATTCAGTGGATTGTTTGCTGTTTAGAGGTTTGAGTGTGTCTCCTGGTCTCATGCCTGGTGCTGAAAGCTGAGCACCAGCATGGGTTGGTTGCCCATGAGAGATGTGGTAGAATCTCCATTCTTGGAGATATTCCAAGTAAGCTGTCTGGAGATGGTTCTGGACAGCTGACTCTATGTGGTTTGGCTAGAGCAGCAATGGTGCTGGACCAGATGATCACCAGAGTCCCTTCTATGATTGTGGGCATACACAGCATGTATTCAGAGGAAAAAACCAACACCAAACCTCCACCAGAATTGTGGGGCAGTGTTTTTATGGCAATATTTTTATAGGAAAATTTTTTAAAGGGGGTGGGGGGAAAGAGGAGAAAGACATGCCATCCTATTAAAAGAGGGGGAATACTGAAGGTTGGGTTGGCTTTCCTTTGTTTCAGATTGTGTTACAAAAAATAGCCTTCATAGTTTCCTATCATGCCTTTTTGAGGGTAAGACCTTTAAAGGAATAAATTATCTTGTTACCTTGTCTTCACAGGACAATTGAAAACCACGTGATTTTATTTACTTATGAAGTATGGAGCTTGTCTGTCTTTTTGAGAGAAAGCAAAGAGAAAGGAACACACTGAGTTCCACATATGTGTGCATTTCCTATGCTATGCTTTTGAGATTAGTAATAAAAACATACTTTGAATGTCTGATAGAAACAATCTGAGAATACTTAAAGCTGCTTCAGCCAGTCTGGAGGCCTCCAATGAAATCTAAATGTTGTATATATGTTCTCTGTTGCCTATTATATAAATATTACTTAAGCTCATTTCCTGCTTACATGGAACCTATGTTGGCAATAGAAATCGGGTCCAGTTTCCATGGCAACACGGTGGCACTGGGAGAAAGGCTGATGCTGTGCTGTGGTTGGTATTTTTATACAAGGGAGAGATGCAGACCTACATTTTTAGACAGGAAATGTATTTCAAGGCACAAAAACATTTAGTAATTTTTAAAAATTTGTTGGATAAGTAGATACATCTGACAATAGAAACTGAAACGTATTGTTTGCTGTTTGCAATAGAAAAATAATTTTTAGTTTTATCTAGCATTACAGAAAGCTGCTGTTAAATATATAGAGTTATAACTGCTATATTTGCATGGAAATAGCAAGAAGACTTATGTACTGAGGAGAAAGGAGGTATTGTCCTGAGGGAAAACAAATATAGACAAAATAGTCTGAGGTGTAATCTCCTAGCATTTTCATTCTTGTTTTCACCTTCTGAGCTCCTTTCAAATGGTTTTCGCAAATTATAGTCACAAAGACTTAAAGAAAAGTGTTTTTCTTTTTTTTATGGCATTCCTTTTGCTCTGGTTCTGGATGTACAAAAGATAATCCTTGCTTGTTTTTTCAACCTTCTGTTATACTTTTATGATACTTAGTACTGGGAGTCATTTAAGGGAGGGATTTCTTAATCCTGCAGTTTTGATGTGACTGGGGTGAAGCTTTGTTCATCTTGACTGTTGAGTGGGTGGTTGAGTCACTAACCCTGGAGGTGTTAAAAGATGTTTAGATGTGGTGCATAGGGACATGAATTAGTGGTGGACTTGACAGTGCTGGGTTAGTGGTTGGACTTGATGACCTTAAAGGTGTTTTCTGACCCCAGTGGTTGTATGATCTCTTTGCATTTTCATATTCCTCCTACACACAAAACACTTGCTCCACCTCAGTGAAGTGGGATGTTCTGAGAAGTCAAACCTTCTGAGAAGATTAACCAAACTGGAAGCAGTATTCTTTAGAAGTGTGAAGGGCTCTGTTCATCCCTATGAATCATCATCTTTCTTTCCCAACCCTGGCACTATACAGTTAGTCTGTCTGATGTTGCTTAGCAACAATTCATCAAATGTCTAAAGAGAACTGATTTACCCTAGCTGGGACTCTTGTAGAAATCCAAGTAGTTAAAATGTTCCTGGAGGAATATTAGCCTTTTCCTGTGTCTGGCACCCACACTATAAATCAGGATTAAGCTTGAAGACATTTTACAGCTGTCCAAGGCTTGGTTGCCTTGTCATGCTGATGATTTAAGGATGTCTCATTTTATAGTGGAGTATCTCCATCCCATCCTGTAATCAGCCTGTGGTTCAGCTATCATGTTTTCAGAGGTTTAGCAAATCAAACCTGTCAGTGATAACCTGCATGTACAATGGCACTGACTGCATATACACATCTTAATTCAGGAGGAGAAAACCAACTTTGCAGTAAATATAGGTACGTAAGGGGAGATGATCCTTCTGTGCTTCCAGTTCTTAGCCTCGTCTTCTGAAACACAGTGGTTCAGCTCAGAGTTTTATTCAGCTCTTTACCGTTCATTATTACTGAGAGTGCATAGCTTGATGACTTCTCTGAGGCTTGTTACTGAGCCAGTGGCAGAGAAGATTTTAGCTGCCTTTATCACTGTCTCAGTGACAAACATATGTGATGTGTCATAGTTTTAGCACCAGTCACATCAGAAGCTTTGTCACCACCATAACACCTTAATATTTACATTTTCAGCAGCAGTAAGCTTGCCAACTTCCTTGGACCTAAGTTTCTGCTTGTAAAATGTTAGGGGTTTGAAGTAATGCTGTCACTGTCCTTTACTGCCATTAGAACTCAGCACCACAGTGTTTCTGATCTTTATTGTGCCATGCCAATTATCCTGGTCATTTGACTTCTGAAACCTAGAATAGGAAAGTTGTTCAGCTTTTCAGAGCTCTATGTAGGATCAGGTGCAGCGGACACCATGACAAACCCTGAGAAAGGAAAAGAAGTGAACTGGAGGCTGTAGCCTCGTGGAAGTTATAGCTGCTGTCCACTTCCTGTTATAAGCTGGGTCTAGAAATTAGCTTTACAAGGTGAGCTTCCTTTCCTGAGCTGCAGTTTACTGCCCTGGTAGAGGAAGCTTCAGCCACAGCGTTTTGGTACCAGACACAGAAAGATCTTGCTCTAGGAGGCAGGTGCCTCTTGAGTAGCTGCTTCTTCTCTACAAGGGAGACAGTTCATCTGGAATATCATGACAGCTGGCGTTCCTTGGGATTCCTGGGAGTGCTTTTCCACCATGGATGAGACTCTCTCTTGCTGTTGGAAATAGCAATATTCCAATAAGTGAGTCATCCAGCATCCATGCTGTGAGGTAAAGCATGCCAAGGCTGGGATGAGTCAGATGGTCTGATAACCCTTATTCTCAGACTTGCTGACACAAAATAGATTCTGAAAATCTCAACAGGAATTGTCACAGTGTTTAGTATGCAAAACTGCCTCATTCAAGCCAGCTGGACAGTGCTCTGTAATACTGGGGTGACTTTCCTTACTCTACTGAAATGACTGCTTGCTTGTTGAATATCCAGTCAAATGAAAAGTCCTTCACTTGCACACTTCAAAAATAGTGGAAAGCTCCAAAATTACCTCTGCAGCCCCCAAGACAAATGGTTGATGTGAATAAGGGATGGAAAAGCATTTGCCTGGAAACATCTGGAAAGACAAAGGGCACATGGAGGTGTCTGATGATGAGAGATGATGACCTCTTCATTGAGGGAATGTGACAGGAGAGATGCTGAATGCAGTGGCTTTTGGGAACAACATCTGCATAAAATAAATAAAACATGCCAGGTTGTTGGGCAAAAGATCAACTGCATTTTGCATTAGGAAGTATGAAAAGTAAACTGAAAAAAAATTAGAGATCTAGGCACTTAAAAAAGATTAAATAAGAAATCTTAAATAAATAAATCTTAAATACATTTTAAAAAAGGATTAAAAAATCTTAAATAAAGATTTTTAAGCCAAGAAGCTTAAGTAACTGCTTTCTTAAAAATCAGTTTATCAAAGTTATCCAAATAAAAAGTGTTTTCATGTGTTTGAAGAGTAATAATTGCTATTGACTTTATGAAGACAAGAAGACAGAAAGATTAAGTAAATGGTCATGAAGCTAAAACCAGCTGCCTGTGACTTATCTGTATTTGAGTGAAAATGAATTTTTGTGAAAAACATCTGTGATTTTTCCATTTGCTTGCTTTCGACTACAGCTGGACCCAGCAATCTTTTTGCCGCTTTTACTTATTTCTGTTAGGAAAATCAGTGCTTAAATGGACAGGAATGAGCGATATACGAAGAGAAATTCAAAGCAGACATTTCATATATTGCACTTATAACATCATATACCCAAAATGGAAGAATATAACTGACTATTGAACACTAGCAAAAAGTTTTTGCATGACAGGCATCTTTGCAACTTAAGTGTAATAGTTAAGTTAAAATGTTTTGAGTTGCTTGTTTATCTTGCTTTTGTTAGTTTTAGTGATAGTTGGAATGGAAGCTGGGTACTTCCATAAATGCTGGTAGGAATTGTGAAGAGATTTATTAAACCTCTTGTTTTATAGAGAAATGCTACTGGGATTTGGAAGTTTGGGAGAAGAGTTGTGTGTTTTTTGAAGGATTGAGTTCAGTTCTTTATTTTTAAAGAAAACCTGTTAGTGAAAAGGAGTTGTGTTAATGTAAGAGTTCATGTAAAATGCTTGTTTTGGCTTCTTGAAAGCAAGGTTAATGAGGAGAAGTCTGGTATCAACAGAATTCCAACTGGAGCATTCCGGAATTTATCACTGCAGCGAATGTTTGTATTTGCTGCAGTCAGAGAGGTTCTTCTAATTGCTGGCTTAGTCATGCAACCTTGTTCCCTCAGGCTCTGGTTTTTTCACCTGCCTGTTACTGTCCCTCAGTGTTTGTCCAATGCAAAATGCCTGTCTGCTTACCCTTTTCTCATAGCCTGAAGAACTGAGTTCCCAGACATAATCCAGAGCATGATGCAGTCGCACTTAACGGGATGAATGGGTCTTCTAAACATTAGGTGAACGTAGGCATGAAAAATGCATTTTTGCACTGAGATGATCACATGAAGCCAGGATTACATTTTACCAGGGCGTTTTAGGGGTCAGAAATAAACCAACCAACCAAAGGCAAAAGCTACTCTCCTGCTCAAATGCATTTGATATCAAGTGAAGGGTTACAATTCCACTATTCCTATGAAAACTTTTCTACTAGGCTGTTAAATAGGTGAAAAGGGGAGTAAAACACTGCATTTGTTGGTTTACTTCAGCTCATTTTGCTTTGTTTGTCTTCATATGGTTTCTAACATATAAAAGGAATATATACTTCCTTGAAGGAGTCCAGTGATAAAGACTAAATCCCAGATTTTGTAATTTAGTTACAAATTCATGTTTCAATCCTAATTTGGCCTCAAAGGGTCAGTCACTTTAGTGCTTTTGGTGCCAAATCAAGTCAAATCTGCTAACTTCTCCAGGGTCTGATAGGACTCTTGGAGAGTAGAGGGTGATTCTTCCCTCTCTCCTTCAAAACATGTAAATTTGTTGCTAGTGGCAACTGTTGGATACTAAAGCAACAACAGCATGTTTTCTGAATATATCTTATTAATAGAAAGACTAGAGACACTATAATTTAACATACCAGAGAGAAAGGCAGAAATTAAATACTACAACATAACATGCCAGAAAGAAAGTCAAAAGTTAATTTCCATTTATACACTCGTGAGTCATTCTGTTAAAAGCAGTCCATCGTGTGGCCATGGTGAGAAGAAAAAGAAGTCAAAATAGTGGCCATTTCTGTCACCATCTGCTAGTGTTTTCTGTCAGGTCATCTTATTGGTCAGAAGTGGAGGTTGCTGCACATAAAGGAAGAAGCTTTGCAGCATGAGAAGGGATTCTTGTTGCAAGAGGATTTGAAGGAGTTGAAGCTTCATGTGTGGTCTATGAGACTAGCTTATTTTTTAACAAATTTTTACCATTGCATTGGAGTGGTATTCCATATCTGATGTACTTCAGGTGGAGGTTTTATTTTCACGTGTTAGGATGTATATATAAGAAATTGTATTCTGCATTGATCAGTACATAATACATGGATTTATGACAGCTCTGTTTCTCCACTTTGTCTCCTAGAATTTCTTAAATTTTTTAGCCAAAAGCTCTTGTTGGACCTCCTAATGAAACTTGGTGTAGCCAGAGCAGCCCTGGGAGATCAAAACACAGTGTAACCACCCCCGTGCCTATGAAATACAGCCCCTAGTGAGAGCAAGCAACCACAGCAGGCAGACAGGGCATGAGGAAAGGCTCCTCTCCACAGAGGCCATTCCACTGGCAAAGTGGAAGAATCAAGTACATGCAAGCCAGGAACCTGGCACTAGGCTGTGACATCTGGGAGCTGCTAACAGAGGCAGTGGACAGACTCAGTAGCTGGTGCAGAAGGGCACAAAGAGGCACCCTCATCCCCAGTCTCAGCAGAGAACACTGCTCAGGGTTGTTCTGGTCACTCCTCAGCACTAATTCCTGGTAGCTGCTGGAGCCACTGCATCAGCTGTGGCAAGGACCTCCACCCACACACCCCTGATGGCAGGTGTAGCATTTCAGGTCTCAGTTCGCCCAGTGCCTGATGTCTCTCTGTGAAGCTGGATCTGACAGTCACCTCTTCTGCAGAAGATGTTACTGATTTCTTCACTCACGATGAGTGACAGGCCTTGAGGAAAAGGCATGAAGTGACTCAAGGGAGGTTTTGGTTCGATACTGGGGAAAAGTTCCTTACCTAGACAGTGATTGGGTACTGGAACCCCAGGATAATGGTCACAGCACCAAGCCTGACAGAGTTAAGAAACATTTGGACAAAACATTCAGGCACATGATGTGATTCCTGAGGCTGTCCTCTGAAGGACCAGGAGATGGATTTGATGATGCTGGTGGTTGTTCCCTTCCAAGTCAAGATATTCTATGATTTTAACATTCTCAGCCTTTACAACACTTTACTGGTGACTAGAAATGCAGGTAAGGTGCAAGCTTGCTGAGTATTTATATATTTTCTTTTTGTGCTGCCAAGTGTGTCTGTATTTTTTAATTAACTGTTTTTTTCCTTTACAAGTCTGTAATGTATGACTTGTCTGGAAAATACAATTCTGTGAGAAAAACAGTATTTGAGGAAGAAAACATTACGTTTGCAAGTCGAGTTTAGCTTGAGGCTTTCTGGATAGATTTGTCTTCTGGTTTAGAGTTTTAAGAACATTTTAACAGAATTGCATTTGTTCGAGAACAGAATTTCATTTGGGACTGACTTTCAGAGCTTGAAACCAGTTACTTCTGGGAGCTTGGTGTAACTGTGTCAGAGAAAGGCCTAAGAGCTGCCTCCTAAACTTAGCAGACTATTGTTCCATCCTGGATGTGATTTGATGCAGTGGTAGCTGCTGCAGGTCCCTGAGCTCTGCCCGTGGCAGTGTGCTCTTCCTGCGATGCTGAGCTGGGCGGTGGCGTGGTACAACTGCAGCACTTGCTGCATGAAATGGCATTTATTTATAGTAGCCCTTGTTTTGAACGGAAGAAGGCAGTGTTCCTTGGCATTTCACTTGGACTCTGAGTGTGCATTCAAGCCCAAGGTGGCCTCCAAAAGACTAGTAAGCAAGATGGGAATGAAAAATTCATTCTGTGTTGCTATTTGAGGTTGCAAAGGCTACCGTGTCTCAGCCTGCTCCCTTCTGGGAGGGATTTTTACTGGTGCTTCTGTTAATGTGTGATGGTTGGATGGTATCTTTGGAAGGAATGTTAACAGTCCCAGGAGGAATTGTAATTTTGTTTGATAGTGACCAGATGTAGAAACTGCCTCTTGCTTGTGACATATACCAGCGCTCTCTCTTTTTATGCATGCATTTTCTAGAATTTTCTAGATGTACAGTTTTGAACTACAGTAAGAACACAAAAAGTGCTTTTCAACAAAGTTGTCCCTGGAAGTTCACATCAACAATTTCTTGGAGCTACTTAAAAACACATCTCCTTATGCTCTGTTTCCTTTTGGATTTGTCGACTTTGTTTCTGAAAACAGTAAGATGACCTCTGGCATAATTAAAAATATTGATTAAATTACAAATAATTTATCATAAATATTAAAATTTTAAAATATTCTGAATTATAAGCACTTAAAATCTTACTTGAAACATGGAACATAATTTTGTTCCTTGAGTGATAACTTTAGAGATACTTTGATCTTACTTATGTTTTTTGTTGTTTGTTTTATGTGTGTGAATTTATTTAGAAAGCCTTCATTTAAGGCTGCCTCTGGTTCAAAGAGCTCAGTGTTAGAAGACACCTGTCTAATTAAGCTAAATTTGCATTTGAGAAAAAAGAGCAGGCAAGAATTCAGCTCGTAAAGCAGACACCATTTGAACAAAGGAGAAAGAGATCCAAATAGCTGAGTCTTTCAGCAGTTAAAAACAGCTGTAAGGAATTTGTGTATAGAGATTTCAGACTTCTAGCTCTATAGAACCTTGAGAGCCTTGCCCAGGAACATAAAACCTTTTTCCTTCAGGAGCTGGAGAGGAGCATAGCTGGAGCTCCTTCCAGATGGAGCCACACTCACTCAGTAGATTTTGCAAAGCTCCCATCTCTTAGGAGGCTTACAGTGTAATTCTTCTGATGCTAACCCTCCCCCTTGCTTCCTCTTTTTACCACTTAAAATTGAAATTCCCTGTAGAACCTCCGTGGACATGGCAGAAGGTTCATAACATTGTTAGAATATAGTTTATTCCATATTTTATTAGATATATGAAGAAGTAATTTAATTCTAATTGAATTTTCTGTTAGCAAAAAAATCTTTGGTTGTGTTCATCTGAAAATCTTAAGGGGAGTTTTTGTTTTCCCCTCAGATTGAGATAGTTCTTAGTTTAATCTGACAAATTTCTGTCTCCCAGTTTTTTCTTTCATTTGACACAATCTGTTTCCCTTCTGAAGCGATGCTTTCCTAAAGGTGGAGAATCAGGTGCAGGTTTTAGCTACTTTCAAGGCAAAGCTTTGTTTACCTAAAAGTAGTCACCATGAGTGCAGTGCAGTGTCCATGGAGAGGGACTCCTGCTGTTGTACGAGGTTTTCCTCAGGTAGAATTCTTCTACAGCAGTCTTGCCTGCAAGACATTCTTACCCATTATGCCATAACAAAAACATATTTTTTGTCTAGGAGGGTTTCGGATAAAGACGCCTGAAGTCTGCTTTGGTTTTTAGTAATGGAAATCATTCATTTGTTGAGGAAAAGAAAGGAATGTCTGAAGATGGAGTGGCTGCACGAGGACAGAGCCCAGGTGCATTCCCTCTGCCAGGAGCAGGTGCCTGGTGAGGAGAGCAGGGCTGTGTCCCTGTGTGCTGGATGCTGTTCACATCCAGCATCCCAGGCTGCTGGGCTTCACAAGTCAAAGGCAGTCCTGGAGTAGCCATCAGTCAGTTTTTCTTCCATGAGTAATTCTGAGCCCTGTTTGAACTTAACTAGCTTCTCTTGTCCACGATATCCAAGGGAAAAAACTTTGCTCTAGTTTTTAACATCATATTGCCCGAGTAATTTTTTGTTTTCCAGTTTTCCATCAACTTGGCTCAGTTTGTGTGGGATGAGGGAGTGGACAGCCATTTCCTATTTGCCTTCTCTGTATCTCTCAAGATTTTGTATCTCTCTGTTGTCTTGTGTTCTTGGCTGAAGAGTTCTGCTATGTCCAGATGCTTCCCATATGGAAGGCATTTTGTGATTTTTATCACTCTCACTGCTCTTGTTTTACCTTTTCCAGAACAGAAGAATAGCAAATGACCCCACAACATCAACAACAAAAAGAATGAACAGAATTTTGTGGATTTCTCATAGTATAATATTCTCAGCATTTTAAGGTTTGAGTGTTAAGGAGATTGCTTTTACTGTTGGCCGTTACCCAGTGGGAGCATGGAGCAACATGTCCATGAGGGAGAGCAGTAAAATTAAGTTGTCAGAAATGTTGTGTTTCATAACAGTGGGCAGTTGATTTTTTTATAAGACTCCATGCAGGGTTTTGACGCATTTTGCTTCAAGTTCACTGTAGAGGAGAAATACTTCAGCTTTTCTTTTGTCTTTTACTAAGCATACACTCTAAGAGCAGTTTAAAAATAGGATTTAATTGTATTTTGATTGGACTTCGCTGTAAATTTATTTTTCTCTATGGAAAAGGCAGTAATTAAAATACAAAAAATGCTGGCTAGTGTTTGCTAATTGTTTTTAGCATTTCTTTCAATACAGTTACAAGGTTTGGCATTGTGGTCTGCAGAGATGGTCAGTTCTCTGCATACCTGCTTACAAAATACTGAGAGTCTAGAAATGGTGTGTTGTCGACTTCTATTAATTAAGTGTTTATGCTTGGATGGTGATGAGCAACCTTATAGTGGTAGACCACAGAGTACCAAGTGATTACTTCAGGAAACAAAGAAGAACAGGATTAATATTTATCTCTGTATGCACGTGTTACCTAATGCATATAATTACATAGCATTTAAGGAGCAAGAAAGACTAATAACTTGAAATAATGGATGTTGAATAGCTGTTTATGTTGTAATAGTATTGGACAATTATATTTCTGAAAAGGAAACGGAGATTACGGATGTGTTTGTGACTCACAGGTTTCTAAATGGTTGGATTTTTTTAATGTCAACGATGTTTTAAAGTCTACTCAAAGCAAGAAGTAATTTACATTTTAGCAGACTATACTGGAAAAAAAGAAATAAAAGTTGAATAAACTGTATATTCATGCCCTAAATCGCAAACGAAGATCTTGTTGAAGCATTCATCATAGCTTACCTTTGCAATTTAATAAAAGAAGACTAAGAAATAGTAAAACTGGAGTTCTCTCATTGATGTTCTTCCTAACACTATGAAACCATGAATTGGCAGAAGAGCAGGATTGGGGATGCCAGGATGAGTTGCTCAACCTGTAGGCAGAATTTAAGCCGTCAAGTGAAGTGTTGAAGACTTGATCTTTACATATATGCCAGAAAACTAAAAGTGAACAAAACCAAAGAACGATAAAAATCTCTTGCTAAGAATTCTAAACTGGAGGGGAAAATTGACAAAAATGCAGAATTAGCAGTCAGACTAATGTAACTCAGCATGTTTCTTTCCCTCCCCCTCTTTCTGTACTAATATTTGATTGCTCCAAAAGATGCAAGCAAAGCTAAATGGACAAAACCCAGATCTTCCTCAGTTTAAAGCAGTGTTTTGTTATTTGAAGACAAAAATCATTAGTAACTCCAGAAGGGAATACAGTAATATCTTTCCTTCCTTCCTGGTATCCACAAAGGAGGACAGTAAGAAAACACTCCTGAATATAAAGATCAATTGGCATTGAAGACAGGAAAAATAACTCCTTTCAAACCAAAATCAAATACGATAGTTTGAGAAGGACTCGGAAGCAGCCCTGTTTTCTTAACCTATTTCAGTGTATTTTTGAACTTACACCATACTGCATTTCCCTACCCTACCGTGGGCTTTTCTATAGTTGTACCATTTCATGTGACCAAAATAGTAACATGGACACTTGTGGTCAGAACAAAGTGAGAGGATGGTACCATCCAAAATAAGAGTCCAGGCACTGATTGATGTGCCTGTGTTCCTGGCACCCTGCTTTCAGATTTATTGAAGTGGAGGCTATTTCACTATGCATTCTTTTTCTTGCTTATGGAATCATTTAGGCTGGAAAAGACTTTTAAGGCCATCAAGTCCAACCGTTAGATTTTAATTTTTAAGTGTTCATCTTACTTGATCTGTGTATCCAAAAGGGTCCTATGCCCGGCCGATGAAGTTTCAGGGTTTGTAATGTAGGTCCTTTTATGATGGTTTGTTGGATTAAAGCTTTCAGATCAGGTGTGGGAGCTGTCAGCTTGCTGACTCCGTGAAACCAGGCTGGTTCATTAAACCAGGAGGGTCTGTAATCTGGTTTGTAGTAACATTAGCTGGTCAGAGAATGTGCTGAACCTTCTATTTGCAGTTTACTTTCCTCTCAGTGTACCAAATAAAGATATCTGTTGGGAGCCAAAAATGAAAGAGGGAGGCAAACAACATTATTTAAGTAGGAGCACGTGCAAATATATTTATTGTTTATGCTACAGATGGATCCCTTCTTTCTCTTCTGTCTAGTTTCATGTAGTTAAAAATGATGTAAATTCATTTACATTAAATTTCTCGTCATAACTTAAATCCTTGATAAATTAGTTCAAAATACCCCTTTTTAAATCTGACCATTTATTGACCAGAATTTTTTGTTACCTGAAAAGGAGAGCAGGGCAGATAAATTTGGTATACAATGCAGCTTGCAGCCATGTTCTTTTAAGCAGAGGCTGTTAAGCAGCTGCTGTGCAGGTGGTGAGTATTACCAGTGGCATTTGTTTCTGACCAACCATGTTCTCTTTGACACCAAATGCTCTGTGTTGAACAATTGCAGTGTGTAAAAAGTAGAAGGAAGTATGAGGAAGATGACTTAGTAGTGGGACTGTTTTTGACTCATGATGAAGGAGGTATTTGGATCTTAGTTCTAGGTGCTGAAACATCAGCAAATAACAGATTTCTCTTTTTTATGGCATGAAAGGCAAAGTACTGTTAATACAATGTGTTTTAGATGTGGTTAGTTTGAAGTAGATGTAAATGTAAGTTATAGCAGCTTTTGATGGCACAAGTGCTTTCAGTTACTTTGCACATGTATTTGGAATGTATATATTTTTAATATATTTTTTATTTGTAAGATATATGAATACAAAAAATAACAGCATCAACCTGTTTGGGGAAGGCTTCCTTAATTATATGACAGAGATCAAGGCATCAATATCACTTCAACCCCTGGACTTAAATCTGTTAAAATACTTAGAGATTTGAAGTGTGAGTAATTCGTAGTTGTACCAAGTTCAGCTTTCTTTGGAACAGGATATAAAATATATTTCACTTTGGTTATTTTTTTTTTTTTTTAAATTGGAGCTTCAAGATGAAGAGAAAACCATCTCTTGCCTGGTGGTGTCAGACTTCAGTGATTTTGCATTTTAAGAAAGGAATTGGTGCATATTGGTGCGTAAAGCACGTGATATGCCCTGGGATGAGCATCATGGACTACCTAGGAAGATGAGGCTTTTTTTCTTTCTTCCTAATAGATGTTTTCAGTATTTTGTATGTTGATACAGCTTTCCCTAGTGTTGGCAGCAGCTACAGAGGAGAAGTGCATTAAGATTTGGGTCAGTGTCTCTAGAAAATTGTTTCTTGCTGTGTATTAATGAGATTTTTCCTACTTCAGCTGGCGGGCAGGAGCTTTTGAGTAACTTACTCTTTGAAAAATATTTCATCTCATTTGTGCTCGAGAAGATGAGTCCAACGTCTTAACATCTCCTTGGCTCATCATGAGTTTCAAAAGCTCGTCTGTATCTGGTTATATATATGTGTGTGTGTGTGTGTGTGTGTATATATAGATATATATACATATACTTTGTGTCTTTTACAAGCTGTTTAGTTGAGACCTGCTCTTGGCTTGGCCAGGTTCCTCTCCATCCACGCCTCCCCATTGCCCCAAGGGGATGTGAAAGGTGTCGGTGAGAACGTGAGACATTTCCCGGGTTTTCCGTGGCCCCTGAGGGGCTGTGTTCCCGCAGTGAGGAGGCTCTTTCCTAAGTGTGCTGTCTCTGTTCAGGCCAGAGCCTCAGCAGAAAGCTCCCTCTGCCCCGCCGCCGCCGCCGCCGCCGCCGCCGCCGCCCCTGCCGGAGCCCGCCCCGCCGGAGCCCGAGGAGGAGATTCTGGGCTCGGACGATGAGGAGCAGGAGGATCCCGCAGATTACTGCAAAGGTGAGTGCAGCTCACCAGTGCTGGTTCCTGACGGATTTTTAAAGAGCTGATCTTTAATTGTGGAACTTTCAGGTCCCGATGCATAGTTGTCTTCGGCGTTAGTTTTTCACTTAGCCATAGCCTGTTTATTAATTCTGCAATAAATATACAAGTACGGCATCCCTGTGTTCTTCCTGAGGTCTCAATTATAAGAGAAGAGAATAAACTTCCCTTGATTCTTGTGAGTTGTAAGAGAAACAAAACCTCCCAAACCCAGACAAGCAACTCTTCTCGCACTCCGAAATGTTCTAAAATGCCTTGGTGCCCTTAAGGGTATTACCTGAATTTATTTTTTCAATGTATCCTTTTTTTTTTTTCCTCCTTTCTTCTCTCACTTGCACTAGCCTAAGAGGTTACATGCTTCTTTTCCATATTGTCTTTCACAGCTCTCAGCATTGTCTGAGGCTCTCTACATCTTCATTTTAACTCAATTGCCTTATTTTTTGTACTAGTTATATTCAGTTTTTAAGTATTGTTAGATGCATGAAGTCATGACTGTGGTACAGCAGTGTCAATACTTAAGTTCATTTACTGCTAAAGTTGCAAATCTGTTCCCATTAGGGTTGAATGTACACTGTACTTACATGAAAACTGATAAATCACAGTTTTATCAACTCTGGGTTACCTATTGTAGTGGATTTCAAGAATACAAATATACTTACATCAGAATTTTATCACTTCCGATCAGTATTTTTGAATAGTGAAAAAGCACTCTATGCACACTGATTATAATATCTGGTATTCTGTATTCCTCACACCAAGAAACACTTCTGTGTCAAATATGATAATGTCTTCTTAATTAGAAGTTTCTGTATAAGGCTGTAAAAGTGCTATTTTAAGAATTCCCCTTCCCAGCCTAGAAAAGTGTTTTATATTCACATATTAGCAATGGAGAGTGACTATTTCATTTTGGTGTAAGAAGTTTAAGTAATATATTTAAAATATATATGTGGCTTACAAATGCCAGTAGTGGAAGCCAAACAATAAACTCAAACTAGATGTCAAAGTCTGAAGGAGGGAAAAGAAAAACATGTTGCTAAAGCATACTCAAGTATTTTGGTTTGATTTTTGTATTATTTGTGTTAGAACACATTTGTTCAGTAAGATAACTCTTTTGGTGTCTTTAACATGTTCCATCAGTGAATAAGGGTTTGTTTAAACATCTGTGTACTCATAAACATCTGTATTTCCTTGAGATTAGGCATTTCAAAGCTCTGACTTTATTCTTTCCTGAAGTAAGGGCTGCATTTAATTTCAAACAATCCATTGTTGTCTGTTTTCCAGTATCCCTTGCAAAATGTCACCATCTGCAGCAGCTAGATCACAAAACAAAAAAATAGTCTAAAGTCTAAGTTAAGAGCCTGTTTATGGGTTACCTGTTTGAGTAGGGCAGGTCAGTAGTGAGATATGTATACTTTTGAAATAAACTACATGTTACAGTGAGAATGCTTGCAGGCTTCCTGAAAAATTAAAGGGAACTTCTGTATGCATAAAGGTTCTTCTGAATTCATCTGATCCTGAGGCTTTGAATTTTTGAAAAGATATTAAGGATGGATCAAGGTTTGGTTCATTTGGATGTCATGATCATTACTTTTTTCTGCAAGAGGAGTGCTTTTTTTGCTTCAGTAGGGGATTTACTTTTTTTCTGCCCCTAATTTTCTGTAAGACTGAGCAGTGCATTTCCTTCTTTCAGTCTGCTGGTGTGTAACTGAAGGGAATGTCACCATAAGGATCTGAATTCCATGACCACACAGAGATTTGTTGATATATTTTATATTTTGTATAGGGAATGAGTAACTTATTTGGTAAAGAACTCCAGAAGGGCTTTTAGATATATTTTCCATTTTTTTAAGAAATGTTTTATTAGTTTGAGTATCTTTTTCTGTTTTGGGTAGCCTAATCTGTATTTACAGAGTGGATGATAAAGATTTGGAAATTACCATTTATTACTGGAGTGTCTCTTTTATTCCTGATTTTGTCTTCAAAATGGCAGACCTCCAGGATTTTTGATTGAGGGCCAGAGCATACTTCTTCTCAACCCCAGTGTGAAATTTTATAGGAGGGAAATTTTGATGATGGTTATATAATTACATTTTTCAGGAATTCAACATATGAGTTGTTAGCTGCACTTCCTGTTAAGTATTTTTGTTACTCATTTTATTTTTAAGGTTATGTTACCGTGTGCTGGGATTGCATCATGACCACATTACATGGTGATTAGTAAATAGTCATAGTGGTGTTTTTAATGAGGAAATGGGATCAGTTTGTATTAGCACCCGATGTGAAAGAGACTGACTAGCAGCCATCTGTGAAAAGCAGATTTAACTTCCATTCCCTGGGGGCTTCCTCCAGGGCCTGTTTAAATTTGTGACATTACTTCTGTTTGTGTCACTGAATTTGCATAAGATGCTTTTCAAATATTTATTTGTTTAAGGAATGGAAATATCAAATGTCCAACTGCATGATTTTTTGAGGGGTACTTTGTAAAGCTAGTTTTTCTTTTCTGAAAAGCCTTGAAACACTTGGTGATATTTTTTTCAAGAGTCTGTTGTGTCATGGATGTAATTGGAATTTTTTGCTTCTCTGATCATCTTCTCTGCCCCCTGGAGATGTCTCCCATTCATCCAGTTCACAAAGGGAATAATTCCCTATACAAACATAGAACGAGCCAGCTACAATTACCAATACATTCAGGAGACATTCAGGAATAATGACCTCATTTTTCTGACCCTCCTTCTTGCATGCATGTAGCCAGCTAGCTGTGAGAGACACTTTTTTTTCCTGTGTGTGCTGCAGTGAATAGTACAGCAGGGTGGGTTTTTTGGTTATGTTATCAGCAGTTCCACTTGTACGTTGTATATTTTCAAATGCCAGTATTGTTTTTCCAAAAGTACATAATTTTTATCAACTTGTTGATTTTGCATAGATGCTTTCTTGTTACTAATACTTAGAAATACTTTTGATATCATGGAGAACTTAAATGGTTGCATTCATCATAGGATGACACCAGTTTTTAAAATACACATAACTGAGTTGTTACCTGGTTATCCACAATCTGTAAATGCATATGTTGCTCGTACAAAAGTCAGAGAGTAACATGTACAGAAATGGTAACAGATTATTTCAAAAACTGCTCCTGTTGTGACTTGGGACAGTGGAAAGTATCTTGTGAAATATATATACTCATGTGCTATATGTGCTACCGCTGTTGGCATCTGTCACATATGCTGGTGTATTGCTATAATTAGTTATGACAGTGGTGTAGGGCTCAAAACATGATTTTTACATATATAGTATTGTTATGCTTCCAACACGTAGAGTTTACTAAAATAACTTATCAAGCCCAGTTTATGAACTTTGGTATCCTCTTCTGATTTCCTCTCTATGCTGTTTTTCTTTTCTGTCTGTGATGGGAATAAACTATCACAAGTTTTTTATTATTTCTAACCCTTTGAGGCACAAATATGCCATAAGCTGTTTGTAGAGTCAGACTTAAAAGGCGCTTGTTTGCCTAAACTGTTCCTAGAAACATGTTTTTATCTGTGATGGTGTATTATGTGGAAGTTTCATATAAATTTTGCAGGTCATCAGATTTGATTCACTTCACAAATGCAAGCCTTTTCAGTAATGGAAGGGTAGAATTCCTGTATGTTCTCTTAACTTTCCTCTTGCATCTATGACTTCGTCATCTTGCATAGAATTTTGTGGGGAAAAAATCACACATTTAGTAAAGTAATTATATTTTTGTTTGTTTGTTTTAAACCAGTCAGTAGCTGTCTTAAATAATGATTATATTTATCCAGATTGTTAAATATCTCCATCAGCTGTTACTGGAAGGGTGCTTAAATAGACAAAATCAAATTTAGTTTTGTTTTTAATTTTTATATCAGTATTGATTCATGTATTTGTGTTTATTCAGCAAAATTTCTATAATAATGAAGCTGCAAAAGACTTGGGCTTCATATGTGGCTGATCCTGTTTCTGTTTGCAGATGAACAGAATAATAGTCAACCCTTACTCTCAGTAAGTCCATGTCTCCCCTTCTCTACTGGAGAGCAAATATGGTCAGGTGTTCCAAAAGTGATTTGGTTTTTGATTTGGAAACGAGTTCCTGCTTGGCAGTGTGGCCATCCTTACTGAGGTTGGCATGACTCAGCAGTGGAAATGAAAAATTTATCATTTTATTTTGCTGGGTGAGTTGTCCTGGCAGCTTTCATGAACATTTCTTTTGAAAGGGTGATGGAAGGGCTGAGGAGGTCTTCCGCAAGGGAATGGTCAGCTTTTGGGTGAAGCTGTGTCTGCTGTTTGCTAAGCTTGCAGTTGCACCTTAGCACACATACATCAAAAATGTGTTTTTATTAGACACATCAGGGTCTAACACAGTGCAACATTCAAGCTTTATCCTTCTCCTGAGTATGTAATCGTTATAATTCTGTAGCACGGTTGGGTTAAATTTAATCTGCTCTGGCAGCATATGAGAGTTCATAAAAGAACTGTTGAACTTCTGCGAAGGCAGAAGATGTTATTAGCAAAAAAAGAATATAAATACATCCCGATTTGACATCACTGTTCCCACAGATAAAAGGATATGAGAGAAAAGTCCCTGTTTTAAATTCAAGGAATTAAGTTATAAATTCACATTGTTGTCTTAACCAGTTCTAACAAGATTTTCAGGAGATTCAAAACAGATCCAGAAACTTTGAGAAAGTAGTCTGAGGTTTTCCTGATTCTAAACGGATTAGTCAATAACTGAGGATCCTGCCAAAGGGCAGGTGGGCATGACATTGTGAAGGACCAGAAAGAGGCAAAGAAGTGGTTCCTTGGAAGCTACCCTGAGTCTGCTACTGGTGAAGTCCTGGAGGGTTTCATGGTTCAGCTTTCTTATTTGTTTGCAATTTAGGCTAAATTATGGATACTGTTGTTGGTGTGTTAAGATCTGAATAAAAATCTTGTGTTCATTGTCTTCCCTGTGTTTAAGTAGGAGTAAGAGTGTCTCCCAAAATACAAAGGTAATAAAAGGCTTCATTAGACCTCCTAGAAACCTGAGCTCCAGCTTGCTCTGTCCTGTTGGCCTTTCTGCCTCATGGGGTTGTGGAGAACCTGCAGAGTGGTTTAAATTTGGGCTGCAGACTTTAGTAATGAAGAAGCAGTTCAGACAAAGCCTGCTTTCTCTTCTCTCAAAGAGCTGCCTGCTTTCTCTTCTTTCTCCTAACCGTAAAACCCGCAGATGTCAGAAAAATGCATTGCTGCTGTGGATCAGGAGCCAAGTAGAAGAGCATCAGTGAAATCTGCATTGTTCTTAACATTTTCTTAGGAAGTATTTTATTGCTGCTTTTATTACTCGAAAGCAAATGGGAATTAAAACAATCTCTGTTGAGATTCTGCAATCATCCAAAATATGTTGACTGGAGAGGCTTCAAATATGATAAAGAAATAATGTAGATCTTTTCTGTACTGTCTGTGAAGTGGAAGATAAGCCTGAGGAAATAGAGAACAGATGGTAATATTACCATAAATAAAAGCCATAAGAAAGAAGGATGAATAAACTCTACAGTAGTTACAGGAGATGAGTTTTTTCCCTCCAGGCCAAGCAAGGCAGAATTTTTACCAATAAAGTTTTCTTTATATTTCCTATTTATAGTACAGGACAATTTGAAGTGGAAAATTTATACTACAAGAGAATGACTTGAAGACCTGGGAATTATTGTTTATTTTCTAAATCTTCTTTTTTCTACTCATTTTTTCATCAAAGGAGGCTATCATCCAGTGAAAATTGGTGATCTTTTCAATGGCCGGTATCATGTTATTAGAAAGTTAGGATGGGGACACTTCTCTACAGTCTGGCTATGCTGGGATATGCAGTAAGAAAACTATTTATTTCATATACTTACACTTCTTTTTAAAAATATGTTACTTTACTTTGTTTGCAGTAACTTTTGTTTTATGTGCATGATAAAGTTATGTAAACCTTTACTATAATTTTGTGCAGAAAGATGCCTACAGTCTTATTTTCCTCTTGATTAATGGTGTAGTTTATGAATGCTCTCAGAAATAAATTTAATTCTATTTTCTTTGACAGATCAGCTTTGCTTATTGAATTTGCATGTTGTCTTGAGCATGCAAGAATAAGCTTGTATTTTTATTTCTTTTCTATATTTAATGAAAAAGTACTGTTACCTTCATTAAATGATAAAATGTGTAGGCAGATTTGTCTTTTAGAGACAGGAGACGAAATACTCAATAAGTTACACTATTAACAGAGTATTGTTAGAAGTTCTTATTAAGTGTAATTTCAGCATTTTCTTTACAAATGCATTAGACTATGAAGTGTTCTATTTAAGATTTCCCAGCCTTCCAAGTATGTTTGTTTTAGCTCAGTGTATGTGTTGAAAATGTTTCTCTTCTTTTCAAGGGGAAAAAGGTTTGTTGCAATGAAAGTTGTGAAAAGTGCCCAGCATTATACAGAGACAGCCTTGGATGAAATAAAGTTGCTCAAATGTGTAAGTATCACTATTGCAATACGTGTTCAATAACAATAATAACGGTATTAGTAAATTTAAAAAAACACAGAGAATTGATTTTAGTCTTGTGGGTTTTTTTACATATTGTCTTCTAAACATCTGGCTTATTATGAGTTAACATGTTTTGTGAAGCTCCAAAATACTGCACTTTGTGTGGAAATCTGACTAATTAGTATTTAAAAGTGATTTTTTTCCTAAGATGTCAGTGTTTTCATTCTTGGTTTAGGTCCGTGAAAGTGACCCTAATGATCCCAACAAGGATATGGTTGTACAGCTAATTGATGACTTCAAAATTTCTGGAATGAATGGAATTCGTATCCTTTTGAGAACATGACACTCTCATTAAAATTGTTCTACTGGAATAAGTAAGCATTTAATTGTGGATTTTTTCTAGTTAATCTTACTTTAAATATACAGAGTAGAAAGACCAAAATGTATGTAGATGCAAAGAGAAGTACAATGTGTAAGGCACTCTGGAGTGAAAGTAACTTAGCTTTTCTAAACACAATGCACAATTAAAAAAGAAGTCTTAGGTATGTCATGGTCTGGTAGAACTAGAGATAGATTACTTAAAAAGCAGAGTTTACTGAAAACATTTGTAATAACTAAAGCTTACAAGAATTTTTTCTAGATTGATAAATTGTCAGTGTAATGAAGAAGCTGGTTGCTGTTTTCTTGAGCGAAGTGTGAGGTCATGGAGATGCTTCTCTTGTTCATGTAGTCATCTTTTGGACAGGTGTTAACCTTGTTTTTGGCAAAGGTTGTGAAGCTTTGTCTTTAAAAGCTTTAAAAGCTTCCTTTAAAAAAACAAAAGATGGGTGGTGGAGAAAAAGAGAGATAAAATAAAATATAACTGACTCATTCTCAGGGTAAATTTTAGGTCTGTGAATGTATTTGATTTTACAGTCGAGCTAAACCAAGTTCTCATTGCTAATTATATTAGGTATTTCAGCAGCTTATTATATTACTGTGCTTTCATTTAGTGTGACAGCTGGACTCGTGTGTGTGCCCGTTGTGTTTTGGAGCCCAGTGCAGACCTCATTGTTCATGGCTCATATTGCCAGAGACAGTTCCTGCTCTAGAGAGCCTGATTACACATTGATTTTGGTGATGTGCCTCCAACCTTCAGCAGATCAGATTAAGGTAGCTTTCACCAACTCCCATCCTTTAGGAGAGGAATGTAGAAGGTGTCTGTCAGTAAATCTGAATGCTCACTAGAAAGCATCCTTCCAGACAGGGGTGTGCAAGCAGTTTTCATCCCGTTCATCTGTCTCTTGTCATTAGTTATGGAGCCTTTGGGTGTGTGGTGGGAATGAGTGTGGGGTCAAGTCTTGGTTACACATTGGTGTCTAATCTCCTTTTCCTTTGCCCCATTTTTATTTGTTTTCATCTGACAGTAGTACAGTTGAAGAATAATTATTCTTAAAAATCAAAAATTTGGATTTACTGTTTTATTGTAAAACACTAATATGGAATAAGGAATATGTGAATGCATTCATAGCTGTACATAGAAATAAGTCTTACCTGTTTATCAGAGCAATTTCCCAATAATGTTCTTAAATTCTTGCTAAGATTCACATCTATTTATACAACTGTATTAAAGGTGAGGGCTGTTTCTAGGTGTGAAGGGTAAATTTGGTTAGTGATAATACTTTGAAAGCATATCCAAACTTATATCTTTTTGCAATATAGCACTTACACTGAGAAAGCACAAATGGACCATGTGCTAGTGAAAAATAAGGGGTCAGGTAGCTTTGTATTGGGAGATTAAAACTGGACAGCTGATGTTGATTTATTCTATTTCAGTTTTGCCTTTATGTTGAAAACTGGCACTACAGAAATTTTTATGTAGAAGGCAAATGTTCCTGCCTTACTGAAAAGTACATTTTCCAGAAAAGTACAATATACAGGATGGGCTGATCCTGGACTCAAATTTAAATTGCATCTGGAAGTCTGTCAAAGTCCTGACTGCCAGCAAAAATGTGATACTGAGTATCTTATGCTTTGAGTTTTCCTGAGAACATCTTGTGCATCCTGAGTTTTTTGAGCAGCGCTTGGTTGCGTTGATTATTTCATCAGCTCCTATTTAAATTCCAGGGAAAATAATCTTTGGTGTAGGTTCTCTTAGGATGGAGCAGGTAGTTATTTTAATGTTTTGGTGCTGTTTACTTTTTTAAATGCTGCATTAGTGCTACATTGGTGCCGCTGAGTTGCACAGGTTGAGAGAAGTAGAGTAATTTGAGGTTTTTTCCATGCTCTGTTGTTTCCAGCTTACTTGGGCAAGTCATTAAATATCTGTTGCTGGACTATGAAATAAAACAACATATGCTTCATAGAGGCTTGATTATTGTTTATGGAATGCATTTAAAAGCTAAAACAGGACAGAAGAGAGGTGGATGAATCCTTTGGATGGCTATTGCCACAAAATGTCATGGAGCTTCCAGACAGGGAAAATTGTCAAGAACCATGTAGAACAGACCTGGGAATGTGCAGAGCCACTGGCCTGCTCTGTGTGACTGCAAACTGTCATCTTTCTCCTAGGTGTTTACATACAGAGGAATTTTAATAATGTGTTATGCTGCGCTACACTGAAAATTTTTTAGCTACTTGTATATTTTGCAAAGATTGCAATTATGACCTTTTCATGAAATAACAGAATTGTGATCTTGGGCACTTTGGTGTTTTCAATAAGTGTAAATTATGTTTGTTTGCAGTGGCTGTTTATTAGAGCCACAATAAATGTTCATTTCAGTGTAGCATTTTTTTAATGAAAGATTCAGATAATCACATAATGGAACAAGTATTTTAAGAGACAAATGGAAAAAAATAAAGAAGGAAACATTCCCACACAATCAGACACTGTAATGACTGTAATAAATGTATCTCCAAAGAATATAGAGTATTAATTAAATGTCATAATGCCTAAATGCTGCCAATCGAAAAGCAGCTGAGATGCAACCTAAAGTCTTCTGTGCTGGTACCAAGGTTAACTACCTTTAGCCTTTGTCATATTTCTAAATGCTTAAGTAAAATGTATTTGTTGATAGATTCTGGTAGGATTTGAGTCAAGAAAGAACAGCCCTCAGTACTTAAACCTGTCAGCTGATTAATTTTGCATCTACTTTCACTTTTGCAGCTGTGCTTAGTTTCCTCCTCTAAGGCATCCCCTGTGCTGCTTTGAAGAGCATTTCACAAAAAGCATGTCTGCTAGGTGGGCTTCAGGGTTTTTTTTTGCTGCAGGACTTTTTGAACCTTCTTACCAGTCACCTGACTGGTGCTGTAGGAGGATCTTGGGACTTGCAAGGCTGGTTTCCTAAGAGTTAATGCAGAGCTTTTCCCAAGCTCTTTGTTCTAGATAGTCTGGCTTAAGGTTAATGTTTTTCAGATCAGTATAGTAAATCAGACAGCAGTCACATTTTTGCATACCTACTCCCAACACTGAGCCTGCTCTATATCTTCTCTCCATTCCAGTTGGACTCTCCAGTATGGAGTGTCCCTTGAGTTTGTCCAAGTCCTCCCACCAAAATGTTGCAGTCTCTTTTTTTCAGGTAGACATTGCTTTCTGGTGACCCTCCCATTTTATGCCTGCCTCTGCAATTCCTCTTATGTCTTCCTTCTTGGTGCTCTCCCCTTGCCTCTCAGCTGTTTACTTCCCTCCATCCCTTTCTCTTCTGGTTACTGGCAAGGCTTAGCATTTCTGTAAGTGCAAGGAATGTCAGGAATGTGCACTGGAGAGTCTGCAGCAGCAGTGGTCTGAAGGACTGTGGGCGGGTGTCCTACATTTAGTTTCTGAATGTTGCAGTGTCCTGCCTTTTTGCAATCTGTGTTGCTGTAGCTTTGCAGCTTGGCTGTGTGGGCTCAGAGCTCTGCTCATCCTTTATGATGCCTGTATGCTCTACTAGTGACTTGTGTTCTTTGTGGGGTAAAGTAACCAAGACTGTTTCCTCTTCTGCATGGAGCAGAGTTCCGAGTACACCCAGTTGATGTGAGTGGGAGATGAATATTCCGTGTCCCCTCTAATACAGGAATTCAGGAATGTGAAATGAGATAAACATTTGGCAACAGTTGTGTTGCAGTTCTTCACTGTATGCTTTGACCAGTCTTGAGACCTTTTGGTGTTGGTGTAACTGCAATATATATAGAAGATGCAGATGTTAGAACTTGAGCTACCTTTGTGTATACACATAGGTACTTGAGAAGAATGTGTGTGATAAGCTGACAGACAAGGTAAGTCACATTTTGACACAAGACAGTGACTCTTGAGATCACTGCCAAGACCTAGTTAATAAAACTTAGAGAAGTTAGGTAAGATTTCTAACAGTGTAGAAGTGGTCATCTCCATGAGTGGTCTCTGACATAGTCTAATTCATTGAGATTTTCCTGCAGTATCCATAAGTTAATTTCTGGTTATTTGTATTACATTATTTTTTGCAACATTATAGTATCATGTAGTTAGGATTTTAACATTCTTTCTGATTTCCAGGTACATTAAGGTCATTCCCAACTCATGTTTGAGGATTAATTTGGTGTAGTCTGATTGTATAACTTCTTGCCAGAATGTTGTGGATGATAAAACTTTAAATTATCTTCAATATCTGAAGATACTCTCAATAGAAAGATAACCTTCCCAGGCATGTAGGTGTAGAATCTCTTAACTTAGAAAGCCCTTGAAGCAGAAATCACAAGAAGTTCCTACATCATATTTTTTCCTAATAATCTCCCCTAATAATTGACTGTTTGCCTCTGTCAGGGGCCAATAGTAAATGTTGTGTTAAATTAAACATTTTGGCATTGTGTTTTTTGCATGTTGCTTCTGAGTTCTGCGTTTCTTTTGTTGGAGAATTCTTTAGTGATTGCCATTATCCCCTGCAGTTAGAATTACAGGTTTTAAGAGATCCATTCTCATACTAGGTTAGTATTTGTTATCAATTGAATCTGTTGAGCTTAATTAAAAAGTAGTTATTATGGTTCATTTTCTAAACACAGTTGCTGCACACTTTTGCTATTAAGGCCTTCTATTCATATTTAAAATTTATTAAAAACTAGAGATCATAGGCCAAATCAGTACTTCTAACTGTCTCAAAGAAAAGAAAATTGAGTTACTTTTTACAATTATTTTCTTAATTTTTCACCCTAATGCTGTTGTTAACATGTAGAAGTAATGGACAAGAGTTGCATAATTAAAATCTTTAATTTTAATTAATTCTGCAGTTGGACACTGGTTCTGTATGGGTTTATCTATAATTGAAATGAGGTACCAAAGCATTTTAGGGGGAACCATTTTCCCTCTAAGGAGAGTGATGACTCCTTTAACTAGAACACAAACAAACATTTGTGATGGCCTCATGAACAAGTTTATTTGGAAGTTATCCTTAATTAAATTACAGATGTCTGCATGGTCTTTGAAGTACTTGGACATCACCTTCTAAAATGGATAATCAAGTCCAATTATCAAGGCCTTCCTATCCGTTGTGTAAAAAGCATAATTCGACAGGTAAGTTTGGTTAATTTTTAATTAGGTTTTTTCCACAATTGTTAACAGTTTGAAGGTTAGAATTATGATATTTGAACTGAAGTCTTACTGCTATCTTAGATAATTTTATTTTAATCTCAGTAGGATTTGCAAGACCATCTTAATGGGTAGGCTGCACTTCTGCATACAGGGTTTTTGGGGTGCTTTCATTGTGTTTTTTAATTGAGGTTTCCTACGATAAAGGAGTTTTCTGAGCTGCTTTAGAGAATAAAAAGTTGAAGCAATGAATCTTTTTCGTAGATGTGAAGATACTCAAATTGTAGTTTTGGTTGATATATCATGCTTCTAAATAAAATCTGGAAAATAAATGATCGTAACCAGTGGAAAATAATAATACCATTATGATGATGATAGTGATGAACAAAAGTAGTCTCTCTCTAAAAAATGAGAATAACCTGTTCTTTAAGAAATTGTTGTCTGTCTGTATTTAAGTTTTTGTAGAGTCAGAGTGTTAGCAAGTTGAAACACTTCAGAGCTTTTCACTGGGAAGTGTTCTTTCAAAATATGTTCTGTGCTAATCTGTGAAAATCAAGTTGCTAAGAGGTGAATTTAAGGAGAAAGTGTTTAAGCAAGGAGAAAGCATATATATAATGCATCATAGAGTGATTCAGGGTGGAAAAGACCTAAAAGAGCATCAATTCCAACCATTAACCCACTGCCAAGTCTGCCCTGAGGCCCTGGAGAGCACCGCTGGTCATGGCTGCCAGTTGGATGGAACCCCATTCCTCACCAAGCTCTTACCTGGTGTCCAGTCAGGTTTTTACCCAGCAAACAGTGCACAGCCAGCCAGTTCTGCATTTTGGGAGGTAGTTGGAACTGAATTGGTTAAAGGCTCTGAGCAGGCTGGTCTGATTCTGAGGTTAGATACAGCTTTGAAGGTGGTATGACTTGGATGAAGGTTTGAATCACACAGTCTTCTGACCTGAAGAATTGCTTTTTGAATATAGACAAAGGTATTTCAAATCCTTCATACCAGAGAAAAGAGGAAGATCTTAGTACTGAAAGATGAAAAAGCTTTTATTTTTGTGAGACTGGAATTAGCTGTTTGGACTAGTGAGAATGGCATTGTTTGGTAATTTCAGGTTTCTTATTAAAGATAATGTTGATCTTTCTTCATTTTCTCCTTGGGCAAAACTTGTGCTACATGTTTTAAAAACTGATTTCTGAAAGGTGAATATGAAGCAGTTCAATCATTGCATTGATATTACTATGCATCATACAGCTTTGCTTCATAAGCTTCTGTAATTCTGTGCTGCAATGGAAAATTATGTGGTTATGCTACTATATTACTTGGTAATGTATTTTTTCCAATTTTTTGAGTACTTCTGAGCATTGGGATAAAATCAGGCTTATTTTAAAATGCAGCTGAAGATTGAGTTTCTTAATAAATATAGTTGCAGTTTCAAGCAGATTTTTAAAAGATCCCTTTGTAATTAGGTACTTCAGGGTCTAGACTACCTACACAGCAAGTGCAAGATCATCCATACAGACATAAAGCCAGAGAACATTCTGATGTGCGTGGATGATGCCTACGTGCGCAGGATGGCTGCTGAGGCTACCGAGTGGCAGAAGGCTGGTGCTCCTCCCCCGTCTGGCTCTGCAGGTATGAGCAGCATCTTGAAATGCAGTGTGGTAAACTGTCATCAGGATATTATTGCTAACAGTATTTTGTCCAGTGAAAATTCACATTTTGAAAAATGCATGCCTGTTTAATTCTTATTCCTGCTCTGGAAACTATCAGAGTAATGATTTCCTACTGGTTTTGCACATTCAAGTTTTCAGGGTCCCCAGATATAGAAAAAGATTTATTGGTATAAACTTACTCCCCTTCCATCCCACAAGCTTTAATGCCTGGGTTTTAGTCACACTGGAAGCTTGCATTTCTAATATTGACAGCAATTAATGATCTTACCTAAATTTTGTGTAGTGCTGTTACAAGTTCATCAGCATCCTTGTGAAATCATCTGCCTTTTTGTCTGTTGTAGCTTACTCTTAAGATGCAATGACGAGTTTTACATTCATAGTTTTTCACCCTTAAAACTGGAATTTATTGTACCTAACTGAACTTGTGATAGGCCCATTTTCCTAGGGGTATCAAATGTTTTATGTTAAACTTGCCAAGAGTTTAGATAGGAGCTGTACCTTATGTTTAGCTAGGAGAAGCCAAGGTAAAGAAGTTCACAGCAATAAGCAAACAAGGAGGAACTGTGGCTTTTTTAGTGATTTTCTTTTTAGTACTATGTATTTTTAGTATTATGGTTGCTACTAATTTGTCAATTAAGCACATCAGCTGCAGGCAGTAGATAAGTAATTCCCTTTGTACTATACTCAGAAAATACATCACAGATTAAAATCTATGAGGTATGCTAAAAATACTTTCTATATCGGGAGCAAATACAGTGGTGAGAATCCATTTCACAGCGTTACATATTTTTAGATGAAAAATGGTATAAATGGTGACTATATTATATTGAATTTGACATAATGTGTAATCACATAGCTAGAGATTTTATGTTATTTGTGTGGGAAATAACCTGATTGTGTTCATGTGGCCTTTATATTGCTTCCTGACATTAAAAGAAGTATCATTGCAAGGAATGGCATTCTTACCACACTTTGGTCTTATCAAATTGTAATTAAATACATGGCTGTCCACACAGGAGCTGAAGATGTGTTTTCTTCACAGCATTGCAAGAATAGGTTGTGTTTTATAGCAGTGAAAGTGCCCAGTGAAAGTGCCCAGGTTTTAAGAATCTTTTTGGAAACCTTACCCTTTCAGGGGTATTCAAGCAGGTTTTTCCCTGAGCTTAGTAGCAGGATCTGAACCTATACGACAGCTCTGTATTTTATTTGGCATTCCTTACTTGCCATAGGCCTGGCATCTGAAGAAGTTTGTGAGAGTTTCTCTCCTGTGCAGTTCTTCTTGCTCACTTCCACTTTGCTTCTGTCTCCCATATTTGGTTGTTTCTGTTGGTTTGGTCACAGGGAGAGGTTTTGTGTGGCCTGTGGTGCTCTGTGTGTGTGACAGTCAGCACTGCAGTCTCATCAGAGCCAGGCACTGGTGGGATCCTGCTCAGAGCTGCTGGGAAGAGCCCCATGCTGGAGCTGCTTTTTCTGTGATATAGTGTGTTTTTTGCCTTAGGCACTTCTTCATACCTCCAGCCTCGGCAATCAAACTGCCTTGTTTCAGAATATAAAACATGAGTATTTGGCTTTTCTGTTGGTTACAGCACAGCACATGTATCTTTGCTAATATTCCCTGAACTATTTAAACCAGTCTATACCTGCTCTGCCAGCTGACTACATACATTTACTGTGTCACAGCTTTGCAGTCAGTTGATGTTTTTTATCCACTTTTTATGGTTCAGCCTTTTTTTTTTTAAATTTCATAAACACTCTGCCAACCACAGCACAGTGAGCACAGGTAGCTGCTCGCTCCTTCCAATCCCAGATGCTCTAATGGAGACATCAAATGATTTCAGACAGCATGTATTTGTAAAGAGTAAAAAATCTGGCTAACAGAGTAAACTTAACACTGCCTTATTTAGTTAAGAGTATTTTAAAATTATTTCTGCTTGTTTTTGCTTTTATAGAGTTGTTTTTGAAAAAGAAAACCTTTATTTTATTTATGATTTATTTTTTGTCTTTTTAGTGAGTACAGCTCCACAACAAAAGCCTGTAAGTATTGTTATATAATGCAATCTAACTGCCTTATTTTCTGTTTTTCTCTGGGTATTAATATGTATTAGACTGTTAGTAGCCTCAACCCTTTTAAAAGCTTCCTTTTAATAAAGCTTTTATCTTTCAAAGAATATTTTTCTTTTAATGTCTCTGGCCTTACCAGTTTTAAGCACAGTATTTCTGTGATGGAAATTCTCACAGACATACAGTTCTATAACTATGTCAGACTGAGTTAAGCATTGCCATTTTCTTCTCTTGAAGAATAATCCATTTGTTCAAATCCTGACAAAAATGGGTGAATGCACTAAATATTGTGCATTGCAGATATCTTAAGGGCATAAAGGCCTTAATCATCAAGGCCTGAAAGTTGAGGCAATTTTATGAGGTTTGAAAGGTCTCTTTGTCATATGCATCTAGCAAATAACCAGTGATAACATAGCTGTTCAAAAATACCTGTGGTCAAACCTGCTTTCTGTGTGTACAGAGCATGTATAATTTCAGTGAATATACAACATGGATGAAAATCATTAGGGCTGTGAAATTTAATGTCTTGTTTAGACTATCTCATGGCTTTTTATGAAGATAACAGGATTTACAGATAAACTTTTGAGGAAATGTTTCTCCTCTCTGCTCCTTGTACTGTATTTTGTGATTATACAAGGATTTCTTACTGTGATATTTAAACAATGAATGGAAATTGGGTAGATCTCATTTATCAGATAGTAAAAATAGAAGCCACAACTCAGTTAAAATGAAAGGAAGTGTTTCTATCCAAGTTCTGATATGTCCATTTTTCATTTCCTTCTTGTTGTACGTGAGTTTTTCAATCCTTATGTTATATAAAATGAGAAACTTCATAATGACCATCTGCTGTTTGTAATTGATATGTTTTGGGCCAGAAGGGAGTAATAAAAATGCTTTCCTTTTGCAAGAGAACAGCTGAACAACACAGGTTTTATTTAAACTTCACTGTTTTCATTCTTTTTAGTTTTCTCATGTCTTTTTTCTCAGAATACTTTTGCTGGTTACTACCTGCATTATGTATAGAGAGAGATCAGGTATTAAATTTATGTGCAAACAACTAGTATGTTACCCAGTTATTTTCTACATAGAATATCATCTGTTAATCTGGATTGAAGTTTAAGATTATTGTGTTTACTCAAGGTTATAGGATCATAGGAATTTTATTATGGTATCTTAGATGTATAGATGTACTTTGCTCTTATATCTAATAATGACCAAGTAAAAAATGATCACCTGTGTAAAATTTTGGAGGATTTTTACATCATATAATCCTATATCATTCTTGATTTGAAGTAAACTGGAAAAAGCAATGTAATTTCAAAATTAGTTCCTATCTAGTATTTTCAAAAAAATGGTAATCAAACTGTAAATGAGTTTGGTGTGAGATGCCTTGAAAATAATTACTTACTTTTTTTTTTCTTTCTTTGGTATTAATATTTCAGGTTGGAAAAATATCTAAAAACAAAAAGAAGAAACTGAAGAAAAAACAGAAGAGGCAAGCTGAGCTGCTAGAAAAACGCCTGCAGGAAATAGAAGAACTAGAGCGGGAAGCTGAGAGGAAAAAAATAGAAGAAAATGTAACCTCAGCTGTACCATCAAATGAACAAGAAGATGAGTACCACCCAGAGGTGAAACTAAAAACAGCTGATATAGAAGAGGTAGTAGATGAAGAACCTGGAAATGATGATGGTTAGTATTACTTGTTTTTATTGGCCCTGAGTTTACTGTTTCAGAGGGGAAATTAATTGTGTAGTGTTGCAACTGGTGCGGTGAAAAAAATCTCCAAGATGTCCTAGATCATTAAGTTAATTTTCTTCTGTAGGTAAAATTGTAACTACAAAGCATAAAAATGTAAAGAAAAATCAAACCTACTACAGAAGTGAAGAAAACCATTAATATCAGTCTATAGCTGTAAGCAACTATAAAAAGCACATAGAAAACACAACAGAACAGTCACCATGCCACATTAAGTGAAATAACTGAGTATCCTGGTGTAGTAGAAGAACAGTAAGATACATTTTTCTATAATATTGTAGTAGTTGGAGTCATCATTGCTTTCCCCTTTTCTTCTTACAGAAATTGTAAGAATGCTTCCCCTTTTCTTCTTTGTCGTAATGATCTATCATTAAAAAGATTGCAACTTCTTCACTAAAACTTTCAGTATGTCTTGTTGAAATTCCTGTTCAGTTCTGGTGACTTGGACCATAATCATTATGGTCCAGCTCCATTCTGACTTCCCTGATTTTCTGGTCAGTCCTGATAAAGATGTAACTACTGAGACTGTAGTTCAGTTTGGTTTGTTCTTGTTCTGCTCTTACGGAACATTTTCCTACTTATATGATGACTCCCTGTTGACACAGATTGAATCCTGAACCACTTCTCATTGTTTTTATCCAACAGCTTACTAGCCCTTTCTTTTGCCTTTAATTTATGTTTTAAGGTTTACATATTTCAGTGATATTCTTGTGTGGTATGTCAGAAGTCAGGTAGTTACTGAAGAGTTAAAAATGATAAATGCCTAATTTTAGTCTGGTTTATTGATGCATGATGTAATGTGTTGCTTGCTGAAATTTTTAAGGTGAAGCAGATGATCAGGATGAAAAAGAAGACACAGAGAAGGAGAACACTGAAAAAGATGATGATGTTGAGCAGGAACTTGTCAACACTGACTCTACAGACCCTAAGTGGATAGAATCCCCCAAAACAAATGGCCATATTGTGAACGGCCCATTCCTATTGGAACAACAGATTGAAGATGAAGATGAGGAAGAGGAAGAATGTCCAAATCCAGAGGAGTATAATCTGGATGATCCAAATGCAAAAAGTGATTACTCTTATAGCAGCTCCTATGAACAGTTTAATGGTGAATTGCCAAATGGACGTCATAAAATTCCAGAGTCCCAGTTCTCTGAATTTTCAGCGTCAGTGTTCTCTGGGGCTCTAGAGTCTGTAGCTTGTGGTTCTGCTGTTTCTGAAGGATCAACTGTAACTGAAAGAGACGAGAGCAGCCCATCTCATGACAGGAGCAGAACGGTTTCAGCTTCCAGCACTGGGGATTTGCCAAAATGTAAGTGTTCCCCTTAATGACTTTTGTCTAGTAGCATGGGTGTGTGTTCTATTAAATAAATGAGGCAGGTAAATGGAATACAAAGACAGTGGTTAGGTTAAGAAAATAAGTAAATTGCATGATTTTTCTTGCAGAACTGTGATTTATGGGTTATTTTCCACTCTAGAACTTGCTTTTAAGGGGTATTAGATAAATAAATTATCATAAATATTTTCATTGACAAGTCAGTCTACATGTCAAAGAGAAATCTATAGCTGCAAATAAACATCATTCCTGTAGTTTAAAGGTAGAAGATGAGCATGAGGTCATGTAACCTGATGTCCTTTGAGATAACAAGTCAGTAATTTTCAGCCCAGTAACCTTTACTGTTGGCTTAAAACAATAAGAGAGAGAGAAAAAACCTGTTCTTAAATGGGCAAATGAAATTATAATCTAGTGTGATTGAGGTGTGTTCCACTGTTTGGTACTATGAATTGTTTTAGAAGAATTGTAGCAAGTTTGAATTTGTCTGGCTGCAACTTTTACTTCTTGTCACGTCTTTTCAGTCATATTGAAGAATTCTGTAATATACTGTGTTTTCATTAATTAATTGTTCTTTCTGTGTCACACAGTCCTGTCTTAACCTTTTATTAATACTCAACAGGGCATGTTGCCAACCTTCAACTTATCATGGTATTTCTATATTCAGCATGGTTTTGGACATTTAAATTCTGGCCATGAATCCAGAGCTTTTGCCTGTAAATCCATTGAAGACATGGAACGTGAAATCTTGGTGTCATTGCAAAGAGCTGGATTTTTGCCAGTGAATTAAATAGCTTCAGGATATTACACATAAGGTCTTTAACAGTGGTTAAATGATAAATATATGGGTTTCAACTTTAATAAAGAAAATACTGAGAGACTAAATTTATAAGCAGATAGAAGAAAATGGGAGCTTAGGGAGAAGTTCACCAAGTCTGCCATCAAAATTGTCACAGATGAAGTTACTAAATTTAGATTGAGCTGCATTGAAAACTGCAGTCAAGTCTATTTCTTGGTTTAAGTCTTCAGAAGAGCAATTCACACAGTTTGTTACAGGATCTGACAGGTAAGGTAAGAGATACGAAATAAAATACAGCTCAGTATTTGGCAGTATATAACTGCATTTCTGGAAGATCCAGGCAAATAAGGCTTCTAATCCATCTCCTTATCCTCTGAGGTCCCCAAAACAATATAGAGAAGGTTCCTAGATGCCTGGTAGCTCCTTTTATTGTGCCAGCTGTATATAGGCAGAAAGACTCCACTGCTGTTTTCCTGGGGTGGGGTGGTGTGTAAAATCCTCATGTCTTCAGAGATTAAAGCTGCTTTTTTCCTCCTGGAACAGCTTATCTTCATAGCTGGAGAAACAAACATACTTTATTCTTCCTTGATGTTATCCCATGAGTTCACACACCTTTTTTGCAAAGAAAGAAGACAGGAAATTCAGTGATAGTTGACTTTTTTTGAAGAGGAAAAGCTAGATGTTACAGATATTAATGGCATCAATAATAACATTGAATATAACAGTAATAAAACAGATAAAGGTATTTAGAAAGAAGCAGCATACAGGAGTTAGAGGCCATTTCACATTTTTAAATGGTGCTACATAATTTTTCACCATATCTTTATTGTCCTTTTCTTGTACCGAAGTAGACTTTTCTTTGTTCCTCTTTCTCTAGGCATTGCTATGCATTGTTAAGTGACATGGTCTCATCTTATTTTTTTGGGGGTACTTGCCTTATTCAGTGAACAAACCAATTTATGTTCAGTGGATGAGCAGTTTTTACCTTTTTCAAGTTTTCACTGCGTGACCAAATGCCCTGAAGATAGATCTGTAATTTCCTCACGACTCTCCTCCTCCTCTTTCCAGTGTTTGAATTTTGCTAAGTACATTGTCATACTGAGACTGTGAGAATTAGGGTGATATTTCTGAGTTTTTATGGATCTAGGACACAGAACTGTTCACCAATTTTGTGCACAGGTTAAGCTTATTTGGATGCTTTTTTTTAGTACTTTCTAGAAAATGCCCTTGTTTTGACTTCACTTTCAGTTGTAAATGATCTGTGTTTGTCAAATACAGAATCCAAGAATTCGTCTTTCAGAAGAGACAGGACTTTAAGCATTGCAAGTTTTTAGAAAAACAGAAGTGTAGGCACTTCCCTATTACCTGCTGAGGTCCCTCTCTTAGAAAAAGGTTGAAGAAAGCTGTTGCCTAATGCCATATTCAGATATTTTAGTCCTGAGACTTTTTTCCCCCCTTCATTCCACTTTATTTACTGCAGTCCTTCAACAAGATGTGTGGGAAGGATTTATCTAGCATCATCTTTTATTTATTTTTTTTTGCAAAGACTACTGAACTGAGAACGGTCCTGTTATTTCTTCAGTAATGCATGTGATTATGTTAAAAAAATCACACTGTACTATGCAGCATGTTTTTAAGGGAAGACTTTAATATTAAGCTTACTAGTTTTCCTAGTACCTATCTTTTGAGTGTTTTACTTCTATCCTTATGTTGGTGCTTTTTATAAACTTGAGTCTTGGACTCCATTCCAGCTTTTTTAGAGGGCTGTTTGTTGAGATCATTGCCTCCTCAGTGTCCCAAGAGTCTTCAAAGATTGCAAGATTAATCAGATTAAAGTCCTGCCTTTTTAGTCTGGATCATAATAGTTGCAAGTAGGACCTTCAGAGAACTTTGAATGCTGAATTATTTCTGAAAAGGATGACAGCCCCCTAAGCTGTCAAATTTTCCAGTTTCACTGAGTCTTTTACCCCTTGAGATAGGTTTACAAAAAACCAAAAACAAAACAAAAAACAAACAACAAAAAAATCAACAACAAAAAGGAGAAAATCCAGCCAGATTTTATTTACTGTATCCAGGCATGGAAGTGCAGGATTTATTTTCTCAACCAAACTGTTCCAAGAACATATCTTTCATGTGTGTAGTGGGTGAGTCTTCTTGGAGTCTGAGTTTTCACATTTTCTGTCTGAATCTGTTCTGGGAAACATATACACTGGTTTTGTGTAGAACTTCCTCTGGATATTGTAGTAATAGTCATTTGGCAGCTGAAAAATGCAAAAAAGTTGCGCTTGAAGTGCATAAGGATATTTAAAAGTCAGGGTAAGAAATCCTATTTATGGTGCTTTAATTTCTTGTAACATTCAGCAAATGATTTTCATGTCTTCAGTGTATGACAACGCTGAGCAAAGTGTCAAGGGAAAACTGCTTAGAGATAATGAACAGTAGGCTTAACACACTAACTATTCTGCATTTTGCTTGTGTTAGCAAAAACTCGTGCTGCTGACTTACTGGTGAATCCACTGGACCCAAGAAATGCAGATAAAATTAGAGTTAAAATTGCTGACCTGGGGAATGCCTGCTGGGTGGTAAGTGTAACTACATCATTTGAGCTGTTCACTATTTAAAAATGGTCTTTTTATAGTCCTGTTTTTCCATTAATGTGGTTCTTTCTATTTTAGCATAAACACTTCACAGAAGACATCCAGACAAGACAGTACAGATCCATAGAGGTTTTGATAGGAGCAGGTTACAGTACACCTGCTGATATCTGGAGTACAGCATGTATGGTAAGAACAATGCAATGTGTATTTTACAAGAGTAAAGTTCCTAAAAACAGTTTCTTTAGTGAGGAAACCTGGTGGGGATGGTTTTGACATTTTGACACAAATACATTATCATAAATGGTGTTTTATCAGATAGCTGCTGCTGCTGCTTTCTTCCCTTTCTTTCAATTTCTCAAGCCTTCTTAATCCAAAAGGAAATATTTTGGCGAGCACATCTAATTTTCATGTGATGCATTTAAACTTGTAGTCAGAAACATGCAAGTTTGAAGAGAAAATGTCTGTTTTAAATGACAAATGTAACTGAAAAAGTACTACTGCTTGTTTCATTCCAGTCCTAGAGCCTGTACTGCTGTTACCTGGAATTACATTCCTTTTTCTTGTGTAAAGTAGCAAAACAATTAAATACTTTAAATTGGTGCCAAGTGTAGTGAAAACATGGATTGGATTAGGCTTGGTTCTAAACTCTGAAGAGAAGGAATTCAGTTTATTGGCATATACTATGTGGTAATGTTCTGTAGAATTAATTTTAACACAGAACTGAAATTACAGCTTTTTAAGAGTCTTTAGAGAACAGAAAAAGTGAAAACTTAATAATGTAGCTTTTTTTAAACACAAATATTTCTTTGAGGATGAACAAACTGTATGCATCTTCTCATTAAAGATAGTATGTATTTCCAAAAAAACAAATTTAGAAATACCTTTGCCAATTTTAAAAGCAAAAACTTAATCAAATCTTTATATTTTACAAATAACATGTCTGATAAGAGTAAGTGTGTGAGGAGGAGGAGGAGAAGACTCAAATACTAGACACAGTTTGCAGGCGTGGGTGATGAGAATTACACAGCTCGGAGGGAGAGGAGGAGGAGGAGGATTGAAAGGAACATAAAATCCTACAGATATAAGTTCAGCAGGCCATGTGTTGGAACTAACTAACCCATAAGTGAAATTAAAATATGTTTTCTCTGGAGTTTAATACTAGCTTTCCTTTAGCACACAGAAAACCCATCCATTTCCAAATTTACTCTTCTATTTGGGAACAAAATGGAGAAGATAATGGGGTACTAAATAGCAATATCATACCTAAGGAATATAATACTCTTGCAATACTTGGGGTTGCCCAGCCTATTACAACTTCTCTGTGTTACATATAAATGTTACTGCTTTCCTCAAACTCAGGTAAAGAAAAATGCCTAAAGCATCACTGCCACTGGAGGTATCTTAACTCAGATTCACAATTATGTATGAAGTGTCAGTATTTTAATGAGAAAAATGTATTTCTGCTTTTTTGTTATGCAAGCCTGGCAGATAGTAAAGCATTTGAGGCAGAAGTGCTATAATTCTGTCTTTTGTCACAGTCTTCAGGTTTTTGCCCTTAAGAAATGCAGTAGAAATTTTGTAACATTACAGCACTGACATACAGTTGTTGAATTCAGTTGTCATCATGGTATAGTTGAGTAAAAAATAAGAGAGCAGCCTCCCAAGCTCATAGAAAAAATTAATTATTTGAAAACCCCCAGAATCTCTTTGCATTGCCATGTGGCTGAGAAAATGGGTCAGAGCACCGGGGATGCTGATCTTGTATCAGATGGAAAGCAGCTCTGAGGTAGGGATTGCCTTGAAGACCTTAATACCTCTTTCTGCAAAGGACTTGTAACAGAGATTAACAGCCAGGAAAGCATTCCTGATGTGCAACTGCACACTCCCCAATAACTTATTTAGGCTGTCTTTGGAAATTATAATGTGAACCTCTCCAATCCCTAAGGCAGTCAAGAACTGTGAAAGTGCCAAAGTGTTTTAATGCCTCTACAGCCCCACTTGCTTTCTCAAGTTTGGTTTCCTTGTTGTACCTAGATTTGGTTCAGAAAATGCCCTTCTAGGTTATCTTGCTCTTGTTTCATATTTAATTTGCTCTGTTCCATGTTTACTGTGTTTTCAAAGGGATTGTCTGCTGGAGCAGGTGGTGTTTATTTTCAGCCACAATACAGCTCAGATACCCTGTTAGCCTTGTTGTCCAGAACTCCCAAAGGAGAGCAGAGGCAACTTTTCTTGTACAAGTCCTGAGTCATTTAGAGTGTTTTTGGAAGCAGTACTGTGCAAAATGAGTGGTCCAGCAGTATTTCCATGGCTTCTTCCTTGGCAAGTATCCATCCATCCATCCTTTACCTAGTGTGACAGCACCAAGCACACATGTGTGGGGGTTATTGTTGGGTAGATGGTCATCAGGACAGACTCAGGAGCTCTTTGTATTCTGGTTTTGTAGTTTGTAGTTTATTATTAGGGCATGGGTGTAAGAGAGAGTAGAGCATGGAGAGTCAAGAGGATAAGAGAGAATAGAGGATAAGAGGCATAAGAGAGCGATTTCCTGTTTACAGTACAATAAGTATTCTTGTATGATGAATATTCTAATTTCCATTAACCAATCTAATGCAATATACTAATTTCCTAATATTTGCATGCACCCTATAGGAATGACTGAATTACCATGTTTTATGGCTTTCTTATCTATCAACCTTATCTTTAGACCTTTCCTGCCATACTTGGAACAGGATGTCTGTTGGTTCTTTGGTATTTGTGGCATTTGGCATCATCTAAACAAAGGAAGAGGCCCTAATATTTCTCATGGCTGTTTTCAGCCTCAAAGTTGAAAACTGCTAACATTTCTATTTCATCTATTGTTTCAGAACTTCTCGCTAGGCACTCATATTCAGAAGATTTTTCTATTTCCTTCCCAACACTTTCCACTAATTTTGAGTGTTCTAAGTGGCCTGTGACAGAACCACTTCCATGGGTTCTGATGCCATCTGCCCACACTTTAAACTGGTCTGGAGTGGAGCTCCCAGCCCTACACGGGCTGGGGCCGCAGGGACCTACCCATGGCACAGCGCGGCTGCTTTGGGGCTGGCAGCACCGCCTACTGCTGGGGATGGGGCGTGTCGGGGGAGCTGGGGCCGTACTGGTGGTACTGGTGGTGCTGGGAGTTCACCTGTCTGGGGACCAGCAGGACTTGGGTGAATGTGTGTGCTCCCCCCAGGGACCCCCAGCCCAGTGTCACTCTGCCCCCAAACAGCTGCTCCGAGTATTCCCAATAAAGCCTCCCAGTTCTCCTGGTCCTGTTTATTGGGGGCCAGTGGTGAAGGAGTTGGAGGGACCCTGGGGGAGGAGCCGTGATTGGGGGAGGGGGGGCACAGAACGGGCCCTGGAATGGATCAGGAATGGAAACCCCCGGGAAAGGTCATGTCCCCCCATTCTCACCCGGCTCTGGGGGGCCTTGGAAGCAACCTGAACCCCAACACGGCACCGGGCCAACCCCAAAGGTGCCAGAAACCCCTAAGCTGCCAGGGGAATTTGGGTAGGGGGCGCATGGGGGCACCCAAGCCATGCCAAGAGCCCAGCGCTGCCCAAGCTCGACCTGCCCCGGCTCCATCTCAGCTCCTCCTGCTGGATGCGATGGTTTTGGGAAAACAGGGAGGCCAACAGTGGGCACTGGGCCCAGGGGGAGCAGGAGAAGGGATGGAGGAGGAGGGCCAAAGCAGGAGTGGAAGGGCTGGAAAGAATAGGAAGAGGAGGCAAGACTAGAAAGGAGAAGTGGGACCCCTACCAATGCAATTTGGGAGTCCCAGCCCCTTCTCCCACTCTTTGGGGATCCCAGCTCCTCTTTTCCCCTGCTCTTCCACCCTTCCCCATGGCCCCCCCAACCCACTACCTCTGTTGTACATGCTTGGTTTTGGGGGTTCCAGACCCCTCCTCCTTATTCTGGAAGTGCCATACACCCTATCTCACAATTCAGGCACCTCATTGCCCCTTTTTCCTGGGAGGAATACCTGAGGTTTGGGATTTTTGGGGTGTAGTTTTGGAGGGGGACAGCTCTGTCTGGCTTTCCCCTCCCTGTTGTGGCCTCTGATCTTCCCCCGACACCTTAGGGATGCTGGGATTTCCCTCCTGGGGACAATGACATTCATTCCATTTCAGGAGCCCAATGCCCGGCTGGGGCTCCAGGACAGGGGGTCCTTGGGTCCTCACTCATCATGTTTCCATCCCTGTCATTGTCCCCCACATCTCCATCCATGCCCATGTCCCCACAAATGGCCACGTCCCTGTCCGTGTCCATTTGTCCCCATGGCACTCTCTGTGTCTATGTCCTCCCATGTCCCCACCCCTGTCTCAGTTCAGTGTCTTCATTTTTAGTGTTGGATGTTTTAAAGGGGTGAAGAGAAATCAAAAGCAAGCCAAGTCCAGAAGAAAAGCATTTCCTTGTCCATGCCAACTGAGGATCCATGTGCTTGGGTGGGAGGGAAGAACCGTTTCTGGAAGGGTTTCCATCTCACTGTCTTGAAAATGTTGGTCTTTACCCCAGTCCGTCACCATTTGGCTACGCCAGACACTCATTAGTAATAAAAAAAAATAAAATTGTGCAATCACTGAGGTTGGAGAAGACCTCCAAGACCATTCAGTATTCCTGGATGCCACCAGAAGACAGGATTGAATACAGAAGATTTTCTAGGGTTGAAAGTCAACAAATCCACTCTCCCCAAAGAATTCCCAATGTCAGCTTGCGTCCCAATGGATGTTTCTGTCCCTGCGTTCATCAAGGTGCCCACAGGGAAACAGGATGATGCAGAGCCCCCCAAGCCAGGCGTCTTCCCAAAAGGGATCACCAGGGCTTTGCCCAACGGGGGTCACTGGAGATCATCCAACACCGATCCTCCCATGGGGGATGGAGCTGGAGCAGAGCACGAAGCTCTTCCCACACTCGGGGCACTCACAGGGCTTCCCTTAGTGGAGCCTCCGTTGGTGTCGGGTCAAGGCTGAGCTCTGTGAGAAGCTCTTCCCACACTCAGGACACTCGTAGGGCCTCTCCCCAGTGTGGATGCGCCGGTGGGCAGTGAGGGTGGAGTTGTGCTTGAATCCCTTCCCGCAGTCGGGGCAGCGGAAGGACCTCTCCTCTGTGTGAATCCGCTCATGTCTTAGGAGACTGGAGCTGGTCTGAAACCTCTTCCCACACTCAGGACACTCGTAGGGCCTCTCCCCAGTGTGGATGCGCCGGTGTTTGGTGAGGTCGGAGTTGTGCTTGAATCCCTTCCCGCAGTCGGGGCAGCGGAAGGGCCTCTCCTCTGTGTGAATCCGCTCATGTTTGAGGAGACTGGAGCTGGTCTGAAACCTCTTCCCACACACAGGACACTCGTAGGGCCTCTCCCCAGTGTGGATGCGCTGGTGTCTTCTCAGGGCGGACATCCACCTAAAGCTCTCCCTACATTCCAAGCAGGTGTAGGGCCGTTCTCCAGTGTGGATCACCTGGTGCTGCAGCAGATAAGAAATAGTAGTGAAGCTCTTCCCACATTTCCCACACTCATAGGGACGTTCCCCAGTGTGGATCCTCTGGTGCTGGGTCAGATGGGAGCTGTAGCTGAAACCCTTCCCACATTCCAAGCACTTGTGGGGCTTCTCCCCTCCATGAGGCTTCTCCACCAGCTCT
>JAOTQP010000870.1:12822352-12842873 GCA_026413545.1 Cichladusa arquata | reverse complement strand
CTTGGAACAGGATGTCTGTTGGTTCTTTGGTATTTGTGGCATTTGGCATCATCTAAACAAAGGAAGAGGCCCTAAACTTGAGGCTGTTTTCAGCCTCAAAGTCAAAAATTGCTATCATTTCTATTTCACTTATGGTTTCAGAACTTTTTGCTAGGCACTCATATTTGTAAGATTTTTCTATTTCCTTCCCAACACACATGAACACTTCTTAGCTTGCAAAATAGTAGATTTTCTCCATATATTTTGTGTCCACTGCTGTGTCAGATATTCTAGCTCACATCTCCATTTTAAAAATTGCAACAAAAAAGGCATTTTTTGGAATTTTGTGTCCATAGGTTTTCTGTGTCAGGGATTTACGTTGTGTATAAAACACACCAATCTTTTTATGTGTCCTGGATTATATGAAGGATGACTTGGTGTGCTTGGGAACAGGATTCACCTGAGGTCTTACTTGGTCTTGTGCTTTATAGATCTCCATTTCAGCCTAAGGTTTTCATTGCCTTTTGCTTGCTAATGAAATAATCTTGCTCGCTGAGGGTAGACTGACCATGTGTCTGCTGCTGGTTCTTGTATTGGCTTGTATTTTTGGCATGAAGTGTGTTAAGCACAGAAGGTTGTGCTTTATCTCAGCACCAGCAGAATATCTTTTTCCATCATACCATTTTCTTATCCATTTTACACACTCTTTAATACTAAGCATGAAGATGAGGTTTTTTTAGCAAGGCCTCTGATAAACAGGCCCTGATCATGCAAAGCATCTGTATTCCTGTGCACATCAGCTTCCAGAATATCCCCTTGTGAATCTTCTGGGACATGGTACATTGTGTCTGAATGGAGAGCATTCCCCACCTGGGCTCAGTTAGTTTGGGATGGCTTCGTTTAGCCAGGAGCTTGATGGTTTTGATGCAGCTTCCAGGAAAGAAAAGTCCTGTTTTATTTGTATTGACTTTAGTATGGGACTAGCCAGTTCCTGATCAGGATTACTTCTTCTGGGAGTATATATAATCAGAGCTGTATAAGGGCTCTACCCAAACAGCAAAAGAGGGCAAAATAACTCAGTGCTAATAATCTTACAGTGCAGTTTCCTTGGTGTTATGTCAGTGAATAAGTAGCATTGCAAGCCAGCAGCCTGTGAGCTGAATTTCTAATTTTAGATAGTTTGGCATGGCCCAGTTCTTGTGCCCCACACTTTTTTGAATCAGGTTTAAAGAATGAATGTGAATATCCTCAGACCAGTACCAGTCATCTGCTCAGGTGATCTGAGTTGCAGAGTCTCTAAGAAAAAACAAATAAAGGAAGGGAAGAAAGAGGATGATGCATATCTTTGGAGGCTTATAATCAGTGCATCCATGCAGTGCTGTGGAGGAGGTTAGATGTCACTGGGCTTTTCCAGACCACAGCAGAGTTGTTTGCTTGTTCAGTGCTTGGCAAAGAATTCCACAAAGTGTAACTTATATTTTTTCCTCTAGACTTTGGTGATCTTGGTTGGAGTGATTGTTGCTGTCATTTGCTGGACATGTATAAGTTTGGTTAGGGAAATTGTACAGTGCCCTTTCGTTTTTAAATGTGGCCTGTTTAAGTGGAATACTGTGCTGCTCTCATGGAAAGCTAGACACTGGGAATCTCTCCACATTTACTAAATTCTAGAAGATGTTCCCTTCCTATACTAAGCCCAAATTTAATTCTGCCAATAGGGAAGTGCATCTCTCATTTTCACCCAAAAAAGGGAATAGATTGGAGCCAGCAGTACCTTTGGCAGGATTGAAACCACTCTTGATTTAGTTATATTGGTTTGAATTTCCACATTAACAGTATTGAGCAGGTTGCTTTCTTTAGAGCAGAAACTGAACAGACACTGAGTGATTTAGCATTTCCTAAATTCCAGAAAACACAGAACACAGTACTCCACTGCTGCTGCCAAGAAATCCTGGCAAGATAAAGGAATTAGTACTGGCAAATGGCATCCCTTTGTATTGCTTCTGGAAATGACTGCAAGCACCATGATTCCCCTGCTTTTCCTTGTTCCAGTCTCCTTGGATTGGAGACAGGAAAAGCACCTGAAGTGATGAATCTGATGAAACTGATCCATATGAGTTTTGTTCATTACCTTTGTTTTGAGCTGTGGGGAGGAGGTGTCTGTGTCACAGGCTGGGACATGAACAAGGCTTTTAAAGTTTTTAACACTTCTCTGAGGTGTTCTTTGTGGAGAGTTGTGATTCCTGCAACATCTTGTCTTCGTAATAAGACCTAGCAAACATGACAGCTACAGATCAGCAGGAAGCCAGAGAAGGTGAAAATTGTACTTGGTATTTTATCTACCCAGAGAGAATACAGAGGATGAAAGAAAACACTACCAGGTGTGAGGGAAAGGGAACAGGCAAAGAACTTTCAAAAGAAGGGGCATGCTACTGCAAGGCAAGGAAGTTTACAGCAGTGGGGTTTATTCATGGGCATTTCTGTTCATGTGAGAGAACTCAGGATCGGAATGAAGAATGAGCAGGATATTCTAAGTTATGATGTTAAAATTAAACCTACATATAAGTGCTTGATTGCAGGTTTGTGCTCCCAGTTTACTTATTTGTATGGTATTCTCTGTTCACTACGTGGAGTAGTGGGGAGGTGACTGTCCTGAGCTACTCTTCCACTGTTGTAAGCAGGGAAAAAATGATCATGTCTCCATGGGATCATGAGTATCATCATGTTAGTGTGTGTGAGTGGCACATACCAAAGGTGTGATGACAAGCCTCAGTCTGCACAGAAGTGATATTTTGAGGAAAATGGAAAATCAAAAATGTGGTTTTGAGGGGAGAAAAAGCTGAAGTTGCTGTGCACATATTTTTCAGTAGGCAGATACAGTACAGAATGCTGTTATTACTCACTGTACACCCTTTTTGAAGGTGGTGGGTGGACAACCTGAAACACTCAAAAGAAAATGATTTCCCAGAGTTGACTTTCCAAAGCAACCACTCAGTATGTGCATGATTCCAAGACAGGAGTACAGCAAATAAGAGCCCTGTTTCCTTTCCAAGCATCCCATGCAAGTCTCTGTTTTGTGTATTTGGCCTTTCTTACCAAGCTCTAACCATGCAAAATGCCTTTCATACTCTTCTCATTGCCTGGCTCTTCAGAGGGAGATGTCCATGGGTGAGCAAACTGTCAGCTGGTGTGTCTGTCTCAAAAAGCTTTCTGATCTTCTTTCCATGCTCCCACTGACCTGAGCAACAGTGTTCTTAAAACCAAGCCTATTTTTGAAGCAGTCTTCTCATTCACATCTCTTCATTTCAGCTGAGGCAGAGAAGCTCTGGCCAAGAGCTGCATCTTATCTGTCAAAATAATAATTCTGGCCTATAGCTTGTTGTTCTTTTTCAGCTGGGGCTTCAATTCAGGCAGGCTGATGCAGTCCAAGTGAATTGTTCTTCCAGCTCTCTCCCAGACAGCTTTCCCTAGGCATGCATCCATCCTTCAATCACCAGATTGAGTACACAGCTGTCACACAGTGAAAATGTAGCTATTTCCAGTTGTGTGGTTAGGTATGGGTCTATTATATAGTAATGCCACCAGTTCTGTACTGTGGTAGGTTCACAGACAATGGTGTGGCAGGAAAGAAATAGAGCCTGTTCAGAGTCTATAAAACAGCAGTGTAACCATTTATATGAAAGGTTCACCATCTGCAGATGGAGAAAAGCAGTCTAGACTGGTTTTCTGTGAGAACCTTAGGAAAAGGGTAAGCAGAAATTGCCAGAACAGTCAGTAAGGATGGATGGTTGCCTTGGGCTTCTGTGCCATATGTTTAGTGTGCTGTATCTAATTTTTTATCTCCATATAATAGAAGAAATGCTGACTTTCTTGCGGTAAATGTCAACATTAAGTAAAAAATCATGATATTTTAAAGTTGGAGCTTCTGTCAGGAAACTAGTTTTTAGAAATTATTGCTTTCAAAGGGAAAGTAAATATGGTTTGTCTGTATTTGTAAAGCATCATGGAAATTATAGGCAAATACAGGTTTAAATTGGTCTCTGGTATCTGCCTCCTTGAACAAGGGCTGTTGTCAATGGTAGATGAGGTCACTGGAGGGGTGCATGCCTCAGGGTGTACCTGTGAGAATGACATTTCCACAGCCTTTGAGCTTGAGCAGCCTGTCCCAGTACTCAGGTAGTCTCACCAAAGAATTTTTTTCCTCATGTTTGATTGGAATTTCCCTTCTTGCTGCCTATGTCTGCTCTGTGTTGTCCTTTCCTTGGGAAGAGTATCTTGTTCCTCTCCACTATTGCCTTCAGGCAGTGGAGTGCAGCAGTTAAATCCCTTTTCCCCTTCTCCCCTCTGAGCAAACCCAGCCCTGCCAACCTTTCCTCCTGCATCCTCTGCTCAGCCCCCATAATCCTGAGGCCAGGTCCTGCCTGACCTTTCTCCACCTGGACAGGGTCTCTGTCATGCTGGTGGCCCCAGACTGGTGACAGCTGGGCAGACCAGACCAGTGGTCACTGTGCTGCCCACGGTCTCCTCGTGTCATCACAGAGTGTCAGCGACCTCCCTTATGGGCACTGGGGGATTGTTTGTGCCTGCAGGTGGGTGTAAAGTGTGTGTGAGTACTGAGAATGCCCAGGAAGTCCAGGGCAGCAGTGTTTGCACAGCCAGAGCTGTGGCTCTCATTGTGCAGAGATCAGCAGCAGAGATCTGCTCTTCCAGCAGCTCCCAGTCAGCAACAGCACAGGCTTTCCAGTGCACCACACCTTTGAAAGGACAGGGGTTTAAAGAGAACAACTCTGACTGATGCAATCCAGAGATGTATTTGTCCTTCTTACAGCTATTTTTGCTTATTAATGTATCTCTAATGCTGATTCTTTATGATAAAAACCTCCTTCTGGGTTTTATTCTTTTTTTATATGAGGACAAATTAATTTTATTTATCTTGCACTGTGTAGCCAGTCTGTCCTGAAAATAGCTGGGAACATACTACCAGGTTGTCACAGATGACCCTGTGAGACATTGTCTTTCATGGATGCTAAGAACCATCATTACAAATACTTATCAATCACAGCACCTGCCTCTGGGCTGTTCCTCTGCCCATCTGAGTCAGAAGTGGTTTTGTCCACTTGGAGTCCTTCAGGGAGAGTGAATGTGTGAAGTGCTGTGATCCCAACCCATCCTGGGCATGGAATCAGAGCTGTACAAAAAGGAAAAGAGAAGCATCATCAATTTTCAAAAGGTTTAGTTTTTGTTCAGCAAGAGGGTGGTATACATATCCAAATCCATGAGAGCTTTCAGCTCTTGGGATACACAAACTGATCTCAAATTCAGAGTATCACTGCAGTGTCCTTACCTCTTGTGCTTCTCTATAAACAGTTTGCACAGTTCTTCAGTTTAGTCTTTTTAGTCCCACGCAGACATATCCAGTTATTAATACTTCATTTTGGGATGGAAACTATCTTCTTGTGTAGTCTACCTTTGTGGCTAAATTCAGCAACATTTCTGTTCTTCTCCAGGAATCTGTGTGAAATAGCAGTGAGTTTCTCAGTGTCCTCAGGAATCAGCCTCATTGGTGTGTGCTCTCCTGGGGAAGCTGCTCCAGCTCTTCCTATGAATAAATACATTGCCATGAGATACAGAGAGGACACTTGGGTCTCCTGTCTCATCTCAGGAGAATAACAGTGTTCTCTGTGTTGTGTTGAGAGATCTCTCCCAGTGATCACTTCTAGCCGCTCTTAACATTTATTTCAGTTTAGAAACCTGATATTTTATGAAGTCCTTCAGATTTTTTCAGCTGTAAAATGAAAAGTGTCAATCTTGAGCTAAAAGAGTGGAATAAGAGAAGTAGTTAATGACTGTTTATTAGTGATAGTAACTTTAGAAGTTAATGGCCTGTTCATAGGATCAGCAGAAATGTCAACAAGGGATGTTCTTGTTTTCTTGGCTGCGATGTGTGATTGCAGTGAGTTATGTTGGCTGTAGCTCACTTGGATGACACTGCAGTTCACAGCTTGAGGAAGCCAAGTGCTCATAAATAGGCTCCATTTACAGGTGATTTAACAACTCCAGATTATAAATTGGAACAGAAAAGTGTCTATTTTCAGGAGACAAGTATTTTGTAGTACATGTTCTAATGGAGTGAAATCCCATCCAAGAATTGTGCCAGGAAGCTCTGCCTCATTTTTGGAATGCTTTTCTGGATCAGTTGTTTTCCCATATCTTGGACATGGAAAATAGTTTGATGTTTAAACCACCTGGAAAGAATTAGATTCCTGTGGCTGTTTGGGCAATTGGTGAGCCAGAGCTGAAAGAGAATAATTTAACCAATTAGACCAGATGAATCCATGTCTGGACACAAGCAGGGGCTCTCATAGTTGCTTCAATGCTTTGCAGCTTTTCATATTCATTGCACCCATAAAGAGAAGTCAGTTTTGCCCTCACCTAACACAGGGTTAGCATCCCATGGAAGCATTGCCTGCCCTGAGGGGATCTGATATCCTGGTGTCTGTTCTAGATTCCCCATCAGTATTGATCTCGCCATTTACTCCCATCATTGAATTATTAAAAAAAAAATCTTTCAGATTTAGAGTCATTGAAGAAGCTAATTGAAGTGATGAATTACAGTCATAAATGGATTTTATTTGTGATTCAGACTTCCTTAGTTCAGCCTCCAACATGTTATCTGACCCTTCAGATGCATGTGTAGCTCTTATTATATATTTAGAAACACCTGATGTGTGTATAAATACTTGATGCTATCACCAGAGCACACAGGAGCCTGCAAAGCCGAGTTTAAGGTTGGCTCAGTGCAGCACAGCCAGGCTTTTGGGAGAGCTGGGCCCTTGGGAGCCTGGTGCTGCTCAGGGGCTGCAGGGAGGGGCTGCACTCCAGCCCTGCCTGATTTCCTTCCTTCATCCTGCCTGCATGGGCAGCAGTGCTGGGCAGTGGGCACACTGCTGTGCCTCCAGGGCCCTGCAGGACTGGGCACGGGACTGGGCACAGGAATGGACACGGGGCTGGACACGGGACTGGGCACAGGAATGGACACGGGGCTGGGCACAGGAATGGACACGGGGCTGGACATGGGGCTGGACACGGGGCTGGGCACAGGAATGGACACGGGGCTGGGCACAGGGCCGGGCACGGGGCTGGACACAGGACTGGGCACGGGGCTGGACACGGGGCCGGGCACAGGAATGGGCACAGGAATGGACACATGGCTGGGCACAGGGCTGGACACGGGGCTGGACACGGGGCCGGGCACAGGAATGGACACATGGCTGGGCACAGGGCTGGACACGGGGCCGGGCAGAGGAATGGGCACGGGGCTGGGCACAGGAATGGGCACGGGGCTGGACACGGGGCCGGGCAGAGGAATGGGCACGGGGCTGGGCACAGGGCTGGACACGGGGCCGGGCAGAGGAATGGGCACGGGGCTGGGCACAGGAATGGGCACAGGGCTGGGCACAGGGCTGGGCACAGGACTGGGCACGGGACTGGGCACAGGGCTGGACACGGGGCTGGGCACAGGACTGGGCACAGGGCTGGGCACAGGAATGGACACGGGACTGGGCACAGGGCTGGACATGGGACTGGGCACAGGGCTCTCTCCAGAGCCCAGGTTGCTGCTGCTGCTGCCCTGCAGGAGGGTTGTCCCTAGGTAAGTGGCCTCTCCTCAGTCTTAGATCCAGTCATAGGCCTTGAGTGTGAATTCCCTCTGTCTCCTGAGATAGCTGTGATGTTCTGCTGACATCTTAGGATCAAACGCGTTACTTCTGAAATACCCATGACTGTGTCTGTTACGTTGTAGGCGTTTGAGCTGGCGACTGGAGATTACTTGTTTGAGCCACACTCTGGTGAAGACTATTCCAGGGATGAAGGTATGACTCTTTTGAGGTATTGTAAGAGTTTCTTCATATTTTCATACTCCTTCTCTTAAATTTCCAGTGAGCTTACAGTGGGGTTTAAGTTTCGTATTTGAGTAGAACTGTTCGTATACATTGTTTTCAGAATATAAATATGATTTTTTTTCTTTTTAGTTTTAAGTTCCACCACTAGCAGTGGGTGGGCAAAAACTCCCTTCTGCAGATACTCATCTCCTTAACAACTGCCTGAAGGAATTAAACTGCCCTTCTTGTAAGATTGCATATGTGTGGAAACCTGATTGAAAATAACAACATTTTAGTTTGGAAAAGAAATGACAAATTTGAACTTTATCCTATTATTCTCTTTACAAGAATGACACTGGAATAATGTTTACATTGTGTATTTTTATTTGAATTAGGCAATTACTAATTATTTTTTTTAAATCAGGGTTAACTCCTGCTTCCATCTGTATACCTGTCCATTTTCATGCTTGTTTGCTTGTAAATGCTCTTTGCAGTAGTAATGTGGGCATCATTCATTGTTCCTAAATGCTACTAATGATGCCAGAGCTCTGCTGATCCTGGAAACCTCTGCATGGATTTGCTGCAAACATTGTTGATTTGAAACTATTTCTGATTTTTTACTAATTCCAGTTTCTTTCCTCTTCTTTTTTATCCCATCCTTTCCTTGCCCCTTCCACTCCCGTATCCTTTTTTTCTCTCCCTCATAGACCACATAGCACACATCATAGAGCTGCTAGGCAATATCCCAAGGCACTTTGCTCTATCTGGAAAATATTCTCGGGAATTCTTCAATCGCAGAGGTAGTACCTCTTCTTTTTGAAAGGTGCCGTGATGCAGACAGAAGTGGAATTGCTGTTGCTGGTTGTATCATGTCCCAGCGAGGAGCATTTCCTGAAATCACACAACAATATTGTCATTTTGAAATGCAAAATTCCCAGGAAACTCTGGCAATATTTTTTTTTTTTACCCAAATATTCTGAAAAATAACTATTGGTACATTTTAAATTACGTGGCAAAACGTGTTTGTGGCAGCCGACCCTCAAACATTGTTTTGAGAAGGAAGTTTTGCTGAAAGCATCTTTCCAGAGTAGCCACTGAGCAAGCAGTGTGCACGTGTGTTTTTCACCAGGATCAATCTATTTCTGTCTGTACCGGGCCAGTGTTAGTGTGTGCATGCAATGTACTGATTAAACTGTTGTATGTTTCTGTTTTGCTGGCAATGTTCTCCAATGCAGACCACATAGCATTGATCATTGAACTGCTGGGAAAAATCCCTCGAAAATACGCTATGTTGGGGAAATATTCCAAGGAGTTTTTCACCAAAAAAGGTAACGGTATTTATGCAACACTAATTTAAAGCATAATGCTATCCAAAAGGAGAATATGTTCATTTACGGGTACTGAAGAAATATATCCATTTAATTGGACAGCTCTTACTAAAGAAGAACTTCGGTGTAAACTTGGCTTTCTGAGCAAAGCCACAATTTGCAGTGTTCATTTCAATATTTCATTTCAAACTCTTTTGGGGATGTACTCAGCAAAGTGTGGATGTTAACAAGTGTCCTGTGACTCTGTTGTCTAATGTTGATGTAAGTGTGAGGACTCAAGTGATGTATAGCTTGTAACATGGTGAAAACTCATCTGTCAGCAGCTTTGGATCCTTGCTGGTGTTCCAGCAGGTGCTACTGGTAAGGAATTACAGGGGTGGGAAGGGAATGGCTGGGCAGTGGGCCCTGAGCTGAGTGTGGCTGCTGTCACACCCAGGGAGCAGCAGAGCAGATGGGTGTGTGCCAGGTGATGGAGCTTGGCCCAGGCTGCTCTTCAGGGCAGGTTTTTGACTCATGGGGGAATGTGGTGATGCCTCAGGTGTCTTCCATCCCCTCGTATGAGACAGCACTGTGTGAATGGAGGGACAGGGTCTGTCAGGAGCATCCTGTTCATGGTGGGGAACATCCAGGGCTGCCAGGCACAGCTGGGGAGGGCACTTTGCTGCTGACAGAGCTGTGATTGCCCTGCCCTGTGTCTGAGCTGTGCCCTGGGCTGGGCCCAGCAGCTGCAGTGAGGTGTTGGTGTCTGGGGCCGAGCCTGGCTCTGTGAGGCTGGACACAGTCAGTGATTGACCCTGCCATGCACGAGGGCTGCCTGCTCTGTGCTGGCTATTCCTGCTGCAGCCTCCAGGGATACAAGGATATTCCATCCCTGTGCCTCTGTGTCCCTAAGGAGGCTGTTAATGGTGGCAGTGCAGAGAAGGGCAGCGTGGTCATCTGGGAGGGAGCAGCTGCCCTTGGGGGGAGGCTGAAATGCCTCTGCCTTTCAGGTGTGTGGTAAAGTTTACTCATCAGGAAGTCAGTGGACAAGCTGAAGACAGAGCTCACCATGCCCAGCACTCACCGTGTAAGAGCTGGAGGAAAGCCAGTGAAGTTTGCAGAGGATGGCTTTAAAACAAGTGTTTCCTTGCACAGCAGGCAGGGAGGCTCAGGAGCTGCCGTGGTGGGCAGAGAGAGGGGCTGTGCCAGGGCTTTCAGCAATCTCCTGGTAACTGAGATGTTCAAACTCGGGGCCCACAGGTCTGGAAATGGATAAAGCAGTAAGAGGGCTGGGCATGAGATACATTCCAGGGCTGCAATCCCTGTCTGGAGGTGCTGCAGGGTATCTCACATTCCTCCTTTCCACCTTCCAGCACACAGATTGGCATTTTCTAATGGTGTCATAGAACTGTAAAATGACCTAGCAGTTACTCAGTAACTGCAGTGTTGGCAGTGCACAGGAGAGGGCAGTTGGTAAAATTCCCATGATGTGGAGAGTCTCTGGTGCTTCCATGAGCACCTTCAAGTGCTGAGTGTCACACTTGTTCTCCAGGGCCTAAACATCAGTGACATTTCTCAGAGGCACTGGAGGTGCCTCTTAAATCCTCAGGGTGGGATTTAAGTAGGATTGAAGGCTTGGTTCACCAACCACAACATACAAGTGCAAATTTGCTGTGGAAGTAGACTGGATTCCACCTGTTTCTGCTTAAACCAGAGCATCTCAAATGCAAGACAAAGGAGTAGCAAACCAAGCTGCTTTTTCAGATCATATCAATTTGCAAGTTGCAAGTTGGGGAAACTGAAATGTTTTGTGGAAGAAAACTGTAGGTAGCAATGTCCTGCTTACTTGAACATCTTTTCTTTGCATCAGGCACCCTTTCCCTTTTCCCTGGCCACCCCAGTACTGGCAATCTCTGGTGTCCCCAGCTGGTATTTGTGTCTGGAGGGCTGGCAGTGTAAGAGGGACAGGCTTCAGAGTTGGCCAACAAGCTCCAGCATTTTGTACTTATCTGCTTGTGGCTTGAGCCCTGGAGATCAGAAGCCTCGTGGTACAGGCCTGAGAGGCTCTTGGGAGAATTCCTTGCTGTGGCCTAAGGGCAGGCTTAGAATTGTTGCTGTTGGGCTCCTGTTTCGAAAACATCAGTCTTGGGCGAAAATCAAGAAATCACAATTGGAGTTTTGCTCCTGTCCATGAGCAAGTTTGACCTCAGAGAGATGCTTTAAGCATTTGAGTTCTGCTACTGAAGTCCCAGACACAAAAAGAAAGATGTTGGTAACTTAAAGAGTTTACAGGATCAAGTCCTTTCTCAGTAATTGAGAACTGCCTGAAGCAGTTTTAGACATTCAAATAGGAAGATGCATTTAAAAGAGAAAAGCATTTGTAGGTTACTTCTTATACTATAAAACAAATGCTCACATATTTTTATAGGGTCTCATCTTAATTGAGCCCAGTAATAACTCCAGGGAGTCCTTTTCTTCACTGTCTTCATGGAAGCTATTTTGACTGTAAAAATTATTAATATGTTTTGGCATTAAAACATAAAACCCTTTTGTTTTTCCTAGACCATGGTCCCTTCTGTTTTTCTTCTGGTACTTGCTAGTCCTGTTTCCTTGTGAGCTAAACCTGTTCAGGGTACTGGCAGGTGCTGTCTTTGCCCTTTGGAGGCTGAGCAGTGAGCAGCAGTTTGTGGTGCTGCTGATTTACCCTCCACGCTCCTCGCTTCCACCCGCTGCACCACCAGTCCTGCATTAGTTCTCAGGATCATGTCATAGATCATGTCATGTGTAACAGCAGATTATATCCCAGTCCTTCACATCATCCATGTCTCAATAATCCATCCTCCTCTTGCCTGGTGACACATCTTAAATTTGTCTTTGACAGATTTTAAAGACTAGCTCTGTTTTTTTCTATATTATGGTCAGCAGAGAAAGCTTTAAATAGCTTTTTTTCCCCCTGGTTATTCAGAATTTTTTTTTAATGGTTTCCTTCTGGCTTAACATTCCATTTTTCAGAGGGATCATCTGCTTTGACAACAGGAGTCCTACAGCTCTGACAACTCCGTTGTCCTCTGTGGATTATCTCCTGTGTGCTTCACTATCAAAAGTCCAAATAAAGAGCTTCTCTGAGGAAGTTCTCAGTATTACATTTTTAGCATTTCTTTGAAAATTCATGCTAATGCCCTGAATACAGAATATACCAGTGTCAGACTGGTGGGGCTTGTGCTTTTTTAATTTCTCCCTTAAATATAGCCTTGCTCTCCTCCAACTACATGGTACAAACATCTTGAACTAGATGAAAATATGTGTTGGCAGACACCTCCATTTCCTGTGCTACTCTCATGCTTTAGGATGGAAATGAGAAGGACCCACATTAAAATTATTTCTTAGACTTTTTGTCCACCTGAGTGGTGTTAATTATCTTTTACTTAACCTATTTTGTTTCCATAGTTAGTATCATGATCCTTACTGAAAACTGAAGCATTAGTTTAAGCATGGCTTCCACACCAATGATTTTTACTGTATCCTATCTTCTTAAGTGCTCTTACAATCTTCACAGAATTTATTCTGGAAAACTTCAGCTGTAGTGTTAAAATAGTTTGTTCCTTAGCAGAAAGACTGCTGAGTATTGTGCTGGCCTTAGCATGGGCATTCACAAAATGAGGAGTACTCAAACAGCAAGAACTCTCCTTCACAGTGGCATCAGGAGTCTCATTGTGCAATCTTACCTTATCTTACCTTACCTTGAGGGAGGAAAGATGCTGGAAATGACAAAATGAGAGTGCAAAGATGAAGACAGTGCTGGATGGGAACACACCCACCCTCCCTCAGAGCTGAGCCTTATTTGGTACATGATTACAGCAGGCCTTGCAATGAATGCTGGGAGCTGGAGAAACCATGGACATGATTTATTTTTTTTTTAGTAATTTTTTGCTTGCAGTAACAAGTCACTTACCTATCACTTTTTGGCAGTATTTGAGCTCACGCTTTCCTGTTACATCATTTACTACCTGTTCTTTTAAGTGGTCACCAATACACTCTTTTGGAAACCTTCCAAAAGGTAAGATTTTCAGCAGTTAAATTTCAGGGTTTCACAAAGATCTAAAGGACTGAGAGTGAGCCTGGAAATGAGTGTGCTGCTCCAAGATGTGCTGTCCTTCCTGTTGTGTGGGGCAGTTGTGGGCCCAAAGCAGAGCCTTTCTGTGTCTGTGGCTACTGATGGGACACACCTGGAGTTCCTGGTACTAGCAGGACTCCTCTGCAGCTTGTGAGTGATGGATTGTTTGCACACTTGCTCTTGTGGGGACTTGGTGACAGCAGCTGGAGAGCTGCTGCTTCAAGCACTGCTTCCTGCCTAGGACCTCCTGCTGAGGGCTGAGGCAGCAGAATCAGGGTCTGCTGAGCCTTTGGGGCTTTTAATCCATTGCATTGAGATGCTCAGCCCCCAGGGCAGTTGGACAGACACGGGTTACTTCTGCTCTGGAACTTCTCTAGCCCCAGGCATGGCAGGACTCCAGCCTGAGAGCTGATGTCTGATGGCATTTTATGGGCAGTAGGTAACAGCCAGGGACAAGCACCACGCTGAAAAACCACTTGGATTATGAGTGGTGTGGCCTGGATGCCCCCACCCTGGGAGGTGAAGTGAGCTTGTGAAGCCTGTTCAGTATTGGGTGAGACCCCATCACTGTCCACAGTGCAGAAGACCACAGGGCTCTCTCAGGTGCTCTTTGCAGTGTCCCATGGGGGCTCTCTGGCACCCAGATATGCTTTAGAAGAAGGGAGATGGCTGTGGGTTGCACTAAGAGTAAAGAAATTCAGCAGAAAACAACTGCTCTTGTGTTTCAGCTGGTCCCCAAAGATCAGAGGGGCTGGGTGTGGCAGGGCTTAATTACTGATTAGAACAGATCAGGCACTCCTAAGTCTGGTCACATTCAGTAAGAACTTTCACACACACAGATGGATGGCTACTGTAGTTTGTTGAAGCAGGAGGCCATAGATTCATTAGATTGTTGGTGATAAATGCATTGGATCTGCAAAGTGTAAGTGCACTACAGACCCGTTTTCCTGGCTGTGGTCTGACACAGGCAGAAGGCAAGTATTACCAAAGAGATGTCCCTTCTTTGGGGAGGAGAGAGGAGCAGGCTTGTTGACTTGTCTGCAAGGTGGGGTCCTCTTCTTATCCTCTCCAAGGAGGATTTGAGATGTCAGATTTAAACTTCTGGGAGAAGTGGAAGTGCAGCTGTAGTCATATTCCTGTTCTGCTGTCATGGTGAGGGTGCAGCCACACCACATGAAAATGAGGGGTGTTGAGAGGAATGTGCAGAGGGTGGGTCTGGTACAAAGTGACGCCTCGTATCGCTCCCTCCTGCTGGCAGCAGTGAGGGTGATCCGGCCTGACAGCTGCTCATCCCTCATTCCCACAGTGATCCCTTCACCACATACCTCATGGCACATCTCATGGCTTTGGCCTCATTCCTACAGAGGAGGAGCAGGAGGCTGAAGAGTCTTCCCCATCATGCTGGATGACCTGAGGACAAACCTGGGTAGTGTGGCTGGTTTGAATGGCAGAACGGTTCTCACCCTCTCCTCTTGGTCTGGGACACATTGCCAGGTTGGCAGAAGTCCCCCTTTTGGGGGGAACTCCAGTCCTGCAGCTGCTGCCACCACTTGAGTTGGTGGTTGGTTGACAGAGACCTGGGCAGCAGCAGGTGCTTCCCTCTCAGGAGGGATTTGGACCAAGCTTCCTGAGAACGTTTGCCTGAGAGATGGAGCAGAATCTCTGGAGCACCAAACCTGCTTGGCTTGGTTAGGAATGAATCAGTGCTCTGCAGCATTGCTGGCAAATGCCACATGGCAAAGCAAGGACCTGTGTTTCTGAGACCTCCCTCTTGGGACTGGAGCAGATTCTGTGAAATTTGGGTTTGTTGGCTGAGTGAGGAGAGGCCTGCAGTGTGGTTTGGCCATGGTGTGAGCATGCGAGTGAATGAGTGCCTGTGTGCACGGGAGAGTGAAGACAGCAGGAGCAATCAGTGGAGTCCAGGTGTAACGTACTGATGGCTGTAGGAACAGTTTTTGGCTTTGACATGGAACATTCTCATCTCCTTGAAGACCTCGAGCAAGCTTGGTGTGTGCTGCCCTTCCTGAGCAGTGGTTTCCAGCCTGGTCAAGGTGCTGTGAACGCAGAGGGGGAGAAGAACGAAAGAGATGAGTCGTTGACATGAATAACAAGGTGTTTTTCTAATGCCATTAATATTTCTGTTTGCAGGAGAGCTCCGACACATTACCAAGTTGAAACCCTGGAGTCTTTTTGATGTGCTTGTGGAGAAGTATGGTTGGCCTCATGAAGATGCTGCACAGTTTACAGATTTCCTGATCCCCATGCTAGAAATGGTCCCAGAGAAGCGTGCTTCAGCTGGAGAATGCCTTAGGCATCCGTGGCTGAATTCTTAGCAGAATCTTCCAGCTGTTTAAAAAAAAAAAAAAAAAAAAAGCCAGCAACCACTTTCCAATGCATTGGACCTAAATGGTGACTGTCACAAAATCTTTAGCAGGATCACACGTGAGCTGGCTTCAATCCTCAGACCTTTATTTTGCTTGAGGTACTGTTTGACATTTTGCTTTTTGTGCACTGTGTTCTTGGGGAAGGGTAGTCTTTTTGTCCTCAGCTAGTAGTTTACTCACCCACTTTCTTCAGAAAACACTTAACGTGTCTTTAAGCATTGTTTCTTGTGTTGTGTGACATTCAGATGTCAGATTTTTGAACAAAAGAAACTTCCCCCCACGTGTTTTGGCAAGTTTTGTAACTATTTATGAAAAAAAAAATATTTTAGCTGATGCATATTATATAATTTACGAGTGTAAGAAATTTATCAAGTCAGAACTGAGTTACGGCGAGGAATTGTACAATTTTATCTTCTGGCAAAGGGATGTCATTCTTGTATAATAGTGTATGTAAATGCACCCTGTAAATGTTTATTTCCATTTAAATATGGGACTGGGGACTCAATTTCAGAGTAAAGCGACTAAGTTTTAGAGAGCTTTATAGCAAACCAATTGCATGTAGTGGACTTTAAACTGCTTTAAGGAATTGTGTAAACTTTCTATTCTGTAGCAGTTCCTGTTCATTGGGTTTTAAACAAAGTGGCTCTGGTTTACAGGATTTCATTCCCCAAACGGCACTTTAAAGGAAGGCTAGACTTCTTTCTAATAAAGTATGCATTATCATTTAGCACTCCCTTTTAGAACTTTTGCCTATTTTAAGTGCTTTTAAGAAAAGAAAAATAGCAATTTCCCTTACAATGTGATAGTGAAGACATGGTACCATATGGTGTTGCCTTTTTATAAGCACTGTAAGTTGTACTATACCTTAAGAAAAAGAAAAAAAATTAAAAGTAGAGCATGAGAACCACTCTCTGTGTAGAATTACTGATCTTTTATAATAAAAGTGTGTGCTTGGCATCAGTTAAGGAAGGATATAGCTGCAGATATTTACAGTGCAGTGGGTAAAATAATCCAAGAAGTAAGATCATGCTCATTCCATTCATAGCTTTACATGTTTCTAAAACAAATTGCACTAGCTTTATTCTTTCCCATCCGTAGACATACGACTGCCCATTGTAAGTTGCACGCAACAATTATGTGTTTCCTAGGAAAAAAAGCTGCATAGGCTGAAGCTTATAGGCAATACAGATTTTAGAATGTACAGTACGGAGGAGTGTTTGGGCCTCTTTTAGAAGTCAGTGGGATGAATGTAAGCTTACTCCTGATCTTCATGTAACTACAGTGCCACTTTTTTCTTGACTTTGTCCATATAAAATTTATTCACATGCCTTTGCAATAACTAGATTGTGAGAAGATAGCCCCATGCTGTAACAATAACCAGTTGTTTGAGGTGCTTGCAGTTGTCTAATTAAAGTGTTTTGTTTTTTCAGACAGTGTTGCTGGTCATTGGAATCTTTGCCTAGCCACGACTCAGCTGTGGGGGTGCTGGAGGGCTGGGAGGTGGGGGCTGGCTTGTCCTGGCCACAGAAAGGCAGCTTCCCATGTTCGTTTATGAAACACATCACCTGGTGTCGGTCAGAGCAGCCCCAGGGCTCTTGCGGCAGGAGGGGCTGGGTGGGAGTGGTTTGCTGGGTGAAATGTGACCAAAGAAAAGCGTCTTTCCTACCAGCTGTTCCGTACCGAGTGCTGTAAACAAGGGAGCGATTGTCCCGTCCCGAGCGCTGGGGCAGCCGCTCCTCCCTGGAGCTGCCAAGGCACCGCAGTGCGAACACTCTGCCCGGGAAACTTGCGCAGTGCTGAGGCCCCCGCGGCAGTCGGGTTCCAGGAGCGCGCCCCACCCTCACCCTGGAACTGCTTTTAGTGCCTGCACGGACAGCGCTGCTCACAAGGACAATGCCACAATGGACTCACACTGGAGGTAAAAACTCTGTTCAGCTTCGCACCCAGCCCAGCTCTGTAGCGCTTGGCTGCTGCAGCCAGTCACAAACGCGTTGTTGAGCACACAGAAAACGCTGGCACTGGAATGAAGTGCCAGGGCTGGCACAGCTCTGCCCTCTGCCTGGCCTTGGTGCTGCAGCAGCACTGGGAGCCCTGCCCAGGGTCCCTACACTGCACTGACACCTTGCCAAGCACAGTTGGGTATTTTATGTTCTCCTGTATTTGAAATGATGTTGTCACTTCCTGGAGGTATAGAAGAGAGGCAGATAACCAGATCTGAATGCTGGGCTAGATGAGGATGCCTTAGGGATAATGCACATTTTTTTCAAAATCAGTGTCTGAGCAACTGCAGAGAGGGTGGATTGGGTTTTTCTTCTGTTTTTGATAGCCTAATGCTGTCCTACACTTCACATGCTAGTGTAAAATGTGAATTCCAGTATGTGTTCTGCAGGGCTAGCAGGTGTTCAGGAAAGCGTTTCTAGTGTATGATTTTAACTAGAAAGATTTTTTCAGTAGAAGCAAATTAAATGGCCCCCTTTTTCTCATGTTGAAAAGAATTACCACTTCTTTCTAGTGGGTGGGAGTAGCCACTTCCTCTGCTATGCAGTTCCAGCTTTCCTCACGCTGGTTCCCTCTGTGGTCTGAGGTGGAGCCATTGAGCAGGTCCTGTTGTGCGGGCAGGACTGAGAGCAGTTACTGCTGGGATGGCAGGACACCCTCACCGACAGAGCAGCTGCACTGGCGAGCACAACAGCACCATCCACCTGCTGCTTGCAGCAGCAGGAATAAATCCCTTCCCTTACAAAAACCCCACACTGCTACACAGTTTGTAACATTTCATTACAGCACCACCCACTCAGCTCCCCCTCCACCCCAACGGGAGGGCCTGAGGAGGCACCAGAGAAGGTTCTGCAGCGGGCAGTGCTGCCCTGCCCTGCAGCCACGGTCAGAACAGCTCCTCCATACAATACCCAGCAGTGCCCCTGACTATCCTATCAGCAGATTGACCCAGGACTCTGCTGTGCCTGGGGTGATTATTCCTCAAACTCTAAAGAGAGCAGGGGAAAGAATCCCCTTCCTTCAACCTGTTCCACATCCGTCTGTGCTACACCTGTGAAGCCACAGATGGAAACTGCAGAGAAGTGAAGAGCCTGGCAGGGAGCAGGGGAGATCAGAGACTTAAGGCCACTTTCCTGCTGATAACAGCACCCTTTCAGGACAAGTAGGTAAAACTGACATAATTGTGATTTATTAACATGAATTAAAATGCCCAACCAGTGCTGCAATGTGACAGTATATTAAAAAAAAATTAAAGATCATATACTGTACTACTTTCACAAAGATCACACCTTTTTTTTGCAAAAGACTTATTATATACAATACTATACCAAATGAAAGAAGCTTTAAGCAACTTTACAAGCGAAAGAAATACAGTATTTACAGCACTCGTCTGAGACATTAGAAACAGTCTATACATTAAATTACAATTTCTGCAAATAACTGATGAAACAAAAAGCCATGTCCACACCAAAACTATAAAAATCTGTATTGCATTGTTTCCTATCTCTATGCACACAAAAAACTGTTGACAGAAAATGGAAAAAAAAATTGTTAGTGCCATCACTTAGCCTGTGTACTTATTTAATTACATATGTATAAAAGTAATATAGAAAACTTTCACTAAATGAATTTAACTGCAACAATAAAATTTTAAACATTATGCAGCATCAAACCTACTGCCAGAAAAAACAGCTGGAATGTCCACTTACAAAATAAAAAGAAATACCTAATACTGGCTTAACAGCACGTTTTCAGGAATTTTAAAAAGCAAAAAAAATGGAAAGGATACAATGGAAGAGCACTGGTGTTTGCTTTTATACAAAGTATCATGTACAAGCTTTAAAAAGTACCTTGAATAGGTACATATTAAATATACAGAGTTTATATTACAGAACATTTTAAAAATGCTTATAACTAAAGGGATCTGTTTTAATGCCACCCTGAGCCATGGTAATTGTTCTGAAAGGTGGGTGGCACCTGTGCTCTGTGGATGGGGATCTGTCCTGGCACGGGCGAGGCCTGCTGCTGCCCCTGCACTCCGTGGGGAAGGCTCACGGAGCCGGGGTGAGGGCAGAAGCCGGAAGCAGTCGGTGTTGCAATACTGTTTGGTCCTTGAGGTTGGATGTGAGGACCCTGACCAGGGAGTGGGCAATGAGGTCCTGTGCCAGCAGGCTGATGTTGAGGTCCAGCTCCTAACGTCGTGTGATGCGGGGCTTGCGAGGAGTAGGAGGAGACGCTGGTGTGAGCGCTGGAGGGGAAATGGGGCGGTCCTTGGTGAGAGGGGTGGTGTAACCCTTGTGCTGATGGCGGGTGGTGCCCCGAGCCCATCACGCTGGAGGGAGGGGGCGGCGGGGGAGGCGGCGCCGAGTTTACAACGTGCTGGTGTTGTGCTTGCAAACCTTGGTGTCCTGTGGAAGGATGGGGAGGTTGGTGGTGGGGGAGAGGACCTGGTGGTGGAGGTGGTGGTGGCAAATGGTGACCAGCAGCTTGAGAATGAATGTGTGATCCAGGAGCCACTGCCATAGCGTGAACTGGACCGACAACGTGTGCTACAGAGTGCTGCTGATGAGTACTTTGCTGCTGGACGTGGTGGGGGCCTGGAGCAGGTGGTGGTGGAGGAGGAGGAGGAGCAGCAGATGCCGATGCCTGGTGATGAATACTGGGGTTCTGAGAGGGCAAAAAATGCCCTGCAGCTACGTGGTGTCCTGGCACCGTTTGCTGACCCGCAGTGCCAGGAAGTGCTTGATTTGGTCCAGATGAAAACACAGTCTGTTGGGGTATGCTGCCCTTCAGCTGGCTGTAGCTCTGAAAGTTTCCAGAGGGCTGCTGGCTTTGATAGTAAGTAGAAGAAGGGGGTGGAGG
>JAOTQP010000870.1:12786405-12822252 GCA_026413545.1 Cichladusa arquata | reverse complement strand
GGGTGGGGGAGGTGGCGCATTGCTGTTCAAATTTTGTTGGTTAAACTGGCTGTAGGAAGCTGAAGATTGTCCTGATGTTGTCTGAGTGAAGAGCGGGCCGCTCGCCTGCGCCTGATTACTGGGCTGGAGGGTCGGTGCTGCAGGGTAGAAGTTTCTGTGTGTTTCCCTCTGGGGCGTTCCAACTTGAGGTGACTGTGGATGATGAGGTCTGTATGGAGATCCCAGCTGCTGTGAGTGAGGCTTTGGTGATAGGTAACCGTGCTGCACAGGCGCATGAGGGGTAGAAGACTTGGGGGGATTCTCTACGTGAGGCGAAGGGGGGCAATGCAGCTTCAAAGGTGCAGAAGGCAACTTCTGTGAATGTGAAAGTTGCTCAGCAGAGCTGCGCAGATGTGACTGAGATGGATGATTTTTTGAAAGTGCTTGGACGTTGTTTGTCAGCTGTTTCTGTTGCACCTCAGATTTTGGATGATTCGCACATTCAGTCTCAGGTGCATTAGCTGCAGTTTCCCAGTGCGAATCTGGTTTTGTGGGTGTTTTCCCAAGTGGCTGTGCTGAAACTACAGGACTCGGTGAAGAGGGCTGGAATGAAAAGAAGGGCAGTCAGTGCTCAATGCTCCAAATATTTAACCATGCACACAATAAATGAAAAAGAAATCTCAGAACGCTCTCCTCCCAGATTGTGAAAAAAGTGCAGAGGCACGGGACATATACTTGGTGTAAGAAAAACGTCAATAACAGCGTAAGATTAAGAAAGCACTATTTTTAACAAGTATGTATCAATAATTCTTCCAAGTCAAAGACCACTGAAGTATTTTAAAGTTGTAACAGAAATATGATCCATTAGGTCAGAGTCTGAATTAATTCTTTGTTAAAAGTCTTAGATTTCTGAATCTGAAAGAAGTACTTCCAGAGAACATCACTTACAGAAAAAAAGCAATTACTAGAGTGATTTAATGTGTCAAAACTGGGATACTGCAAGCAAACAGACTAAATATGACAACCTAAATTACTTCATTTAATATGGCAACTACTCAACATCCTTTTCCCTATCACCAGAGCCCTGACTGCCAAACAATGCCAAACCCTGGCAGAGCAAAAGGAATCTCCTGTTAAGGGTAAATCACATCACTGCTGTCGGTTCTGAGTGCCAGCTCTTCAGCATTCACACCTCAGAACAGCAGTGTGTCTACAGAGTGTAAGATCACCCATAAACATGTACAGCTACTGAAAAGCACAGCACAGCATATAAACCCTTTTCAGTGTATATGGACAAATATTCTTGCAAATGTCTACCTATGTTAAATTACTCCACAGATAAATGAACATGTGTGTATGTCACCAAAGTAGTAAATCCTACAATGAACATTTTTAAAGGTAAATCAGAGATGGATGGAGCTATTCCTATGCATACTGTGCAAACACCTTGCATTACCTTGCTTGCTTTTGATGGACTCTTACATGTCCTTTGTGAAGTATCTGGGGAGGGACATTCAGAAGTTGGCTCTGGATTTTCAGAATCAGGTTCTACAGAAATAAAGCAGAGAGATCAAAAGTGGGAAAATACAATCTTTTGCAGAGATCACTAAGCATTTTATATTTGACTTTAAAAGAGCTGTTAAAGCTGTTGTTAGACTACTGAATATGTCAACTGTCATACAAGGTCATCTGCTTACTGACCTTCTGTAATCTCAGTGAAAGAAGGGACCTTAAGCTGCAACTGGGAAATGAGATTTGAATGAGATGGAGACTGAACATGAGACGGTGAGCATGGCCTACAAGGTGATTCTCCCCCTACAGATGAAGCAGACCCAAACACAGTATTAGAATTATTACAGATTACCATGGGGGAACTGGCTAGATTTATGTATCTTCAAAACAATAAATCAACTTACCACTGTCCTTGTCTTTCCTATGATCACTGAGAAGTAAAGCTCTCTGGTAACTTCGTTCTCTCACTTGTTCCACAGAGGTTGATGCAGTCCTGCAAGGGAAGTCCATTTTAAATTTAACAGTAAGTACTCCTGTGCACCAAATTTAGAACAATGTATACGCAAATACTGAGTCAAAGAAAGTTTACAGCAGCATTGGCTGCATGGTAACAACCAAATAACTGGCTGTGCATAAGGAATATAATTACTTAAGTGGTTTGTAGCTATTTTCTCCCACTTTAAATACAGTAATTTCCTGCAACCTTGTTACATTAAAAAACTGGCATTTCCTCTTATTAAGGAAGTATCTGTAGATCTGTAGGTTTTTCTTTGTCTAAACAACTGAAAAGTAAAAAAATAAAAGATCACAGTTAGTGGTTCATAGTCTCAATTTGCAAAAAACTCTCTTCTTTCAGAACTGGAAATAGTCATCTTGCTAGTTTGTTGAGAATCTGCTCTTTAATAGCAGATGCACAGCTGTAAATTGTGTACCACTACAAATTTATCTCTGTTTGAACTTCTACACTTGAATTGCCAGATAGTGGGTAGGCAGTGACAGTCACATCTCTCTTATAACCCATGACATCTCTCAATCACAACCTGACCAGGAACATCCTAAGGGACAGCACTCCACAAAACTATTTTCCTTTCTGGCAAGGACATATGGCATCACTTCACAATACTGCTGTACTAGAATAAGTCTTGGTGGTGCTCTGCAAGGTTACTGCACAAGCTAAGTAGTAAATTCTTCCCTGTTTAGCCTTTTTCCACAATTTAGTGCGGAAGCTTCTGCACACTGGACTGTACCTATGCTCTCCCTTCAACTGGCTTTACAAAATCTTCTTTTCTGGAATAGCTGGAGCATCTGAGCCGAAGAATGTTCAACTCCTAAGCCTGTGGTTCATCCCCACCACAGTTAGGCCTTCACTACAGCATAAAGAACATCTGCAGGATTCATTTTGCACTGATAATGTTTTGGAGACAGTGTCACCACAGTTGACCATCTATTTTAAAGCTGCCAAAAACTCAGTGAAAAATTTGTGCTGTGTTTCACATAGACTGAAATCACTCCATCTCCTCCCCATCCAAACTCCACCTCTCCTCAGGATCTGGAATTGTTTGGAGTACCTGGCACTGCACACACTGCCCATATGGTCTGCAAACAAGGGAACCACTGAGCAACTGCTGAGAGTGTCACCACACGCTCCCAGATGAGCAGGAGCTGCTGGCCAGGCTGCATTCAGCCCTGCACAGAGCAGTTAAGCAACAGCAAACATCCCACACACGTTCCAGCCACACGACTGAAAAACAGCTCCTAAGGTCTTCCAGAAGCATTTGCTAATCAGTATAGGTTATTCTCCTGTTGCACCTTATGCCCTGCAGTACTTTTGGAAAGGTTTTGAGATTTAACATGAAAAATTCTCTTCAGCTCACAGAAAACGCAGTGGAAATACAAGGACATAAATGCTCAAACCAATACCTATTTTGCCATTAGAAGATAAAAAAGCAGAATTAAAATAATTTAGTATCATATGGGTAATTCGTCATGTATTCAAATCATTATGAGGTGTCTGCTGTATTTCTGAGGAAAGAGGTAAGACAACTCTTTACTAAGCTGGAAGAAGGTCTTCCAGTGAGTAATCTTCAACAGCAGCCTTAATGTAAAATAGATTTCAAATACCAAAGACTTAGATTTACATAAATAATTCTTCTGAATTTCAGTCCTGTAGTTTTGTGGCTTACCACTGAACTTCGGGTTCACTCTTCTCACTGGAGGAAGATTCCTTAATTGCACAGTTGTTGCCAGTGTCTTCTGGAGCTGCATTATAAACAGTAGTTGGCAGTGGTAAAGGCAGGCTTGCAGTGTTATCAGTTTGCTCCCCATTTTCTCCACTGTTGTTATACCCTTCACTAGCACCATTATTACTACTTGTATTTCCTCCACCAGCAGCATGAGGAGATACAGTAACCATGGGGAAGCTGTCTGTCTTTGAACCACTTTTTCGAGCTTCACGTTGCCTCTTACGGTATTCTAACAAGGACACCTAAGGGAAAAAAAAAAGCCAACAAACATTAGAAATAAGTTCTACCCACTTTCTTTCTCACAGTTTCTATGAAATGCACTATATTTCAGTACCATGTCATTGGTTCTAAAAAAAAGGGACAAAGATTAATTAATATATTTTACCACATGTGCAGCAGAATTGACAGAGTACTGAGCTACTACCAACTGTAAAGGTGATACAAAAACATGCTTCTGCCAAGAGAAGAAGTGTATGTTCTGCCTCAGGGAAGAAGATAACACAGGTCAGCAAAAGGTCCACTGCTGAAGTCAGTCTGTTGGCTGTAGTTACAAGGGACTCCACAGTTTCTCCTGGAACTGCAGAATTTTACAATTATACTGATCTAGTAAAAGACATGTCATACATCCTGCTCTCACACGACTCCCTTGCATCAGAACCCACTACCCTACTGCTTCATATACCAAAGGATTCACTAGGCTCTTCATGCCTTTTTTTAAAATAGAGAATTTGGAACTTAGTTTTCCCAGTTTATTTTGAGTTTGTCTTTACTGCACTTTAAGACCACATTTTTAAGCTAAGTAACACCACATGGTTCCTATTTCATGTATTATGTATATAAAATCACTACACCAAAGTTCCATAGAACAGAAACCCATTTTGGTGGTAAGTTGCCTCCAGTGGAAAAAACATGTTCAAATGCTTTCACCATGAATCTTCAGGATTTGAAGCAGAAAGCTGAAATATTGACTTTCAGACCTACTTTATTCAGTAACTACACTACTTTGGTAAAAATTACATTTAATGCCTATAAATTGTCTTCTAGTCATCAACATCCTGCTCTGAAGCATACAGCATCCAAACCAACTAAGTAAAGTGCAATAATGAAAAAAATTAATGTTTAACTGGCTTAATCCTCAACAAAATTGGACATCCATTTCTACACAGAGAGAAAAGCCAAAGCAGCTGCTCTGTTTGCAGTCCTAAGGGGTTTTGTTTGTTTGCTTCCAAACAGATCTATTTGAGACCCATCCATATGTCAGAGTAAAAACAGTGAAAAATATCTGATTTTGCATAAAAAGGTTCATAAAAAAATTTATGCAAGAAGAGAACCATAAATCAGTCCCATTAAGAACTGATCTTGCTTTCAAACAATTTTGTATTATTTCCATATTATGTGACAGGGACCCTAAAGAACACTGCTTTAAAGAAAGCTTGTATGTTAAAAAACACATGTAGTGTGGCCGCAGTGTACAGGACTGTATTGATAAAGGACTTCTGAAGTAATAAAATAGAAGCAAATATCAACAGAAATGTAGAAATCTGTAAAAACATGTTGAAAATACCTAAGGATATTGCTGTCTTACATTTTTTTTTAGTATCCTACAGAATTCCTGAATTCTCACCTTTCATCTTAGGTGGGACCTAGCTCACCACCTCTTTTTTTTACTAAGGTTTCAAATTTTTGTGTGTCCTTGGAAATTCTAAACCCCCTTCTTTCAGGGATACAGATGCAATCTTCCCTGGCTGTTTCTTCAGACTGAGACTTTTTGACAGGAATCCTGGGATTGGAGGGGTGTCAGGGGACAGATAAACCTTTTTTTTATTGGAAGATTAGTGTAGCATAAGCTGTCAGCAGTAAGGACCTGGAACAATCCTTTCCAGCAAGAGAAGTAGGGAGGGTTACTGAAGTACTAAGTGCTGATAGGATTTGTGAAGACTAATTTAGCCTTCAGAAAAAGAAGACTGTCAAGTTACAGGAATTTTGGCTTATGTTTTCTTTACAGGTTTGCCAAAACAGGAAGGCTATAGTAACACATACAAGATCTATCAAATTCTCAGGGCTGTGACCAGGTAAGATCAGAGCTCCTACAGCATTGCTCCATTTATGTCTCAGCTTGAAGCAAATAAGCAAAAATCCAGTTCTGACGGAGAACTACTAAAGGAAGACTCCTCACTACTCCCCCCAGCAGGAGGCCCCAGAGAAGCAGGCATGTACAAGGGGCTGCAATGTGACCAAAAAACCCCAAATCACATTGTGCAGGCATGTACACAGGCAGAAAACCCCACCCTCCTCATCACTACTTCCATAAAGAAAATAAATCACACCTTTCAAACAAGAAAGATTATTAGGCTGTGATGAGACAGAACAGGCAAGCTGGTACACTGGAGACCACTGCCTTTCATCTCTGTCATTCTTTCTGCAAAGGGAGTCAACTTGACAGTACAGTGCAGTCTAAGAATTACACAAAGTAACTTCCAATCCTGGTTTGAGTTATCCATGACTACATCACTTCCCAACAAGAACTGCTTCATGAGAGTAGCAAATTTAGATCGTGCTTATTTTTCAAACAATATTAAAAAAAAACAACAAACAACAAACCAAAAACCAAATTAAGCCAAGAAGAATATTTCTTGGAACTTCTAACTTTAAAGTCTGAGTACCATAAATGTGTTTCTGCAATTTCTTGCAGTACTTCATAACAGATGCTCACAGTATATGGTCTGGTCTCTATGATGCTAGTATATATTCTGTACAACAGAATACTGTAACATACCAGGTGGTATAAGCAACCATTTTCATTTTGCTGAAAAGCAATTATTTATTGGGCAATTCATTTAAGACTCATATGAAATAGAAGTTGTATCTTTTACGCTGAAAAAATAAATTTACTAATAGTTTTATGCAGCTTTGCTCTTTGCCCTTATTTCTCCTGAATGTCTAATACACTGTAGTATGTAAATATGAGCCATCAGTTGGTTTTTATTACATTGGGTTTCTTGCTGCTAGAGAAATATCATTAGCTGACAATGGAAGACAGACCAAACGATTCTTAAAGTTATAACCTTTTTCTTTTGTGGAGGGTTCTGGGGTGTGCAATTTCCATCCATCAAATTGTCATTACTGACAGTCCTTCCAAAGCCAGGTGCAATTCCATCTTCTGAAGTACAAAAAACAGATGCTTCCATGAACATGCCTCTTGCGTCGTCTTGGATCAGGCACTTTGACTCGCTTATTCTGAATCCACCTCCTACCTCCAACTGATGTGAAGGGGTCAAGTCCCTCAAATTAGAATTCATTGAGAAATTTACACCTGTCCTGTCAGGACTTTTTACCCAGGAAGAATAAATTGTGCCCCGTCCACAATGAGCAGTTTCTAATTGGCTGTTTGAATCAGTCCTATCATGTGTGGGGGCTTCCAGGTTTTTATGCAGTGCACTTTGCTCAATTACTTCGAGTCCCAGCTGGAGGTCTGACACAGATTCCATTTCTCCAGTGCACTGCCGTGTGACATCAGTCCTATTTCTTGGACTAGAATATCCAATAGTCTTTATTTCTTGCAGGCCCATTTCTGTCAGGTTGGAATTTCTGAAAGAATTCAGTGCTAGAATCGATGCTCTCTCATAACCCTGCATGAAGAAAAAACACGTAATTATTTTTTCACACTCCATCAAATCTGCAACTATTTGACATTGAGATGTACCTTTCAGAAGGATTAAAGGCCTTCCAGTACCATGAATTTATCTGATTTTAAGAAACAATTCTACAGCCAGACACATAGTTCTACTATTCCCACATATTAGGTTAAAGCATTTTAATATGATGCATATTAACCAAAGTAAAAATGAACATTAAGCACCAGGTTTTACTTATGACTGGCAGAGGAAGAGCTTCAAAAGGAGAAAGTCTCAGGCCAGGAAGCTAGAAAGCACTTGCTTCAACGTAAAAACACTCCTCAGTGTAAAACACCTATTTCAAAAAGGAGAGGTTTCTCCAAGACACTTCCAAATTTTAGGATGAAGCCCCACAGCAGGCCACATGCATCCTGCTGGCTCAGAGTACCTAGGCATATTCCAACAGCATTTGCTCTTCAACTAAACCACCACCTATGCTGATTTACTAACTTTCTGCTCTGCTCTCTCACTTTGAGCATAATTGAGACTAATGAGAACAATTAACAAATGCTAGTAACAAGGGAAAATGTTAATCTGAATCTAACTAGAGCAGGAAAAGCAAACTGTTGTCTTTCTGCTCCTGTTTGCAAATTGCAGTAGTTACTCCTTTCCATTACAGGAGCTGATCCTGATCCAAATCAGGATTTTTAAGGTGGAATGGAGAGAAACCAGTTTAAAATAGAGAATGTAATAGGTGAAGTGGAAATATAAAGCAGTAAGCAAGTAAAAACCTAAGGGGAAGTTACCCTCTAAATTCTCAGAAACTTGCAATGGTTGGTGAAAAGCATTCACTAAGTACAAAGCAGCCATACAGGTGAAATTGAGAAAACATTCACAGGTTTTGCTAATCTCCTTACCTCTTGGCTGTAAGCTCGCCTTTTTATTTCTGGGGAACTGTCAGGTGAGGAAATATTCTAAATAAACAAGAAGAAATAGCAAGTCAATTTATTTTTTAGCCTAGAGAAATACACCCCCCCATTTTGTAGCAGGAGTACAAATACTGATTACACTACAATGTCTGAACACTTTCTCTCTGAATGCTCTGAAATTCATTATAAATCTCACCTCAAAGTGCATGGTATTTCCATGTATACATGGAGTTACAGGAGTAACTGGTGAATATATGGGTTTGTAACCATTTCGACAAGCTTCATCTTCTGTTTTCACCCTCGGAGGAGTAGCAAACAAGGATGGTTCGGAGGCAGTGATGTCAGCATGGGTTGGTGTGGCATAGGGAGAAGGAGTAGGTGTGGAGGTTTCTGAGAAAGCAGACTCCAACAGCTGATACAGTCTTCGTTTTTTTAGTGGTGTGGTTAGATCTGGATGTTAGAATTAGAGACGTTACAAGACTTCCAGATATAACAATCACAGTTGTTCAAGCACTTCATGTAATGAAATTGTGAATTCCAAATTAAAAAATTATAAGATTAAAAGGTCTGTGAAGGGCAGGCTTCCTGAAAGATGAACTTTTAACAGCCTACAGATACACCAGTAACTGAATCCTGTGTGCTAGGATGCTAGGAAGAACTGTCTATGTCTCCAGAAAAGGTAAAGTCAACTTCTTTGCATTTTTAAGACTGTTCAGCTAAAAGGTGGTTTTAGTGCACTCTGATTTTCTATTATGCCTACCAGATTACACAGCTTTTCCACCTGTGTGCTACACTAGCAGACCAAGTTTTAAAGGGATTCTAAATACATAGAAAGCATAGAAAATTTAATTTATAACCTGACCTCTTAATACTAATACCAAATCCGTTAGTCTTTTTTTGACTGTAAATGCTAGAAAATATAATGGTTTCTCATCTAATATACATTAAAGGGGGAAAAACTTCCAACCACTATGCAACTAAGCAATAGTAGAAAATACCAGGAAAACATGCAAATACCCCTGGAATTTTCATCAACTCATCACTTGAAAAACCACAGTGCTCCACAATCAGCTAATTCAATGTAGCTCTTATGTAATGTATTTACAAAAGCTTCACACCTGTTAAGGAACAGCTGTCATTCAGTAACAAAGGACTTTTATGTTCACCATTGATGGCCGGACTTCTAGATCTCTCTTGTGATGGTGAATTAAATCTATCAATTGTTGTTGAATTTTCTTCTTCCAAAGCCTGCTTCAACCAACGCTGTAATACAAGAAGTTCCAATTAGTGACTTAAAATTTTAATGATGAACATTTCAAAATGTGTAACATGACTGGTTTGCCAAAGAGCCTTTTTTCTGCCTGAATTTATTCTAGAAAATAAAGACTTCTTTTAATTAATATGGGATAGAACACCGTAATGAAGGGAAGCATTACCTTCTTACAAGAGCCAGTAATGTTTTCCACAGGTTCTTTTTTCCTCCTCTTCTCTGAAAGGAATGGAGAAGTAAAACGGATATAGTGCTTTGGAGTTGAATACACGTGTGGACTGTAAGTGAGACCAGGTAAAGAATTGAGCTGAGTAGCCAGAACTTCAGGGTCGGTGGTTATGCGAAGAGGCCTTTCTGGTAGAGTGTCTGTAGGCTTCCCTGCTTTATCACTCTTCTCACTTAACCATTCACTAACCAAGTGCTAAATAGAAAGAGGAAAAAAAAAATAGTGTTTTATGAGTGTTTTTACCAGTGGCTTTTTAAAATGTATTTAGTTCAATCATTCATTCATCTAGTCAACTATTACACAAACCAGAAACTGTTTGTTTCCAGGCTCCAAGTTTAAAAGCACCTGGCAAGAATGAGGTCAGTTTTAGAGAAATCATGGGGACAGCAGAAGACATCCGTACAGATTTGCTTATACATCAGTTTGGGGGAGAGGCAGGGGTGTTTAGTTTTTTGAGGTTTTTTTTTTTTTAATTGTGAACTACTTAGTCCTATTGCATTTAATTCTCACAGAACATTACAAGTACCCAGATCGACTGTATTTAGGATGCCAATTTAGTAACAGAATTCTAAACCAAAATTCAAACTTGTGCCTGAGTACCCAGGCTGAGGAGAAATAGTGTAAAATTAAAAGACCAGAGTTAAAGAAACCCCTCATCACATTTCCATACTGTCAGGACTGTGCCTCAGTCAACATGTCAGGCAGCTGCCTTGAACACTCTTCAACTGTAATAGTAAATGTGGTGTAATTTACTACAAAGATACACTGGTCTAAAAAGGCTATTCTTTCCTAGCTAGTTTGGTGTTTTTAAAAAATATGCCAGTAGGTTTTAGCTTCTATTAACAGATAAACTTTTTTTTTACAGTGATTCAAAATTAAGAGCGTGCAGCATTAAATAATATGAACATGATATTAAGGCTTTAACACAAGTCATCATAATGTATTGTGTCTTTTAAAAATTCATTTTTATTTAATTAATTTTTAAAGCAAGACCTTCTCTGCACTTAAGAGTACACTGGGTGCAATGCAGAGACATTTCACAGATACCTGAAGCCTGAATTTTACTGCACTTTTTTGCTGTTTCATAATACTAAGGATGTCTTTCTTCTTTCCTGCTATGCTACAGGCAAGAAAAGAAGAAAAGTTCTAGTGCTCCCCATCACAAGAATATAACAGTGATGCAAGTAAGCAGTGTTACAGGATGACTCAGGAACCTTTTGGGAAAAAAAAAAATCTAAATTATGTTTAGGGGTTTAAGATAAAAAAATCTTGAAATTGCTGTTTTTCTTTTGACAAGAAGTTTTGACCTATGACCTCCTCCCCCTTTTTCTCCACTGAGTAAAATTTTCAGGACTTCTTGTAAATCACACTACAAATACTTTTTAATGCATTATGTGAATTTTAAAGCAGAAAGCTGTACTGCTTCTGCTGCAGAATTAAGATTTCTGAGTGTCTTTTAGTATCATGCCATTTTGTACAAGTTTTTTGCAATGCAGTCCAACGGAAAGAAATCTAAAAACAAAGCACTGAAGAGTGAAGAATTTTCCCTCCAGACATGCACATACACATTCGGGGTGTTCAGATGCATTCACTTCAGAACATCTGAGAAGTACCAGAAGTTAGTGATTTCCTTGGAGATATTGTTTGCTATCTGAAGCATACAATGAGCAGAGAAAAGAAAGGCAACTTTTATTTCCTTGGGTTTTTCTTTAAATTCAGCTTTAATTATATTTTGGTTATGTATACTATTTCAATCCGTTTAGAAAGCAAATTCAGAAAACATTTTGTTCCAAAATTCCTCTGAAAATGTATTTTCAAGGTGTCTTAAATCCAAACTAACTTCCACCAAAGGATGTTACACATATTTTAATCTATTAATAGTGAGTGGCTATACAATGGTGATTTTTCAAGAAATAAGTAAACATTTTAAAAAAACCATACATGCAGTTGCATACTGATGAATCAGCCTGTATCTTTTTAAAAACTCTGTTAAGGTCCATCTTTTGCCCATCCCTCAAGAGACTTACCTTCTTTGTTTTGGGATACTTAGTAGGGCATTTACTAAGTGCTGGAGCTTCTGTTTCAGTAACCATTTCTGTAACAACAGTTTCTGTTTCAGGCTCAGCTACCAGTGCTGCATTCTCAGTTTCGTTGTGCTGTGAAGTTACCTCCACATCAGGAGAGGAGGGCTGAATATCTGAACACATGCTGACGGTCCTGTGTCGCCTGCGCTGCTGTCCAATGTGAGTTCTGCTCCGGGAGAAGCTTTTCCTCTGTTTAGCTCTATTGACTTTTGCCGGGGTGGGCTTGGTGGCAGTTTCCTCTTTTGCCGGTTCCTGGGATGAGACAGAAGTTTAGCAAACAGATCCCATACACGTTTAGAGCTACTTATCTTTCTTAGGGAAAAAAAATGTCAGTTCCTTCTTCTTTTACAGGTCCAAAAAGTCTCATTCTCATTTTTGTTGTCAGAACTACAATACTTTTCTCCTTCTTGAAGGCCAATGACAGGTTGTCCTGTAGTTTCCTACCAAGCACACGCTGTATCATCAGCAGTATTCACACACATCCATCACCAGTCAGATGATGACAGATTTGTGCAAGAACTGACATTCCTTCATCCATAAGCTAGAAATCAACTGATTATATCATGGTATCTTTCAGTCCAGTATCTTTCCACTTCATAGTTTACTAGGTGTTCAGCTTTATCACAAAAGGTACTTAAGAGAATGCTGACAGCTCAGGGAAACAATGTGGACTGAGGATCATTATATGAGTATTTGCAAACATAGAAGCATCCATTAACAACAGAGTTAAATACTATTTATAAAACATTAAGTATCATCTGCAAGAACTCAGAAAAAAATCCAGACTTTACTAACTCATTTCCTTTAAAATAACAGAAACATTATAATACTATGTACTCCTGAAAAACACACTGAATAAACAAATTGTTCTCCACTGGTTACAGAGGGTACCTAAGGACAGTCACCTCCTGTGGCTAAAGTAAACTCTGATAAATACTTCTACCCTGAACTTCAAAGACAGACTGAATTGCACAGCTGGTGTGCATGTGTGCATCTTTGCATAAATTCATGTAACTGAAATTCTTCATTAAAGAATTCTGTAAGTATCTTACCAGGAAAAAAAAAAATCAGGAGCTAATAAAATATAATGACAAGGAACCAAATAGATTTTGGTTAAATATATTTGAGTTCAGATGAAAGAAAAATTATTTCATACATCTTAACATGCACCTTGCCATCCAAACTGACAAAATATGCATTGTTAAAAGCTAGCTTTAAAATAAAGCCCCAGATAACTACCTGAATAAATTCAGCATCATTGAGAATCTGTGGTTCCTTGCATTCTGATTTAACCTCCGTTTTTGCTGTGCTGATTCTTTCCAAAGCCTGTTCTCTTCTTTTTTCTCTTTTTTCTAGTCTGGCAAAAGCTTGCAGGATAGCTTCCATTTTCCGTTCTTCTCTTGTCTGATGGATTTAACAATAACCATGATCAGTTTTAGTCATAATCTTTCATATATGTAAATATGCAATTACTCTCTCTCCTATTTTTTATGTAGGTCTGACATGAAGATCAAGTTCAGCAGCAGCTTGGATTAAAAGGACATGCTACAATCACTGCTAGACTTCTGAAGAAAGGCTTGCATCCATACCAGCCTGACAAAGAGAATCCTACTTTGGATTTAGGAACTTGCTTAATTTCTCAAATACTTAATAAAAAAAAGCATATTTTAAGATGCTACTTTTATAAACTGTTCTACCAGAATCTAAAAATTAGGATTTCTGAGACTTTTTATCCAAGTAGGGAATTAAAATAAAACAGGGGAAAATCTTGACTCCCAATGCTATCTATAAAAATGGCCATTACAAATAGCAAGCAATAATAAAAGAGCAAATAATTACATCTAAAATGGGCATTGCCGAGATCATCTAAAGACACTAAAAAAATTATATACAATTGAAGATAAAAGCAGATTTTTGTCAGAATGCAGTGATGAACCCAGATGAACTGTTCTCAAATAGCAAGCCTTGCATTTTAAGGATAAGTTCATGTAAGGATCTGACTTTGCACATGCGCAGATTGTACAAGCCCACAAAAAGGCAGCAATTAGCATGGGAAGAGCAGGTGTCACTAAGCCTTAATGATGCCTTATGGGCAGCTACTTGCTTCCCAACTTACCATCTTCCTTTTCCTTTCGGCAATCTGCTCCTCTGATTCCATTTCTACTTCATTGCTGATGGGAGTTTTTTCTTCTATATCATCAATAAAATCTGGCTCCTGGAAGATGGAAATGATTGTTTTATAGAAGTTCTGCTACTCTTGCAAACTAGAGTGAACTAAAAGCTACAAAGAACTAAGAATCCTCAGATCACTACATCAAAAGTAACCAACGAATCAGGATGAAAGTGTTCCATCCCCACTCCCTCATCCCACCAAGCCAAAAGCAGTGTCAGAATAAACCTTCGAATCAAAGGAAACTTCTGGACACTAACAATGGCCACGGCTCTAACCACTTCATAATAAGTTAAATAGTTAGGAGCTTTATATTATACACTCACAAAAAATAGTATTAGTTTTAGTGAACCAGAATGAATGCCAAAGTAGATATTACCACTCACACAGTTTTTTTTCCAGCTCAGATGCGTATTCAATTGAAGCCACAATTTCCATTTAAACACTCACTATATAATCTAATGACAGTGCCACGTCATATGGAAACACTAAAGTTACCTAACTAACAATGGTTTTCTATTTTGAAAGAAAAAACAAGAATGAAAGCGTAACTTTCACTAGTCCTATATGCAATTTCACTTTTACATTAAGGACTAAAGATTTAAATTTTGTCTTAAAATCTGTATCTAAACATAGAAATCAGGCAATTAGTAATTTTTTTCCTAGGGTGTTATCTATGATACTACCATAAAGAAACTGTATGGGGAAAATGCAAATGTACTTTTAACAGCTTTATTCTTCCCACACTTCAGTTTTGAAAAACAATACAAGTTCTCCTGTGACTGTTCTATATAAGCACTGTGTATTACATTAAAAGATCGGGAAAAGATTCCCTATACCAGTTATCACTTCTTGAAAACATGACACAAAACACAAATAAAAATAATTTAAGAAGAGAAAGTTTAAATACTACCTCTCTGGAAACCATAATCTGCAAGTCACATGCAATGCCTTCTGGACTTCCAGGCATTTTTAAGCTATTTAGGTACTAACACACCAGAACAATTTATCATCTTAGGAAACCTGCATGTCAGTATGCTAACTTTTACCTTATTTCCTTCAGTCCTGAAATGATGTTCAAAGAACTAGGAATTGCTCCCTCCCAGAATAACTCCTTTTTTCTGCCTCCAAATCATCATCAAAAACCATCATATTAAAAAAAAAAAAAGCATCCTCACCACCCTCAAAATGAAGAAATATAGACAGTTACTAAGGTAACAATCTAATCACATTAAATAGTTATCTTTAATAGCTGCTCTGCAAAATGAATAAATTTATGTCATGGAACCCTCCCAATAGTTCTTTCAAACTGTCATATTCAAAAAAAGACTAATTTAAAATTTACTACCACAGTACATTACCAGGTAGCTTTACCATACTACTTATACATTTAGTTTCAAAAAATACTTTCCTCCTCCCAACTGAATGAAACATGGAGCTGCAGACCTCCATTAAAAATGGAGCTGCAGTCAACATTCAGTATTCTGGGTTGGAGTTCTGTTTCAAGAGCAGGGCTATGTACTGCTATGTTAAAAATACTTCTGTGTAACACCAGCAAACTAACCAAAAGGCACATCAGGATGGACTGGGAGCTCCTGAAACCATGACATGAGATCTTCACATCAGAGTCACAAAGACATGCAGAAGAAAAATGTCCAACATACCTTTAATTACAACTGAGTAAAAAGGAAAACTGAAAATAATATACAAAATTCTAAACAGCTTATCCATCATTCTGACTTTTGAGAAATCACCACATTGCTTTTCAGTGACTTGTTAAAATTCCTTTAGCAGCTATAAAAGGAGAGTACCTGTATTTGAAAGCTTTTGTTTCTGAGAATCTTTGTGTCAGTACCTGATTATTGGAAATGGACAGCCTGAGGGGAGAGAGCTTCCTCTGTTTATTATCAGCAATTTTCATTTTTGTGGCTGCTCCTTCACAATCCAATGTGATGTTCTGATTTTGAGTCTCCTTTTCTCTTGAAACATCTTTCTCTTTCTTTCCCTTTTTCCTTCTAGTTTCATATCCAGTATTGATGTTTTCGGTAGGCTCAGAACGTCTCAGAACTGGACACTCAGGATTTTCTTTGAGGCAAGCACAATCCACTTTGTATTTACTGCAAGTAATTAAATGCAATAAGGCATATTTGATTAGCTTGTACAGCAATGAGACCCTTCAACACCAAATCACTGATATTTCACATTAAACATCTGCATTAATGCAAACCAACTACGTTAAAATGCAGGTGACTCAAGTTTTCCCCACAATATACTACACTACCATAATTCAAAAACCTTATCTACTGGTTGACTGAAGTTTTGGCTTCTTCAGCTTTGCCACATAGAATTCTTTTAAATTCAAGGTCAGAATTCTGTTTGAAAAACAAAAGACATCTAAAACCTGAGTATAACCCTAGGTGGAAATATAACCAACCAAAACAAACAGAGGCACGGAAGTCAGAGAGTTCATTTTATATGCAAAGATGGCAGACACAATTTACAGCAGGAGAACTGAAAGGGGCTGTCAGCTGTTTCAGGTACTAAACACAACTACTATGTATTTTTTGAAGGAGTATGTCTACTTGCAACAGTGACAGTGTGCTCTGTGGTCATACATAGTTCAGGTCAAGTAGCAAAGGCATGCCTGCATTGCATCCAAGCTGGCTTAAGAGCAGGCCACAGAAATGCAGTAATAAAAATACACAACTCTGCCCACAGACACACTGTTCGTTGTAAATATAGTGCCTCAGGAACCTTGTGTTATTAAAACATGCAAGAAAGTAAATGATGCAAAACCAAAGCCATTCTGAATTGCAATGTAACTTAATGAGCATTAGATGTATTTTAGAACAGCATTCTCAAATACTTACCAATTTCCATAATCAAAATCAAATGCTATGGTAATCTCTGCTCCCTTTGGAATGTTATGGATGGAGTAAATATAAAGATGAATTGTTCCATCTTCAATTACATGCCTCACCTATAGTCAAGAGAATGTTATTATATTATCATGAATTACTTTCAAGTTCTTGTATAAAAATTGTAGGGATTGCTCAAATTATCAGGAATCTCAAGGAAAAGGAGATTCCTCAGTAAATGACACCTAGTTTAACTTTCTAAATGTGCTCACCTCTGCATTTGGTGTACACGAACGCCTGATAAATCGAGCTTCATTTCCAAAAGTCCTTGCATCAACACACATTTCTAGCCCATGAAATTTGGAGTAAAACAAAACAAATGGGTATGGCCTGGAAAACACACAAGAAAACAGGGAATACCATAATTTTTGGAGATGCTAAATAGTGCTTATTCTCCTTATTAGTCAGCTTTGTAACATGATGTTTAGAAAAATACACTGAATTTGGAGGTTAATCTAAGAATGATATGTTTGTATTTAAGCGTCATGATTTTAACAGGCACATTCCTCAAATTTAGTCTCAGAATACCTCAAGATGGAGTTACAGCACTGTATTATCTGCATAGGATCTAAAGGGAGAACACTTACAGAGAAAGCACTAGACATGGAAGACACACAGGCACTGTTCTTTCAAATTTCTTACAGCTTTTCCTACGACATGCCCCAAAATTAAACTCAGAAACTTGTATGTCACATAGAATAATTTTTTAAAGAAGTAAGACCACCACATCCCTGCCTAATACACTGCAGCACCACTAGCACCAACCTTCCTGAAGGAGACTGCAAATACTTTGTGAAGTCATGCTTTAAGTTCTGCTATTCCAAGTACCAAGGAACCCTTCTATCTTTACCAAGCAAAAGCTGTCTGTTCTATCTCCTCCAAAAGGCCTTCTGCAAATTCCCAAGCAGGTGTGTTCATGCAGTTAGTAGCAGCATTGAAACCAATCCACAGTAAGAAGGAAGCAGTCACAAACAGCTCAGTAAACCAACTAGAACTCTGGCAGTAAAACAGCCCCAAGCTGATCTGTGTCCAGTTTTATTCTCACTCTCATGGACTTAAAATCCGTTTCTCTCACAAAAGATAAAGCCTTTACCATTAATATATGAATTACTTTATATGAATTATTATATTACATGGCAGACCCTTTCTATTTTCTGGTTTAATGTACACAACAACCCAACTGAGCACGCAGGAATCCTGTAATCAGGGAGGAACAAAAGAGAAAACTAGCTCCTAAACAAATCTGTAAGGATACCTAGAAGAGAAAGAGACAGTAACTAAAGTCCATTTGTACTTGAAGCAACAGTTTGGAAAACACCATTTAAACATTACTTTACTGAAACATTAGGAATGAACAAACCTTTTAAAGAAATATCCATTAGCTTCAAACTGTTCTCTCAGCATGAACTTTCCTCTGTATTCAATAATAAGTGCATCGGGAGGCAGGTCTTTGGCAGCCTTTAAAATTTTCTTGTTTTTTTGCACGTAACTCTGTAAAGACATAGATTCATTTATGAATTTCCCTTTCTACCATTTTTCCATTATTATTAATAGCAAATTATACATCCACAACTATTAAACAATTTTATATGAACTAAAAAAGCCCCTCCTTTTTGTAATTAAACCTCCAGATGGAGCCTCTCCTGCTCTCCTAGTAATGCTACTAGTTATCAAATTAGATATAAGGAATTCTTCGGCCCTAGCTCTCCAGGACATGGCTGAAAACCAATACACTCATGTTCTCACAATTCAAGTACTACAGCCTTTAGTGCTTAGTAGTACTTAGCTCTCACCATGACTAGGATGCATTGCTGCATTGTTTTGCACAACACTTTCAAAAGGCTTCGATTCCTCTGAACAAAACAAAACATGCAGACATAAAATGACATTCACAATTCATTCAAGGCAAAACAGAACAGGGAAATAACATAATAACTGGAAAAAAAAAGAACCCTGAGAGAGTTTCCAAATTCATTTTTATATCTTTAGATGGAAGGATGGCTTTAATTAAAAACCAATACATACCCTGTCAATTAGTGAACTCACACCTCTCATAACTGTCATCACCAACCAAAAAGGAAGTAGCCTCTATGTAGGCAAAAGGCTCTGTAAGTAGGGATATTCCTCTAAGGAGGGTGTCCCATATGCCATGATGGTCTTTGAGAAAAAGAAGCAAAGATGCTTCCATTAATCTGCTACAGTAACTACTCCTCAGGATTTCTGCTACAAAATGCTAAGTCTTTTACATGGCTCTGATTTTAAGCCTGTAAGTAACTGATAAGTTACTGATAAGTAAGGCTTATTAGGGAAATTGCACGATTTCTTCATAAACTAGAAATTACAGGATCATGAGTTTAAAAAATTCAGTATCAGAAACACCACCCATGAACATCAGGAACACTTACCACAACCTTACAAAAATGTAAACAATGAACATCTTGATACACATAGTAGGGGAATAAAATAAATTCAGTTTCAATGATTCTTTTACTCTGACCACTCCAGGTGTCCCTCACAGAGAAACAGCAGCAAAGTTGACTAAAGCTGACTGTGTGTCAAGAGACAGTCTAAGGGCAACCCAATGCTCAGGCTGAGACTAACACCTAAGCTACTTTTTAGGATAAATTATACGCAAATGTAAACATAACTGGGGTGGTACAGAATGTTTAAAAATCAGTTACAAATTCTGAAAAATATGTTAAAATTCTGATGCTCAGATATGGTGAAACAAGGAACAGAAAGTAAATGTGAAGTCCTTCTTTTTTTGTGGTTTTTTTTCCTGTGTTTATTTTTGTTTGTTTTAGGTTTTTTTTTCTTGTTTTAGTTTGGGGTTTTTTGGTTGGTTGGAGTTTTTTTAAGGCATCTAATGTCATGGCACAAACACAGCATGCAGTAACACTATAAGGCACAGCTCATTACCTCTACTGGAGGCTTGAAAATCAGATTGCTGGTGCTGACTTCTTTTTTGTCATTTCCATTGCCTAATCTGAGAGCAATTTTTTGTGCCTCCCTCTGGACACCTTCACTGTATTGGTTATTACTTGCTTCTTCATAACGATCCATCCATGCCTTGATTTTAGTTTCCCATCCGAAGTTTGAACTGTCAGTAGGATCAATCTCTGGAGCCGAGCCCTAAAAATTAAAGCAAGTAACCAGACATTAGAAGGTAAGGTATTAAAACAAAAAGAAAAATTCTACAGTAAGACACAAAATGATGGACAAAGGTATGCCACTGATTAACAGTTTGGGGTTTTTTAGCAAGTCTGGTATAAAACTTCGTGTTACTTAAAAACATTGAGTTAAATTCAGTCCCATTACATTTGTCCTTTCAAGAATTTTATTATTTAGTAAGTATCACCCAAGTTCAGGAATACTTTCCCTCCTCAACAGTGATTCCTGCTCTTAGTGGGATGAGAATGGAGAGTGACATTGTTTCCTCCCACAACTGCACTGCATCACGAATCTAAGTGCAGGAGTTGGAGGGTCAGATCTCCCTGCCCACTCAAGTTTTGTGAACATATGCAAATATAGAGAACTCCAGCTTTTATCCTGTAATACACAGACTTGATTTTCCCCCTTCAACTTCAAAGATCATGCTGTATCTTTTCTTCCGCTGCATAACTTACTAAACTTTACTAATTGTACACCTGCTACATTATGGTTGTGACTCTAACGTTATAGGCTTTGCATGTAAAATGTTTCTCTCTTTATCTGCTCCTCACTATACAATTCTCTGCAGTGCTTCAGATCCTTTCACTTTTAAAGAAAGTGCCATTGTACCTCCAGACCTCACAAGCAGCAGCCAGGCTGCAGCCAACCAAAGCTCCTTACGGACAGCAGCAGCCAGCCAACGCTCCCTTTTCTATCCACCTGAGCAGAGACACTATTAAACATTGATGAAACACAAGTAGTTCAGCAATTCAAATTACCTGTTTACATTTCTGTTGTGCATGAAGAAAACCATACACCGCAACAGCATTTCAAAAGTGTGATGCTAAGACAACCATGAAAAAACAGTGGAACCTTACAAGCACCGTATTAAAAAACCCCAACAAAATTAGAGATTTTTCTTCCCCAATTCCATCTTCACTGTTTGCAAGGCACATCTTACACATCTGAAGTGTAAATTGCATCCCACTTGTTTTTATATATACCAAGCATGAATGAACTATGGAAATACCTAGTTCTCACACCATGCACATTTTTATGTCACAGAGAATTCAAATACTGCTGTAACACTTAAATCTTACAAAGCAGACATCCCAATACAATTCCCTCAGACTATGCCAGCATCAGTGAGTAAAATCCTGACACTTATACAGGAGTCCCATCAGGTGTAGATGGAGGTTTGAGAGAGCAGAACCATTAACTTAACTTTCAAATTCAATATAGCCATTTCATTATTTTGCTGCTTAACAGTTATGAAAAGCTGGAGCCACTAAGTTCAAATGAGGTGTTCACTCCATTTTACTCCCTTGCACAGCACACATGAGCCCAAATTAACCCACTGGCTCTAGAAATAAAAATTTGCACTAATTATTTCAGTTAATTTTGCAAGACAAAGACGTAGTGCTCATACCTTAATTTACAATCACTGTGATGCATACGTAATATATCAGTTACCAGAAGAGAATATTGTAGTGCTTAGTGTATAGCCCCAATTATACTCCTGATGCTTATTATTTAAGTAACGTACAGTTAAGGTCTGAAACAAAACCCAAACAAAATCACATTACCTTTACTCTTGAAGACTTCCTGGATCCTTCCCGAAATGCCTGGAATAAAATTAGATATTCATATTCACCAGAGGAAATATAAAATCTCTTAAGGAATTGAAAACCTACTAACAAATTAACAACTTTTCAGTTACACACGCAAGATGAAAACAACAGAACAAACTATGCTGAAATCTCAAGAAGGTAAGAGGTTTGATCTCACAAAATGTATTTTAAGAACCAATTCAGCATTACAACCTAAGTGCACAGTAGTCAGGTACTTCTACCTTTCTCTCACACTACAACTTGATTCTCCAGAATTTCAGAATCCAAGCCAAAATATCAGAGGTAACAGAAGAATACACGGCAATAGGTTTGTATTGATAACTGTTCAATCAAAAGGAAACATTTTACTAAAGATTTCCAAAAAGACATCACTAACTTAATCTGACTTTCAAGTTTTAAAGGACAAAATTCTCATCCAAGACAATGACATTAACTATGAAAACCACTTTTTTAGGAAGTTCCATGTGCTTTACTTCTTCACAAATGTTTTGTCTTCACATATATTATACTGTTTATACATCTGTAGCTAAACAGTATAATGTCAGTACTTTTTTACTCTAGTTTAGCAGCTAACTTTCTGACAGTACACTTCCACACAATTTGTACTCAAATAAATGGACACACATCAGGACAAACATTTCTGTACTTAAAACCACCACAAATGAAGACTTTCAAGGAATTCTTCTTTGGATATCTCAAAGGTTGTTTTGCACCACCTCTAACTATGTCAAACGATCCAGTAAATGCAATTCCTGTGGTGAGATTCTGCCTCAATTATAAAACTGAACTTGCCCGGGCAGGATATATTAACTTGAAATAAGGAGAAGTCATGGGGGTCAGGCACCCAGGAAGACTATAATTTACTGCAGAGCAATACATTTCAAGCTAAAACCAGGTAGTAAAATAGCCCGATTTTTACATCGGTGTCTCTTGGTAAGAAATATCACAGAGCTATAATTTGTAGCACAAAGTAATAAGAGAAATTACATTCACTTACTTTTTTACATTTTGCTATGTTCTGTTCTTTCTCTCCACTTTTTTTCCTCTTCTTATCGTTGACTTTTGTAACTCTTGTAGCAGTTAAAGTAATTGTTGTTGGTGTATGCTGATAAGCAGTATACAGTTCCACAGGAACCTCATCACCACTCTCTGTTGCACTGGTGTCCCCATCTTTAAAACAAAGAATATTCTGTAAATAATCAGTACTGCAGAAAGAACATTCACTAGTTACTCTACATCTGCTTTCGAAACAAAAATTCGTACTGACAAATGCTCCAAGCACTCATATGCAAAATTCACCAACAGTTGCAACAGCATAAATATGAAGGACCAAGGAGAAACTGATAATTAAGAGAGGTTTGTAATGCAAGGTAAGAAACAAGTACCACATTAAATTCCATTCTCTGAATGGAATTGATGACTATATTCCATTTCAAGCAAAATTAGAATCAGAACAAAAAAGGTTAAAAGAATTTGTTAACTCCCTCACTTAAATATATATATATAGCTTTTACTTGTAGTACAGCATTTGGATTCTCTCAGATGACTATTCTAGAAGGGATTAAAATTAATGACTGACCAGCATTTCTTGTGAAGCTGCATTAATTAATCACATGTAAGTCACAATCTACTATTTCAGCTGCAATTTGCACTGTGTCAAGTGCCTTTTTCAGGGCTAATATGTCAATTTAGCCAAAAGCCTTTTGTACTCAAAATCCCCTAACAGTAACATTCTGCTGCTCAGGAAGAGAAGAGACGATCAGACACAAACTGACAGATACTTTCTCTTTGTGCTGTGCTCTCACAGACCTAAAGGCCAGAGCCTGAAATTCAGCATACATCAGCATTTATGTCAGACAAACACATACCCTGACCTGAAACAGGATTACCCTAGTTCTGTCAAGATGAAAGGCTGTGAAGGATGGGGAGGATTGGAAGAGAGATGATGCACACAGATAAGAGACTGCTGTTTGCATGTGCTCAGTACCAGCTTCTCAGATTTTAGCAGCTTTTCCAAATAGTCTGTAAATACACTTCACACTAAGCAAAACTTTCTCATACAGCACAGAAGCAGGCTTTACAAATACTTAATATGAGAGCAGAGAATACATTCCTTCTGATCTCAGAAAGATGTTGCTTTAATCAGTGCACTCAGCAGTCCTAATTCTCAAAACCTTCTTTACTAAATAAAGAACTCCAGCTACTGGTTACTCTGGATTTTTCCTGCTCACAACATTCCTTAACAGGATTCTTCTGTGCATAGCAAACAATCCCATTTTACCATCTTGGCTATTCTTTTGAACACTTTATCAGGTACATAATTATACTTCATAAATTAGGAACTGATAATGCTTTCTGAATTTATGTCTTTGCTGAGAATACTTTCTAAACAAGCATAAAAAGCACATGGAAAGAAGAAATGTCTAATCAAAGAGTAAAGAGCAGAAGAACCAATGCCCGAGAAATAGAAACCCCAGAAAAGAAACTTCAAAGTTGTCTGTAGTCCACACACTAGTGCCTACAGAATCATGACATCACAGCCACACATCTCTCCTCCTTGCCCCAAACCCCACAAAACACTGTCTTCCTTCGGGAAGCAACATTTCAGTATTGTTGTTCTACACTGTGCTCTAACTTACTGTAAAGAATAATTACCTCAACTGAACATGTAATTACACAGAGTTGTTTTGAGACACTCCTTCCTAACCTACATAACCTGCTTTCACTTTGAAGAGCCTTGGTAAAGCACACTATGGGGAGATCGTGAGTTTGCATGTCAGAAGCAAGATACAAATGCTCCAAATTTCACAAGTTATGGGCCCAGATTCATTTATCCATAACCAGCAAGTGACCTCAACAGCAACAATTTCAAGACCAAACAGCTTAATGCAACATCCTTGTGTAAGTTATACATCTAGATACTGTATCTTAGAACAAAAAATCCAAAAAAACCAAAACGAACCCACCACCCAAACCCAAAATACCCAGTATACAGCCAAGTATGAACTTAACAAAGGTGCTCACTTCACTGAACCACAGCAGATAATCCACTGCACTGTAAGCTGCTCTGGTGCAGAAAAAAAAAAAAAAAAACAAACAACAACATCTCATACAACCAGAGGCCCCAGAACAATGGGCTAAAATGTTGCCAGAAAAAAAGGTGATGTGGTTACACATAAAAGCTTAACATACAAAATTTTCTATCACATGAAATGCTCAATTATAAGCTCTTTTCTTGAAGCAAACCAACCAATCTACTACCTTCTCCCCACTGTTTATACCTTTGGGTGAAACATAGCTAAGCCAGCAACTCTTTAGAAATTTTTACAACAAAAACATTATAGTCTAAAGAATTCTCATATCTAAGGGAAAAGCCCTATACATACATACATATATATATATATATATATATATAGACTTACTCATCAAAGAGCATCCAAATTATGCAGTCTTACCTTTTATCAAACACCTGTAAGTTACGAATAATTAAGTTAAAAGTAACATTCTGCTTCTGCTGAATACCTAAAACACTGAAAAGATCCATTCAAACTGATGCCTAGCTCTAGCTTTTCCAACTTGAAATCATCTGTGAAAATTGCCCATTTTACTAATGTCTCACAGTTTATACCCAAAACAACTAAGTCCAACTGAACTGTATAGCAGTCAACATAGAGTGCATTCACCCAAGCTAAATGGAAATTAAAAGGTGTAAGCACAGACATTCAAGTTACGTATTATAAATCACAGTAATCAATACTCCACTTTGACCATATTTTAGATTGAAGAGAACCAGAATTTGCCTTTTTAACTGTTTTGATACCTTTGCTTTACCATTTAGTATCTCCTTTCCTACTGAATGCTTGTAACAGATTTAGAATACTGATAATCAAGACAGATGAAGGTTAAACACTAACTTGAAAGGTAAGATCTCGTCAGCTCCTCCTAAGATTGTTATCTCTCTTCCTTTAAGTTTACAGTAAATGATCAGATAGTATGCCTACAAATCCCAAGAGATTATTTAAACAGCTCAGATCATCAACTTCACCTATTTGTTACAAAAATTCAAGTTCAACCTCACAGTATTAACAGACCACTCAGTGAACGCATTAACTCCAAATGAGTTATAAATCTGCTTGTTCTACTATTTTAATAGAATCAGCAAAAATAATTTTAAACTCTAAAAATTGACCTAGTAGGCCAACCAAAACTATATAAAATAAGCTTGGTTTTGTTAAAAGGAAAACAAAACAAAAAATGATTGTGGTTTTGTAAGTAGGTCATTAATGACTTTAAGGGACTTAAGACAACTTAGTACCAGACAACACCAAGCGTCAACTGCACCAAGAAGCACAGCTGTTCCACACACCCCAGACTTTCAGAAGCCATATGAAGTGGGCAGCAGGACCACATATCTACATGGTATTTTTAAAACAAATCTTTAAATACACATACACACTCCACCATTTCAGAGATGTGATCTGGAAGTAAAACATTTACATTTAGGAGGATGACCTCCTCCCAAGCTATTACTTTTGTAATAGAGCTTGGAAGTACCAGCTGTCAACCAAGAATTCTACAACACACTTTGGTAATGGCCAGACAGAACTCTTGACAAGTTAGGCCACATGACTTTTGAAATCCCGTGAACAGAAACAAGAACTACTTGCATAAAATACAAGACTGAAACAGGTACTTGCACTACATGCCACCTTTGTTATCAAAGGCAAAAAACCCTCAAAACATCGTTATTACCTACATTGTATTAACACAGTTTAGCAACTTTTCCCATTGTCCAAACAAACCCAGAGCCATGCCAAAACACCCAATCTATATACAACATGTAAGAAACAGGATTTCTTCCTGAAATTTTTTTCCAGAATGAAAGTAGACTTAGAAACCCTCTCTCACCCAAAATAAGAAACTTAATCAGTTAAGGTGCTTATTTTCAGCACCTTAGTCAAAGGAGTTATAGTTATTATAGAAGTAACATTGCTTATTAAGAAACCTGAACATTGTTCAACAGATTGAATTATTCCACACTGCTATAAAAAAACCACAGTGCTGAAAACCATTAGTAAAACAAGCGGAATAATGGCAATTCTGCTATAACCTTATCTTGGTAACAATACAGTCAAGTAAAAGACACTGATTTACTAAACCTTATATGCTGAAGGCTTCTCAAAACTGCAGGAACCATGTATGCATTCTTAAGCCTGTATATGTAATTTATACTTATTTTATGACCTTTACTAAGGAAAGAGCTTTAAATTTTACTCACCTGACATATTTTCCCTTTTCCTTCGTTGCAACAGCACTGCTCTTTCTTTATCTAAACTCCTGAAATGAGAAAATAAAGCAGTGCATTTAAGTATTAAAGCAGACCTCTAGTATTTCCCACTATTACAGAATAAACAGTAAAGTAACTGAATGTTCAGACACTTAGAAAACATCAGTTGTGCACTGCTCCATTCCATTTTAGAGTTCAAAATACACAAAACTACTTACCTGGGCTGGCAGCGCTCACACAGATATATGTCAGGAATATGCTGTCTGTCAATCCCCATGCAGTCAATGTGCTGCCAGACACTATGAAAACACCAAAACAAAACCTCAGCTTTAAAGTACAATTTAAAAAATTGCAAGCACAACACACAGAGAAAGTAAGCTGTTTTTTTATTGTCATCTTTACTCAGATTCAATACTGCCTAAAACTACATCTCAATCACTGTCTTTGCCACCACTCTGCAAGCTGACTCATTTTCTTTTTTGGAAATCTTTCTCTAACATCAGAAGTAAAATGGTAAATTATCACAATAGAGAGTAAGCTAGAGACAAATACCCTCAGCAACAAGACTTGCACTTTACATAGCAACAAGTGGTTTGGTTTTAAACAAAAGGATTCAATTCAGTTTTAGAAATGCGTACATAAAATATTTTATATAGAGAAATGTACACTAAGATACAGTTTGAATTCCTTATACATTTTGAGAGAAAAATAAATACACATTTTTATACACCCTGTTATGAACTGGTGGTACTCTTGTACAGCATAAAAAGAGCTTCAACTGCTTCCCAGAGTCAGGAAAGAGATTGCTTGCTAGACTTAAGACTAACCTAGAACAGTAGTTTACACACATCTCTATACTGCTAGAAGGATGAGGGACACAAAAATAGCTTTCTTCCCACATGGAAAGAGTTGTGATGAAGTCACAACTCACAGAGAATCTCTTCTTCAAAGGAAGAAGACTCTACCTAACTGGTAACTGCCTACAACTCCGCTGCTGGAAGAACATCTTAATACATTTCAAAATAATGAGCAAGATTATCAGAATCAAGGACCATCAGAAATTACTAACAAGCCTGCTGCATAAGAAGACAGAAGGAGCTTGAATTAATATTTTAATTAGCTATAACTATCATTTTATAAATACACAAAGATTTAACAAATACAGCAGCATTCATTAACTGAAAAAATTAACTGCAAAAATACAGGCTAATATTGAGTAGAAACACAAGATTTGTCTTCTCCTGTTAATTATATCAGCTCCAAAAATTTCTAATCTTATTTTTCCAATTCCTAGTATTAAACAGCAGCTTCTTATTATATTAAGATCAAGTAGGTGCTTAAGCACAAACTCAGAATTCTAAACAATTAACTTCAACTTCTCTGGTAAGAATCTAGATTAGTTCTTGTCATACTTATTAACTGAATCCTTTGTAAAATGAATAATCAGAATGATCATGCACAGAGAAACCAACATTTGAGAAGTTTCTTCCACATTATTTTGCATCCTTCAAGTTCTTTGATTCACATATACATAATTCACCAAGATGGTTATATTACTCAGTACATGCAGATTAAGTAATGCCTAGGTCTTCATTTCACCATACTAACAAATAACTTGGGACAGTTTGGATAGTACCAGAGACACCCTTTTTAGAAGGGAAAAAAGGTATACCCTCATTAAGCAGCAATGCACAAGCAAAGGCATGACCAAATTAATGAGTAGTAAAAACCGACTGGAATTAAAATATAAAATACTCACTGCCCTTAACTGACTGTGTTGCCTATTAGAAAATCAGACAACCTTCAAGCACTTTCCTGATGGAAGGAAATTTCTTGTGAATCAACATAATTAAAACACCATTTAGTTACATCTGCTTTCAGTGCAGCCTTAAGTTTCAAGTAATTTTTACTTTTTAAGTTATTTTAATATGCATTACCTGCATTTGTCACAACAGATCATATATCCATCATCATGTGTAAAGCCACAAATGCATCTGGTAATATCCGTTCCATAGCTTCCATCCTCTGACGTACTGATGGTAGTAGCACTGGAGGTTTCATCAAAGTTGGGAGTGGTAAATATGCCTACTTCATTCTTGCTTATAAGCACTGATGGAGGAGGAGAAGCTGGAGGCGTTGGAGGAGGCCGAGCACCATAGTTATGGTCCTAGAATTTTGTTAGAAGGTAATTTATTGTAAATGCTCATACACTGATGGTTACTCAAGCCAAAATGTAAGAATTCATTTGGCAAGAACTTCAGGCTTATTTTTGTAATAAAAGGTTAAAATTTTAGTTACATCCCAATTCAATCTTATATTCTAATTTCCCAACCATGTCATACGTTTAAGTGCACTATGTTCTGCTTCTGACAGACCATCTTTAGCCAGCTTACCCAACTCCCAAAAAGATACAGAAATACAAACATGAATCAGATTTCCCAGATAAAAACAGCAGTTTTTTACATAATGTATTTTGTACAGAACACTTTGCACAAAACTTACTGCATAGGGCAAACCAATGTAACTGTGTGAATGCGAGCCGCTGGTATACAACTGGTGTGGATAACTGTTCGATTTTTCAACTACCACAGGGCTAGCTTCTACAGATTCTGGTCTGCAAGGCAAAAGACACATGAAGAACAAATGCAATTACTATGTAATTGGTATTAATAAATTGGAGGTACTTGCTGCACAGCTTCTAATTAACTCCCTGCTGATTCTGTTTAAAGGAGCATTTGGGGGCAGGAATGAACTTGCAAACCCCCAGTAGCCCCCTCATTGAGCAGTAACAGGAGCTGCCAAAAGGAATTCTGCCCAAGGACTGACGCTGCATTCCGAGGGCTGCAGGACCACAGAGCCCTGCAGCGACACACAGCGGCACCAGGGGGCACCACCCGCACCCACTGCGCTACAGCAGAAATCCTAACTAGGGCAGATTATCTAAATAAGGCAGTTCCTACTGACTAAATAGTAAGAAAAAGGTGATGACAATTTGCAAGACAAGGTTTTGTATCAAAGGCAGAGCCTTCTTCAATATACAAACTATGGTTTATATGTACTAAACCACAACACAAAACAAGAACGATGAAGGAATACTAGAACAGGAAAATCTATATGAGCACAAAAAATTACATCTTCACGGCCTTTCTTGCTCCTGTGTGCATGACAGAGATAATTTGCAGGTTTTTCGTTGCACCATATGATTTAATCACACTAAAACAAATGAATCCAGGTTACCTAAAGTGGGGTTTTTTTAAACAAAAAGAAAAGGCACCACAAAGAATCAACATTTAAAACTGAAGAAGACTCGATTCACATTAGAAATCAGGTTTAGTTCATTTTTCTAATTTTATTTTTATCATGTGTGAATCCTATTTCCTATCACATATCTTACTAATTCCTTGAGCCGATTTTTAAAATAAACCTAGTATTTCTGAATCTTAAATTAAAATAGATACTGATGGAATTTTTTCTTACACATTAAAACACTTAATCTAGGCTTGTTTGCTATGCCATGAAGAAATACTAGTTTGATACATTTGTTACTTTTTGGAACAGATATAATGAATCATTATCTTTTTGAACAAAACAAAGTGTCCTACTAATGGGTTTGGCAGCCCATTTCTTCTTTTAAGCCTTTTTTTAATGTGAGGTTACTAGATGATAAAACTGTTTGAGAAGAAACAAGTTAAAAGCACTTCCGGGGCAGGGCTTTAGTTCCCAGAGTCCAAAGAAAAAAAAATCTTTTTTTAAAATATTACCATCTCCAACAGTCATCAGCTGGGTTTTTTTGAGAGAATGAACAAACATGTGAGCACACAAATCATGTGAAGTATTAATATTAAAAATTCAACTTCTGACTAGCATGAGACAAACCAAATCTGACAGCACTTGCTCTTCATTACCTCGTAAACCCAGAAAAATCCTCATTTACTCTCTTACACCCCTTCACAACTCAGAAATACAATTTTATTTGGAGTTTGTTAGAATTAGCTTCTAGAAGCAGCTTAGAATTTTAGCTCATGGCTAAAATAAAGACAAAAGATGAAAAAAGGTGCCTTTCCAACTGATTTGCTTTCTTCTATTTACCAACACATTTGTGCAGTAATCACACATCTTTTCTCTGCTCCCGTAATCCTTCTGACAACCCAGCCAACTAAAATGCCAGTGAAAAAGGCATTAGCTATGCATCCATCATGACTAGGGCAGAAATTAGCTTCTCCAGGAACAAGCAGGTCTTGACCACTGCATTGCTTCTACTGCTATTCTTCCCCATTTCCTGAATGGGACAAGCAGTAGCACAGGTACTCTTATACACTCTGTGTTCAACACTCAACCTAGATCTTGCTGAAGAATACTCCATTTTCAGAGCAGGAAGGCTTAGTAATAAAGGACAGGCAGGAGGGGATTCTGGTACAATCCATCCAGGATTAATTTAGGAGAGTTTCCTTTATTAAAAGTAAGTATTACTATGACCTAAATACCAGCTACTTAAACACAGGAACATTCAGTGAAAGATTTCAGAATCAAAGTGTCCTAAAAAGAGAGGTTGTGTATTTCATCAACTGACTACAAAAATCGCAAAGATAGTCCAGGCCTCTTTCAAGATATCAGGCAAGACAATACACCCAACACCCTACATCCATTTCTTAGTACTCTTGCAATTTATAAATCACTTGAGAAAACAAAATTTAGTATTTAAAGGCATAACAGTGGCGGGAAGCAGAAGCATTAAGCTTCCAAAAACATTCATTTATCACCAACTGTTTTAACACTCATAAAGCAGATTCAGAGAACAACATTACTAAGAAAACAGCACATCTTGAACAAGAAAAAACAGAAAAATGGTGGGAGAAAAATCAGGCGATAAAAGGCAACTCTTAAAAAATTAAGAGCATAGTCAGCTTTCAGTAAAACTGTTTTCAAATGCTCATCCAGGCAGAGACACTACTTTCAATAATATAATAGAGGCTCACTAGGGCTCTGAATGTTAACTGTTATTGTTCCATTTACCCAATGCACCGGCCTGGGGAAGTGGGGAAAAAAACAATAACTATGGGAAGGAGCTCCAAGAACATTCACTGAAGCTAGAAATCAATCATCATAGGTTTCCTTTACAGCCAACAGAAAAGTTATACAGGGCCCATAAAGCAGTACACAATGAGCACCATTTTTCCAGAGAGCCACAGGCAGAATCAACTTTGACAGAGAAGTTACTGATCTCTCTATTACTCCTGGTTTTGCCAACCATGTGCATAATCTTAAACAGAAAAAATGCCCTCTATACTCCTATCTGTTCAAAGACCAAGCCCTGCTTCTGAAATAGGCATCTCAGAATTGCACAGCTTTGAGAAAAAATACCTCTTGCCAAAATATTTAATTGCACAGATGATTAAAGCATGAGATACTACCTAATTTAAAAAGCAAGTTTTACATTTTTTAGGCTCAAGTACCAGGGCCCAAGCAGCAAGGACCTAACTACTGTACTACAAACACCCTCTCATCTCACCACTGGCATTCTTACAGCCATCCCAGAAAGCAAGTTTTCAGGAGGAAAAAGTGTAAGCATTCAGATCTGAGAGAACACTGTGAGGCCTTCCTTGCTTGTATTTTTGGACACACTAGCCAGTTCTGTCAGAGACTGAGGTACTAAGCCTGTCAGCCTTCTGATCATACCACATTTTTCAGCTTCACCTCAAACAACTCCAGTCTTAGTGTGTAACTAAGATATTTATTGTATTTTTGGTTCTGATTAAAACTGCAATGTTTGTATTACAGTACAGTACATATGAAGCTTGATCAAAATGTTAATATTATTTCCCAAATAAACTAACATTATTGTGATATACTGACCAAGGAATTTTGCTAAAATATCATATATAGTTGTTAAGTGTTGTGGTCAGCAATTCAAAACTGAGCAAAATGTTCACAGGGAACGAAGCGGAAATGACAAAGCCGATGCCGCTGCAAAGGGACTTTGGACTTTACAAGAGGCAAGGCAGCTACACGAGTACCTCCATGTGGGAGCCAAAGCGCTGGCCAAACGATGCAACATCCCTATGTCCGATGCCAAACACATTGTGGCCACCTGTCCCTACTGTCAGAAGTCACCACTGTGGTCTAGCGGTGTCAATCCTAGAGGCCTGAAGGCCTCAGAGACCTCGCAAACGGACTTCACCTTGTGCCAGCTGCTGAAGCCCAGGGCATGGCTTGCTGTCACAGTAGACACATATAGCGGCATGATCGTCGCCACTCAGCACGCCAAAGCCAATTCCAAAGCCACCATCCAACACTGGCTATCAGCCATGGCCTGGCTTGGCATTCCCCAACAAATAAAAACGGACAACGGGACCAACTTCGTTTCTAAAGCAATTCAGGAGTTTGCCACTAAATGGGGCATCACTTTAAAACAGGGTATCCCGTACAATTCTATGGGACAAGCCATAGCGGAAAGAGCAAACCAAACCCTAAAATCCAAACTAGAAACCCTTGTAAAAGCTGAAGGGTTCGCTAATGCTATTCCCTCTCCAGAGCAGCCACGTCTGTTAGCAACTGCCATGCTTGCCTTAAACCAGTTTCCCAGAGGAGATCAAAACCAAGCCCCTTCCCAAAAACATTGGGCCGCGGAAGCAGTCAAGGAAGGCCCTCCGGTTAGCATTAAAAATGAAGTAGGGGAATGGGAAACAGGTTGGAAGCTAATCGTGATCAGTAGGCGGTATGCGGCAGTTAAAAAAGATGATATTATTAAATGGTGCCCTTTAAAGTCTGTTAAGCCAGTCTTGCCCAGCAAAAGCTAATAAAACCACTAAGTATCTCTTTGCAGGTCTACCGCCATGAGTCATCCGTCAAACCTCCGGCCTTGTTCTTGTGCTTCAGTGTTCTGCTGTTCTCGACGTGTCTTCCCACCAGCCAAGCAAAAGTAGGTAACCATCCCTACCAGCCCAGCGTTTGGACTTTCCACAATGCCCTCACCGGCGGACTTATAGGGCGATCTGAGACCAATGCCCCTGCCTGGACCATCCGTATACATGACCTATTTATTCCCGAACGCACATTTTTCTCTGAAGGGTACATTAAAATGGGAACATACTGGTGTCCCAGTAGTAACCCAGGAAAAGAGCATTGCACCTATCCGGGCTACTGGTTTTGTGGGTACTGGGGTTGTGAGACCATTGTAACTGGTAACCGGTGGAAACCACCTAAAAAGGATGACTTCTTAGAAGTCACTGGCTGGCCACGCGGCTGCATTTCAAAAAGTACTTGCCAAGGCAGACATCCCGGAAACTGCACCCACCTTACAGTCACTGTTTTACAACCCCAAGACCCCAGCTGGGCCCTAGGCAAGATGTGGTCAGTATTCGTACGCCAAGACCCCTCCATCCTCAAAGACCTTTATGACAGAGGCACGGTAATACAAATTATTAAATCTCCCTCACCTAAGCAATATACCGTTGTTGGACCCAACAAAGTCATGATACCCAATCCTATTCAAACTACCCCTGAACCCAGAAACAATGTTGTATTCCCTGAAATAACGCCTAATGCCCCCACACATAGCCTATACACCCGAATGTTATATGCCGCCTTCATGTCCCTTAACACCTCTAATCCGGACCTTACTAGGTCCTGTTGGCTTTGTTACGACTCTAAGCCACCCTTTTATGAAGGCGTAGGTCTCAGCACTTTATTTGGCTATTCAGACGAAAGCAATCCTAAGCAGTGTCAGTGGAACACCACCTATAAAGGGATTACCCTACAGATGGTTTCAGGGCAGGGAGTGTGCATAGGCAGTCAACCCTTGATAACACAAAATAAGCAGCTCTGTAATGCTTCAGTTTCCCTCAACAAGCGACACCTTTGGGCTGTTCCTGCATCTGTGGCCATATGGGCCTGTCATAGCACCGGCATTACCCCCTGTGTCTCTATCAAGCACTTTAATGAAATCAATGACTTTTGTATCCAAGTTATTGTCATCCCCAGAATCATCTACCACACAGACGAGGAGGTGCTACTCCACTTTCAAGCAGAGTCGCACCGACAAAAGCGCGAGTTAGCCACCGCCGCCAGCCTAGCGGTGCTGTTAAGTCTGGGAGCAGCCGGCACAGCCACCGGTGTTTCTGCACTGGTATCCCAAAAACAAAATCTGCTGCAGCTACAACAAGCCGTGAGCGAGGACCTTCTTGAAATCCATAACAATATTTTAAGACTGGAAGAATCCCTGTTCTCTTTATCAGAAATGGTTTTGCAAAACCGACGAGGTTTGGAACTTCTACTAATGCAACAAGGAGGCCTGTGCGCCGCCCTAAACGAGGAGTGCTGCACTTACGTTAACCATTCTGGTCCAATTAGAAAATCCATGGCCGAACTTAAAGACAGACTTCAACGCCGCAGCCAAGAATTTCGGCAGCAAAATTGGTTTAATTCCCTGTTCAGCCAACACCCCTGGATTACCGCACTCATATCCACCCTCGCAGGACCTGTTATAGTTGTTATACTTGTTCTTGTGTTCGGACCCTGTTTGCTCAATAAAATAGCTCAGTTTGTTAAGGCCCGTTTAAGTAGAATAGACATTATGTTATTGGAACAAAGGCAGTTAGCTTAAAAGTTTTTTAACTGTTGGTTACACAAGTTAATCTCACAAGTTATATGTTCAAGTTGTTGTTGCACTTTAAACGTTCAAAACAGTTTTCGTGTTTCCCACTAACATGTTTTCAAAGTTCTACTAACACAAAGTTAATTTAATTAGCAAGTTTTAGTCCTCATGGAGAGGGGGGAAATGTAGTTAGCCAAAGCCGAACGGAAGATCTCGGGCTGTACGAGGAGGCAGGGCCCCT
>JAOTQP010000870.1:12770010-12781484 GCA_026413545.1 Cichladusa arquata | reverse complement strand
CTGTTCCTCTCATGGGGAAGCTGTAACTGCAGTGAGGTCTCTCCTCAGTCTCCTCCAGGCTGAACAGAACAAGTGGCTTCAGCCACTCCTCATATGGCTTCTCCTTAAGGTCCTTCACCATCTTTGTTGCCCTTCTTTGGACACTCTCTAGTAGTTTAATTTTTTTATTGCCTTTTTTATAATTTAGTGCCCAAAACTGCCCCCAGCACTCAAGGTGAGGCTGCCCCAGCTCAGAGCAGAGGGGACAATCCCCTCCCTCGCCTGGCTGGTGATGCCGTGCCTGAGGCCCCCAGGACACAGGTGGCCCTCCTGGCTGCCAGGGCACTGCTGGCTCACGTTCAACTTGCTATTGACCAGGGCATCCAGGTCCCTTGCTGTGGTGCTGCTTTCCAGCCTCTCATTCCCCAGTCTCATTCAGGGTTGCCCCATTCCAGGTGTAGAATCCAGCATTTTTCCTGGTTGAACTTCATTTGAACATGTTACCCTTGCCAAACACTATGCTGACAAAAAGCACGAGCCCCCAATGAAAAGTGGACTTCAGACAAACACTGTCACTTAAATCCCAGCTGTCTTCTTTTATTGATTAGGTCAGTAGCTTCACGATGACAAAGTGGCATGAACAAGAGATCTCTAAAGAACGAGATGGCAGCAAGTCTTCATCTAACTTCCTAAATTTTGTAACACTAGCGAATACTAGCAATTAACTTAAGGACATGCCAAGATGTTTCAAGTGCCTAAACCTGCAGTTAGTTAATTCTCCTTCTAGACAGCAAAAGCTGTGTTTTGGTCCTATTATTGAGACACCAAATACAGTGAACTAGAAAGCTATTGGGCCAAGTAGCCATTGGAATATCTTGCTCTCCTCATTTAAACACTGAACATTTTCTTACTAAATACCACAAGTAACAAAACGTATTACCGGCTATGCAAAAAAATAAGAAAAAACATACTATTTTCAAGAATAAGTAGCAAGAAAAACATGTTAAATCAGAAGAAGGTATAGAATATTTTCAGTAGAAGGTCTGAAAAAAACATAAGCCCCTCTAACAGTTTAGTGAGCATTTATACGCCCACCATATAGTTAACTCTACTCATAGGGCAGAACCCTGAACAGCTGCACCTATAACTCAGAGAAAACATCAACTCACCTCATCTTCTGAAAAAGTAAAAAATTTGCCCAATAACTGAAAAGAAACCAAGAATTTTTAAAATCCAGTTAAATGAGGGTTAATGGCTGTTCCATTACTTCCTGCAGTGTGACCTATGCTACCAAATCATTAGCAGAATGGAGTTTTTATTTTATGCTAGTTATTAGGTAATTCTTAAAAAACAGCTTTAGTGGTTCAATGTAGTCTTAAAAGACATACTGGACAACACTGCCTGGGATCAAGATCCTCACTTAGAAAGATGCTTCTTGCACTTAAACTTCATTTTGCTGGTGGTGTGGTTTTTCTTAAAACATTTTCTTTAAACACTTCAGGTAGAGCATTAGCTGTAAAATAACACAGGCAAAACCACCTTGGAGACCGATGGAGGTGAAGAGCATGCTTAGAGAGTCGTCTCATGGGCTGTGACATCTCCAAACTTACATAAAACAACTGAGGTTACCCAATGATCATATATTCAAGTGACTTCCACTGTAAACACAGAAAGAAGAGACTTGCTTACCCAATCTGATAATCAAGTGATATTTGGAGCTTTTTTTAATGTAATGCAGAAAAAAGAAGAGCTATGTATATCTTTTTAGAGCTATGTATAGACTGAAAGTCAATGGCTAATGCACTTCCCAATTAATAACCATGTCTGACAAAGCAAATACATCACCATTCTTGCTAAAAAACCACCACAACAAAAACCAAAGGGGGGACACACAGCCAAAACAAACTTCCTGCCCTATAGCAAGCTGTTCAAATACAGCTCTGTCAGAATTCAGTCAAAAATTCTAATAGCCTGATCCACACTGAATCAAATCAGAAACTTTTGTTTGCCTGAAGAGCATTAAATAGATGTTTTATCTAGAAGGAAGTGGAACATGATTGCAATACTAACTCACTGTTTTTTACCACCTTGTTCATCACACACACAAAACCCTCAAAAGCTTTTCCTCTGCCTATAGTTAAATGTGGAAGAATGAAGGCAGTCACTGGTTTGCAATACCTACATAGCCAACTCAAACACTGCTCATTATTTATGAGTAGCCATCCTCAACAAATGTCTGTAATGGGAGTGGGGGGAGATCTAGGATAAATTTACACCCACTTACTAAACAAAACTGTGACCTTATATATAGGCCATCCAATTATGATCACTGAAGTGATGTCAAATTTGGAATGATGGAAAGTAATTATTTTCTGCCATGTCAGAAACAGAAGCATTGTCATGACATACTAATATTCCCAGTATTTTTATAAGTTCAGAAAGAAAATAACACAACCACTGGGAAATTTTATCTATGAAGAGATTGCTCATCCTTTGAAGCTTGGTATTTTAGATGAGTCATAAAATACTATCTGCTGTCATGATTTGGTACTTTCCAATTCCTGCAAGTATCCATCTATTTCAAGTAATTATTCTTTCAGAACTCTGACAAACTGTCATCCATGGCCTTTAAGAAACTGTTTTCATAGGTAGACTCATTTTCACAAACTTACTGGTTAAGAGTCTTTCTTCAAGCAGTACATGACTTTGAAAGATACAAAGACCACACTGGTTTCTCCAGTTAATTTCACAGTCGCAGAGTTAAAAGCCACTATATAAAAATTGCTAGTCCAAAGTTCATTGATCAGCTCTTTACTGGGCAAAGTGGCTCATCTACTGTACCTTAATTAACAACAATAGAGGCTCTCCAATTTTGTTATAGTCTACTCCATTAGCGATAGTACACTCTAAGCTCTGAAAGAATTTTGGCAATTTCTTAGACTCACCAAATTTTCTCCCTACAGCTTTATTATATGAGAAAAAAGCATCATTATTCAAATAAATTTTGCTTTTCTTTAGTTGCAGTAAAAAAGTTTATTTTGCCCCAATAATAAAATGTTCATCTGAAAACCCAGACAAATTTCTGGTCAATCTGGATAAAACATTTATTTTGAGCAAGATCAAGCTCTTCACACCCATCACACTTCACCATTCATTCATACTGGTTTACACTTTTAATGGCATTTCTCATCTCTAGAGAATACACAGGAGCTTTTTGACTCGACAGTCACATCAAGTCTAAAATATATGGAGCCTCACCATACTTCTCCTGATTCACTTCATGACACCAGGATCCTTTCCGTAAAAATTAACTGTACTCAAACATCAGAAGTATAAGAGCATAATACATTCCAAAATATTAATCTCTGTGGCTTTGTACAGAGAACATAATTTATGCATTAAAGAACAGAAAATAACTCACACATATCCCTAAGGTATTCCAGTAACACAACATTGTTCTGTGGTCTAACAAAGACCATGCTTCCTTTCTGTCATGTCCTGCTAAGATCATTTATGTAGTGTGATCTATCACTTGTGTCACATCAGAAGAAAAAACTTAACTTTTACACTGGTACATAAAGGAGTATACCTTCTGCTCCTGAATCAGAAGGTAAGTGCATGATCTCCCGAAATTACATCAGTAATTTTAAACCAGCTAGACCCTAAGCTGTATGTCTAAGAATTCTAAAGCTCCCATCTTGATGCACACATAGAAAACTTCTACGAAAAAATCAATGACAAGAGATGGTGGCAACACCAGTAATAACTTATTTGTCTTAAACATAAAAAAACCCTAAAGAGACATTAATATATTAAGATAGTATTATTACTTACAATAATATTATTTATTACAATACAGCAGAGTTTTTTGTTTGTTGGGGGTTTTTTAACCATGTTTACATCCAATTCTACAAAAACCAAAGAAAAAAAAAATTAATGAAAGCTATTTTTGCTACTCTTCTTCTTCACATCTCTGACAGCTTTTTACACAGTGTCACTGTTCCTCATTTTACCCTTCCACGAATCAATTTTCAGATTCTGTTGTCATGTGACAAACACAAAAAGCAAAAAGCACACAAAAGTTAGAAAAAATACATTTACTATAGAAGATAGGAACAGAATTCAAAGCAACTTGAAACTTAACATTTGTTTTCTAATTTATAAAGAGGCATAACTGGAATAATGAATTAAGCTTACAGTTAGATTATATCCTACCTCAAATATAAGAATTTTCCTGCATACACAGAAAACTACACTAACTTAAGTACATGGCTTGTTAGATCAGTTCAAGTTTCTGACATGACTAGGCATTACAAAAATACTAAATATTTTTGTTCCTGTTTTTATTACTTCAATATACATGTGAAGTTCTTCAGTATTTTTTTTCTGCAGTTATCAGCTGTCACCCATCAACAAGATAAAAAAACCAGTTATTAGATGGTTTCAAGATTTAGGAGATTTCATCACAGAATGCCTCTGCAAAGCAAATTACCTGGATCTCCCTAAACACAGAGGTTAAGGAGAAAAATCTAATTCTAATTAGGCAATTTCATTAGGTGCAACAGTGCTGGTTTAAGATAATTATTTAGATTTTATACTCATGCATATGACTTCACCGTGAAGTTCTTAACTAATGTCACTACCGAAATATTTATATACTAACCAAATTACCACCTCTATACTCTGTCTACACTGTATTTTCACAAGGTCCATAAACAAAAACCATATAACTAGAGTTGAAGAAAAAATAATCAAAACCTTCTAACCTATCTACATATGACAAGTATCTTTCCTTAAAAGTAAAATTATATAACTTGAAATATGCGTTACAGAATACATGAAGATGAAAGCAGTAATTTTCATGTACATACTAAATTGAGTAGCTGAAATGGCCAAGAATCATTGTCAGTCCCCCCTGACCACCTAAAAAGTTGCACTGTTTCCCAATTTACCCAGCAATGGACAGTTCACTTCATGTTTACCCAGAGCTTATTTCCCCTGAACACAAGCACAGAAGAGGCTCTCTTCTGCTTAACTATGAGTACTGGTAAATCCCTTCTGTTACACCTTTAGATTCAGGCAAGAAATTCATAACCATTTCCTGGAGCAGTATTAAGTGTCTGAATACACACAGTATATATGAAGGCTCATTTTCACCAGATGTGTACAAATCTTAACGGTACCAACTTGAAGCAACGAAATTGCTGGAACAGTCAATTTTCCACTCAAGCATTGACCAAGGAAGAATATAAAGAGTAGAACAGTTACAAGATTTACAGATAAAAAATAATTCAGTGTTAAAACACAAACTATCTGCATGACAGTCTTGAGTCAAGCAAGACCTTTCAGTTTAATCAGTACACAATGCTAACCTGGTTGTAACTTCAATTTGAATGCAGAAGTGCTGTTCTACAACGCTAAGCCCAAACCAAAACTCTTAACTTCCATTTGCTCCCAGTAGAGAATTCACGCTACTCGGAGTCCAGGTTGGCTCCAAAGTTACAAAGGATCACTACAAACTAATTACTGTTTCCCACATTAATAAAGTCTTTCAGGCAAGATGCAAAGATTTCCAGGATTGCATTACTGCTCTCAGACCTCTGCTGACTCCTGCGTATCTTATTGTTACTTGTTTATACAAAGTCATCTCAGGTAATAGATGAGCAAAAGGCAGTATCCTGTTTTATTGTATTTTATTACCTCACCATGCATCTTCTATGCGCACGTTGCATTTATTGAGAATGCAATCTAAACATTCTCCTCCTCCCTCCAGTTACATCATATGTGTACACACATTTTGCAATCACGAGCAAAAGCCATTCTTGTCATACTTTAATTCAGATTTACAGGCCAATAATTTTAACCCATGGTCATGGGAACCACCCTTGACCACAAGAAATCCACAATACTGGACCCTAAGGAAAGCTGATGCACCTATGCCCTAGAACAGTCTATACAGGAGATATATAACTAAAAATGCAACTATCAATGGTTTGTCACAGTCCACAAACACAGAGTGAAAACTAATGTCCTGAACTATCACAAGGCAAATAAACTAAGCTTTACTACTTGGCTTTCCCACCCACAGGATTCTTCCCCCTCTGGAATTTTTTTGTTTGGTTGGTTTTGGTTTGGGAGGTGTATGTGTGTTGGGTTCTGTTTGTTAGGTTTGGTTTTTTTAACTTTATTTTTAATTGGGAAAGTAAAAAGAGAGATTTAAAGAAGATTTCATTAAATAAAATCATGCTTCCCTGAATTGCTGCTTTCTACTACTACTCTAACTATGTAAGTCTAACAAGAATTAGATTATTTTCAAAATTAGCAAGAGAAACCAGCATTTTAATGGTACATGCTAGATATCCTTCAAATAATGAACTATACTGTGCATGCGCATATATGTATATATATGGAAACACAAATATGAAAAAAATATGCAGCATATATACACATACCATAAATAAATATATTAAGTAATCAATATTTATTCATTGCTGTCTGTTTCTCAGGAAGTAACACGCCTTTAATTAGACCTAGAAGCAGAATACATGAATAAATGACTAATCTTACATACAAGGAAGTTTTCTCTGTTTTCCCTAACATGCTCTGTAACCGTACAGATTTTCCTAAGAGATGAGGATGGATATCCAACTTCCAGATGTTACCACTGCAGTTGCAGTAAGAACTGTGCAGGCTTAGAAACAACTGCAAGTCCAAATTCGAATTTGCTGTTTGCTGCTTTCTATGGTAACCTAAGTTAGCAGTTTACTTCTAATTTGTGCTGAGACAGAAAACAAAGGGGAGTAGGAAAAATAAGACATAGTAGGCACACTCAAATATACAAATTAAGACCTATAAAAATGACCAACTCCTGCAAATCATATAGTAGAAACAACTTGTTCTAGAAGAAATCTGGTATTTGCAGTGTGTGCTCAAACATTCCCACTGATTTAATGTTCTCTATATCCCTCTCAGCAGTATCTTCTTCCTCATCACAATATTAACTGCTTTTAGCCTCACTCACAAGCCCCTAAAAAATCTCCTATGCTGCTCAGGGTCACCTACACACTGTCAGTACTCATGTCCATCTAACTTCCTCCTCATGCGCCCTGTCAGATAGACAAAAATCCAAAAAAGTACCTGCTATGACTGGTTTGAAGTCACACGTGATAGACAATGGCTAAAATCATTATGCTTCCTCTCCCTGTTTCTAACAGGACATTGCTCACAGTTTCCCCCATCTCCTTTTGGCTTTTCAGTAAGTTTCAGAGAGATCAAGGCTACTTAGTTCCTAACCCTGTCAAATTTCTGGTTTATTCCATTATTGGTTGTATTGACACAGACCAACTTAATCATTACACCAACTTATTTAAGAAATGCTGCTCTTACAACCAACTATGAAGTAAGACTCCTCCTCCAACTTTGCTTTTAAAATAGTGCCAATAAGCATATTTACTAGCACAGAATCACAGAACGGCTTGGGTTGGAAGGCACCTGAAAGATCATCCAGTTCTAACATCCCTGCAATAGGCAGGGACATCTCTGCTACCAAGCTGCTCAGGGTCCCCATCCAACCTGGGCTTCAACACTTCCAGCAATGGGAAACCCACAACTTCTCCAGGCAGCTTGTTTCAGCTTATGAACATCTCAAGACAAACACAGGATTTTACATTCAACAAAGACCACAGCCATGTTTGGAATGACAGCCTTTCAACTTTATGAATTGGTCAGTTTAGTATCTAAAACAGGAATGAAATTCCCTGCCTCCTTCATGGTATCCAAGATTTCTGCATACGTAGTACACAGGTCACAACATGCATTACAGAGACGCTGCACAAAGCAAGTCACACTTTTAAGTTCAAACCAAGAGTTGGTCTGCCAGTTTAGCCAAGCCTCTGCTATACACTAAAGCTGCCTTCCACCAGACATAAGCTACTTTCCCTTACTGTCTGGTCCAACAGTACTGCTTTTGCTTATTCTGTGAGTGAAAGCAAGGTCTCTTCCTCAAATATTTATGCCAGTCTCTTAAAACATGAAGACTTGCCCTTACCTCTTCTCTCTCTTCACTCCTTTTCCTCTCTCAGGAAGTTAGACAAAATATGGGACTAGGAAGAGAAAAAGAATGAGTGGTAGAAGGGAAATAAAGGTAGAAGCAGTTACAGAAAGAATTAGTTGATTGAACAGGAATCAATAAAAGAAGCAGTAAGCAGAGATATACTAACGCACACCATGCTTACAGATTTTAGATACTCTATTTGCAGAGCTCAACACCCAGGATTGAAAATGAACTGCCAATGGCTTGATGTCTGTAAGTTACTAAACACTTGCTATACTTTTGAAAATAAATTACACCAAAAAGAGGCCTAGCCACTCAAAAACCATCATAAATTATTTGAGGTGGAAAGACAAGAAACTGTAAAATACAAAACAAGTACAGCACATGAAGAGGAGTAAAATTATTTTTTCATAGCAATATTGCTTATTGCTTGGAGAAGTACATAGCTACCTAACATTAGCCTGTTATAGTCTACCACTGAGAAATGTAAAATGCCTTTAAAGAAAAATTCAAAGGCTAAGAATGTTAATGAAGTAGTTTCCCAGTAAAAATATCTTGGTTTTATGCCCTTTTTTGTGTCAACTACTTTACTGCAAATGAGTATTTCTCCATCTAGCACAAAATGATAAAAAGCTGTTGATTATACTTAGACAAACTGCCTGTATGTGACTTAGCAATTACTCTCAAACAAAACATTCCATCCGTTACCTTACACTACTATTCTTGACAAATATCCTAAAATATAAAAGACTTCCTACAAGAATATACAGTCCACATTCTGTAAGAATACTCTAAATTAACATCTACAACTGTATGGGCTAAGTCTATTTATTTTTTATTAAATATAACAGTATACCTCATGGCGATTCAGTCACCAATATTCCTCCCTACAAGTATAGGTTTTGGGGTGAAAAAATATGTAGCTAAAAACAGATATTCGTATTGCCTTCATCACTATTAATATTTTGCAGGCTTCATGATATCAAATAAAAAAATATTTTTTTCTATGCTGCATAATAAGACTTGGGAGTCTACTGTAATTACCAGCTACCTTCTACAGAAGAAGTAAATTCTTTTGGCTTACTTCAAGTCTGACTACAGCTAAGCATGTTTTTGTTTTCATATATTTTCACTTATATAGATTTCAAAAACTAGGTCCTCTTTTTTATCTGTGGCATTTGATTTACCTAAATAGCTCAACAGCGCTTCTACTTTTACTCATGGAAGCAATTTGTAGACATTCACCTAACTGCTACACTTATGCCTAGGAATCTAAACACAAGCAAGTCAGAAAGTCACATTCTTTCAAACACAAACTTTAAATTCTTTCCAGCAGTTAGAACAACTCCATTGTGTCATTTTAACTACAGTTCAACGTGGACTATATCTTTTGGTAACAATCTGGCAGTATTTCAATGTTCTTTACAAAAATTTGGGGAAGATACTGGCAAGAAAAAATGAGGGAACAGATGGAGGGACTATTTCATGTTCAAGGACACACAGAAAAATGCAGAAGTGTAAGATCAAAACACCCTTCCTACTTCCAAAGAAACAAAACCTAATTTATTTTCAGTTGCAATTATTTTGCAAAACTGTATTATCTAGGTTAAGAAATTTTGATTCCATGCATTTTAACTCTATAGCTTTGTGTTTTCAATGGAGGTTTCAGTATGTTTCTCAATTGTAGTAACAGAGATATAAAATACCTGATCTTTAAATAAGCACAAAGAAATTCCGCTCAGCAATGGAAGCTCAATAAACAGCTTTAATTTTCACTACTACTGCCACACAGAAGGAACAAAAAGCAGCGTTTGGCTTTTGTCTTCCCGCACAAAAGATATTACTGGAACTTAAGACAAGAGCACAAACATTTAAAAGAACCCCACAACACAGTCATTCACAAAAATCCGTCGTAATATTGAAGATGTTAAAGATTCACATCAAATGTTCCTATCCAAAGCAAACAGAAAAAAACCCCAGCAGAATTACTTGGTAAGCATTTGAGGGAGGAACCTTACCCTTATCACCAGTAAAATAACTACTGTATTGTTTATGAATTATATATAAAGTATTCATGTTTCTTTCACAGTTCTAGAATGATAGGTTTGGAAACCAAAGGACACATGTAATCACTCTGTACCTTCCTCAAAAGTTATAAATAAAGTTGCTGTAATTTTTAAGTCTTCAGTCTAAGCAGAACTGACTAAAACCACTCCTTATTGGAAAACTTTCTTTAAATCAATATCTAAAACAGGATTAACCGTCTAGACTTGAATATCATCTGTCTTGTAGACTTGCATATCCTCTGTCTTGTGATACAGTTTGAAACTCAGTCCCATTACAACCATTCTAATTAGAAGTTAGGTCCCTCTGTCTACTCAAGGCAAGGCTAAGAGCATCAACGACTGTCAAAAAATATCTTCTGCCCTACCAGTTTAGAAGTGTTAAAGAGTAATGAACACCAAACAAATTTAAATATTCAGAACACCTCAAGGTAAAAGACCCAAAGCTACCATTCTACATAGAACTTTAAATTCCTGAGTGGCAAATACAGGCCATTAGTTTTATCAGTTTCTGTGACCGAAAAGTAACTGTTCAGCACATGTTTAACTATAAAATGGAGAGAGACATGAATATGATGGATGGACCATTTGGTGAATAAGGAACTGGCTGCATGGCTGCACTCCTGAGAGTTGCAAGCTGTCAAGTTCGATGTCAAAGTGGAGACAAGTGATGAGTGGCATTCCTCACAAAGTGCTATTGGGACCACAGCTGTTTAAAACCTTTGCTGGCGACATGGATTACACACACTCTCAGCAAGTCTGTCAATGACATGAAGCTCTGTGGGGTGGGCAACATGCAGGAAGGAAGGGATATCATCCAGAGGGACCCTGACAGGCTTGAGAGGTGGGCCTGTGTGAACCTCATGAAGTTCAATACAGCCAAATAAATGCAAGGTGCTGCACCCAGGTCAGGGAAGCTAAAGTACAGGCTGGGCAGAGAATGGGTGGAGAAACAGCCTTGAGGAGGACAGAGGCTTGCAGTGCTGGCCGAGGAGCAGCACAACACAGCTTGGCAATGTGCACCCTCCCAGCTCAGAAAGCCAACCATGCCCTGGGCTGCACCAAAAGCAGTGTGGGAGCAGGTCAAGGGAGGTGATTCTGCCCCGCTGCTCTGCTCTCAAGAAATCCCACCTGCAGATCTTTGTCTAGCTCTGGGGTCTGCAACACAAGAAGAAATGGACCTTTTGGAGCAGATCCAGAGTAGGTCACAAAGACAATCCAGAGGCCTAAGCACTCCCCTACACAGGCTGAGAGAACAGGGGTTATTCAGCCTGGGAGAAGAGAAGGCTCCAAATGCGTCAATGAAGCCTTTCAGTACCTAGAGGGGGCTTACTGAAAAAAAAAAAAAAAAAAAAAAAAAAAAAAAAGAGGGCGAATGA